>CM041629.1:53859782-54293763 GCA_023333625.1 Bothriochloa decipiens
AGACGACGTTGGCCTCCAAGTCCACGCGGCAAATGGATGCCACCGGCTAGGCTGACCTCGTCAGCAAAGGAGAAGCCGAGCAGAGGTTGGACCTTGGCCGCCCGTCGGTGAAGGAACAGAGGAGAGAGGGGCACCGGTTCTTGGTTTCGCCGCGAAAGAGAAAGAGGAGGGAGCGCCAGCCTTCCATTGGTAGTGGAGAAAGAGGAGGCGAGTGGTCGCCGGCCTACCTCGGCAGAGGAGAAGATGAATTGGCTGCCAATGTAGAGAAGAGAGCGGTGCTCTGGTGCGGATGGAGGAGGAGGGCGGCGCAAGCATGAAGAAGAAGGGTGTGGGTTTTTTATGTGATGATAGACCCTACTTTCAGGCCCCTATAGACTCAACATTGTAGAACTATCCATAACCATGGACCACTGACAATAGAGAAAGTAGCCCATATACATTCTGTTTGCACTCATAAAGGCTGCATGGTGCAAACTATGTCAGCAAGAGCCACTGCCAGCGCTGCTGCTACAGTGTAGTCTAATGGCCACTCGTTAGACTGGTCCAATGCCTGAAAACCCCAAGTACTAGAAGCCGTTAGACCGAGCAACAATATGGTTCGATGGTTGATTATTCACACAGTCCTACAGTTCTTGGAATAGTTTTTCCATGAATAGTGACCTTGTCTAGGTCCAACAATTCCTCTCGGCACACCACATAGGCGTCGAACCCAAGTTAATTGGTCTGACGGTCATGCTGCAGCATGGTCTGACGCCTATGTGACCCTCAATTCACTTCTGAATCACAAGAATTTGTGAGGTTTGATACAAATGATTATTTGGCCTCCTCTAAGCTATCTAGTCCTAAGTTTGGCAAGTACAGCATACCTAACATATTAAACTCATCTAGGTCAAGCTACTAGTTCATATCCCCCCTAATAGTATGGCCAAAAGAAAAACAAAGTCTTAAACTACTCTAAGTGTCTCTCAGTGCATGTCAAACGACACGTAGCCTTAAACTTGTTGTCCATCCTTTGAAAACTGAAACTATTTCATCGACCGGGGCATGAAAACCATTGATTGCCGAAACAATCAACATTATCACAAGTTGACTTGAATTGCCTCTACAAAACACACGTTAGTCACAATAATCTTGTGTAGTCATTAAGCATCAAAACCCACTAGGGGTCTAGATGCTTTCGTAGGTGAAGGTTATAAAGTTGGAATTGTGTCCTTGTGGGGTTTTAGAGAAATATTAGAAAACATGTGGAGGGTTGCTTGTTGAATTCTAGTGCGGCTCGAATTCAACCAGTTTTTTAATTTAACTTCATGACAAGCGGTTCCTTGCAAAAAGTTTTGAAGTCCTTATTTTGAATATAAGACAAGAAGAATGGGAAACTTTGACTTGTGTTGACCTAACATATATATGCAACAAAAATTCAAGGAAAAAATAAAAATTGGTATTTTTATATTATAAGAAAACATGGAATGTTACTTCATTGTTGTTATTTTGGCATTCTAGGTCTCAAAAAAATATAAAAACATTCTAGTTAAATGTGTATTAGAAATTACATGGAAACATGGAATGGCTTACTAGTGGTATCCAAAGTTCAAAATAAGATTTGAATAAACATTTTGGTTAAATGTGTATGAGAAATTACATTTTTCTTAACACATGCTCTAACTATATTGGATTAATTAATCTAGGTACCTCATTGTGATCGATGATGTTTGGAGTGAAGCAGCCTGGGATGCAATTCGGTGTGTTTTACCAGAAAACAACTGCGGTAGTAGAATCATCGTGACCACTCGGATAGATAATGTTGCAAGAGCATGCAGTCATGATAGTGATTGCATCTATCATATGAAGGCACTCAGTCTTGAAGACTCCAAGAAGCTATTGCTTAGCAGAGTATTTGGCTCCACAGATGCTACTTGCCCTGCGGAGATTGAAGATATCATGCAAAAGATCTTAAGAAAATGTGGTGGGCTGCCACTGGCCATTATAAGCATTGCCAGCGTTTTGGCAAGCTACAAATCTCCTGAGAGCAAACATATGTGGGAAACAATTTTAAAATCAATTGGTTCACACATGGAGAGCCATCCCACCCTTGAGGGGATGCAACAAATAGTTGTGCTTAGCTACAATCACCTGCCTCATCACCTTAAGGCTTGCATGATGTATCTTAGCATTTTTCCAGAAGATTTTGTGATCGTTAAGGAAAGGCTGTTGAGGAGATGGATCGCTGAAGGATTGGTTGCTGAAAAGAGGGGTTTGACTTTGATGGATGTTGCAGAAGCCTACTTCAATGAGCTGGTGAGTAGAAGCATGATTTATCGGGCTGCCGATATAGTCACCTACTATGATGGGAGAGAGGAGACATGTCGGATGCATGACATATTGCTTGAGGTCATGGTAACCAAATCCCTAGAGGCGAACTTTGTAAGCCTGAAAGGTGGTCAATACGAGGGGATGTCATATGATAGGGTTCGTCGCCTCTCCATCCATGCTGGAGAAGGGTCATCATCAACATCGTCCAAGAAAATGGAAGCCAGTCATGGTAGAAGGAATGTCATCAATGGGATGAATGTGCAGCATGTTCGATCACTGAGTATGTTTGAGGTTGAAGGGCACCATCTCCTTAGTCGGCTAGGTGAGTTCACCCTGCTAAGGGTACTTGACCTCGAAGACTGCAAGGGCCTAGGAAAAAGACACATGGCTTGTATCTGCAGAATGTACCTTCTAAGGTTCCTCAACTTGAGGGGTACAAATATCAGTGTAATTCCTCCAGAAGTTGGCCAACTAGAGTACTTGCAGACGCTGGATGTGCGCCTTACATCCCTCAAAGGTCTACCAGAAACTGTGACAGAGCTGGAGAACCTTGAGAGCCTACAGTTCTCCAACAAGAATTATTACTGGACCTTCCACTGGGAAGTGCCCAAGGGCCTAAGGAAAATGAAGTCATTGCGCAAGGTGAAAGGTTTGTCTGTCGCATCCAACACTAAGGTTGCTAAGGAGATAGCCGAGTTAGGGCAGCTACAGGAGTTAACTATATTTGTTTACAGCATTCCTCGGGATGTTACGGAAGTGCTTAATCACTCCCTGAGCAAGTTGTACTCCCTTCGACTCCTCAACATCGAAATTCCCAACAAAAGAGAGGAAGAGAATTTTCTTCACCACCTTGAGTCTCAATCGCCGCCACGGCTCCTCAGATACTTGAGGATGTGTGGTTCCCTTGGTGAGCGTACATTGACTCACTGGGTTGTGTTACTGACTAATCTTGTTGAGTTTGTGATAGCTTGGGCATACCTTCGTGGTGATACCCTATTTGACGTCCTGTGTAAGTTGCCCAACCTGAAGAAGCTCACCCTTGAGACAAACTTCTACGCAGATAAAGAGATAGTCGCAAGAACTACCCAATCCTTTCCGGAGCTTACGGAGTTGAGACTGTACAACAATCGCCTTCCTGAAGTTTACCGGTTTGAGAAAGGATCCATGCCAAAGCTCGAGACCCTCGCGATAAAATTTGATAACCGTCCGCAGAACATAGTTGGAATAGAGCACTTGACCAACCTTAAAGAGGTGCAGTTCACTGGTGATAAAGGTAACAGGGCAATAGTGGAAGGTGAACTGAAGAAATTGGAGGAAGAGAATGCGAGGCAAAAGCGCTCAAATCAGTTGACAGTTAAAGTAAGGTATGAGTGATCGTCTGCTTGCTGCAGTCTAAACAAGGTGGTGAGTGGCTGTTTAGTTTGTTAAGCGTTGAGTTCTTGATGTGTTAAAAACTGGGGTTTTCGATGGTGTGAAGTTGTACGTTGTGTTTTTGGTTCTCTTCATGAAAATTTGGAGTGTTCAGCTGTTAATTTTATATTTTTTACTAGAGCATCGTAATAAAGTTGGGCTAGTTGGGTGTTCTAGTCTTGTAGATATTACTTTTCGTTCCCTTCCTGTACGTGTAATTAACCTTGCATTCCTACTCCTTGCAATCAAGTGCTGCCCTTTAAACAATACAGTCCCACTTTTAAAGTCTAAGATTTGTCCTAAGTCGATCTTAAATTTTGTCCAAGTATAAGAAGCGAATCAGTTTGAAGAAAATATGCACCTAAATTTTGAGTTGATTAAGAGGACTTAAATTCAAATGATCATCTGCGCACGGAGTTCATCGCGGATCACCCTTTCCTGTTCCTAATTCGTGAAGACACAACTGGCGCGCTGCTGTTCGTCGGTCATGTGGTGAATTCCTTGCTTGCTCCATAGAGTGATAGAGACATGCATAGACCTTAGTTCTGAACTGCTGTTACCTTTGTGCGATCCTATCCGTTGCATGCTGAGTACAACATTGCCACATTTGGTCGTGTGTATGCATAAATAAGTGGCTTGATCGATGTATGTAATGTAAGGTTGTGCAATGATAATACACTGTAATAATCGATGTACATGGTGCCTGTTTACTAATCAGATGAGGCTTGTTGGTTATTGGTTAAGTTCTTTGATGAAATATAAGGTACAGAAACTCAAGTGGTCCAGTTACAATCTTTTTCTTTTATATGTGAATTCTATTATGCCAGTTACAGGAGCTCAGCAGAATTCACTGGAAGGTCAGTAGAATTCTATTATGTCAGTCACTGAATTCTATCTTAGTTGGATTACAATATTCCATTCTTTATACCAACTATGAATGCATACAACCACTAAATCTACAGACAATTAAATTGGTGAAGTCGTTTTGACAGTGCCTTTGTGATTCATCCGTGAGATACAGTCATACAGAAGTCCGAAGACACAAACACTGAGAAAGATCTCCGGCGGGTTCTCAAAAATTTGTGCTACAGATGAACTAAATATGGATTAGAGAACGGGCAATGAAGTTTCTTTATTTTCCTACACCAAATACATATGATACAAACATAGTGTAATAATACAAGTACATCGCTGTCCCTTAGTTGGGGATGCAGAAACAAAAGGGTCTTCTCAGATGAAGAGGTTCTAGCAGTAGCAATTCCAAAAGGCTAAACTATTGTAAAACACTGGATGTGCACCAAACAACAGCCAAACACAACAGGATGATAAAAGGGGCATCACGGCATCCGGCGTGAGCAGCATCTGCAGCAGTTCCCTGCAAGTACAATACAACTACCAGCAGCACACACCCCTTTCGTCCAACTAATTATCTTGGTAACCTGTGACGCAACAAAACCATCTGAGCGCGGTTGATGATACACATTGCCTCGTTGCTGAGAATTCGATGCTGTCACATAGCATACACGATCTCCCCACTGCTTTCCAGGTCAAGATCGGCATCTGAGTCTAGGTCCTCCATGTCATCATCGAGGTCAAGGCCATCGTTCAGGAACTGATTGAGTCCACGAGGCCCAGCTGCTGGAATGGTCGCTTCGGCCAGGATCTGCATGATCTCATCCATGCTCTGCATCGGTTGTTCGGGCTCTTCATACTGCTTCCTCATTGTGCTGTCATCCATTAGGTCAGCTGGGAGGTTCTTCAAGAACCAAGGATGGTTTCTTATCTCAGGGATGGTGATCCTCTGTATATGGCATGCCAGTGATTTGCTCAAAGCAGACATTTGCAGAAGCTAATGGAACATTACAAAGCCGAAAGTACTCACGGTGGATGGGTTGGCAACAAAAATCCTAGAGATAAGATCTTGGCATTCTGGAGATATATGGACATAGTCTGGAATTGAGTATTGCACACCCAATATCCTCTGCAAAACAAATCTCGTCGGTGTTTGATCAAAATGGGCAGCCAATTCAGAAACGCTGATGTAAATACGTCTGCAAAGGAAACCTGAATTGTCTTCCTGAAATTCTTAGGCTCATCTGGGTCCTCAAATGGATATGCACCAACCAGCATCACATAAAGAGTTACTCCACATGACCACACATCAGCAACCTTGGTTCCTTGGTTGAGTAACAAAGAGTTAGTGATTAGTTTAGCATCCCAACCTTCCAATGTAGTTCCCTACTATGCATGGCTACACACTATGCATGTATAAATGCTTTGCCACACAAACACGTTCCTCAAGTGGAGAACAATAACATGTGCATTGAATAGAAACAGTACGGGAAGTGTAGAATAAGAAATGACAATACACATAATACCTTTCCATCGTATTCCTTCTTCAGGAGAACCTCAGGAGCAATGTATGCAGGAGTTCCCACTGTAGATTTCGGCTGAGAGTGTAGAACTGATGACTGCAATGCAAAAGGAGTTATAAGCAGAGCAACAGTTTATGAAGGAGAAAATTTTCCCACAAGTTGACTAGTACATTTTTTTTGGAGGGCACCTGATAAATATCTACTAATAGAGTTAAAATTATAAGCAGATGGTTTCAGTAAATTTTTTTTCTTCGTCATGTGCTGCTAATAACAGTTATTAGTAATCTTACTCAATTGTGTAACACCCTAGTTTTTTTCAAATTTTCAAAAATAGACAAAATGATTTTTGGTGAATAAATAATTAGGCAAAATAAATGTTTAAATGAAAAAGAAGTTGAATCATGGTAGAAACATGCTTGAGCATTCATGCCGGTGCATATTCTTTGTTGTGGTGGTTGCATTTGAATTTGGAATTCAAAATTATTTTTAAAATGCATTTGAAAAGGAGTCAAATAAATGAAAAACTATTTCATTTTCCCTCCTCCCTCCTTTCCTGTTTTTGGCCCGGTCACAGGAACGGCCCAACCGGCGGCCTTCTCTTCCCGCCTCCCTCTGGCCCGTTAAATCACCGCGCGACCCGCTTCCTCTCCGTTTGGCCGGCCCAGCAAGGCCATCAGCAGCGGAGCCCGCTGCAGCAACGCCGCGCGCTGCGTTTCTTCTTGGGCCGTAGGCCGTAGCCCATCAAGCCGCTCGCCGCCGCGTCCGCGTCCGTCTTCCACACTGGGTCGCTGACGCGTGGGACCCGCGTCATCTTCTGCTTCCTCCGACCCAGCACCGAGTCGGACGCAGAGCACCGGCCGGGTCCGCTTCGATCCACGCTCGGTCGGTCGCGTCAAGGGCTTGGGCTATATATACATTGAATTCGCGACTACAACTTCTTTTCGAACCCTAGCAAGCGCCGCCTTTGGGCTTGAGCAGCAGCGGTCTCTGAAACCCTAGCCGCCATTGCTGTTTTCTGCTGCCGCCGAAATTCGTCATCATCTTGAACTCTTCGACGTCGTGGGTAAGCAATAAAGCTCCGCCGTGACTTCATAAGCACTCCGGTGCCGTTAATTTGAAGAAGCTCCGGCTCACCCGTGCTGCGACCGTGCACAGGGTGCCGTCATCCGCCTCGCCGAGCCGCACGCCGTCCTCGCTCCGTCTCGGCCGTCATCTTCCTGCTAGGTGAGCGCAGCTCGTCTCCCTCGTTTGAACGGTAGCGGCCGCGTCCGTTTTAGTGGCCGGAATCATGGGTTCGACCAACTCCGGCGAGGTTCCTCGTCGCCGGCGATGGCCGCCGCCGTGGTCGGGTTTTTCTCCGGCCGGGGCGCCGACGGGAGACTTCCCGATCAGATCCGGGCCGTCGGTTTTGAATCAGACGGATCTAATCGCCCCGTACCCCTTCGTTTGTCAAAGTTGCAAATAACCCCCTGCCTTTCGGCCGAATCTGTTAAGAGCCCTTGGCGGCCTCGACAGAATACGTTTTCTCCACCAGGAAGCGTATTTTCTGTTTAACAGATCCATAATGCGCTTTGTCCACTAGAAGGCGTATTTTTCTTATAACAGCTTCCAGAATACGTTTCCTTCTCTGAAAAACGTATTTCCTCTTTTCAGTTTCAGAATACGCTTTTATTTATTTACAGTTTTGCCATTAGTTTCAAAAGCTTATATCTTTTACGTTTTAACTCCGATTTGGTCCGTTCAAATTCCGCTAGATTCATAATTTCGTAATCTACGCAGTGGTGCTACTGTTGAAGTATTTTGGAAACTTTATATTTTTAGTTTATATTTAAAGTATTTATTTATCTATAGAAAATCTTTAAAAATTCATAACTTCGCCGTTATAACTTCGTTTTCAGTGAACTTGACGTCTGTGTGATCGTAGCAACGAGTAGAATAGATTTATAAACATTTTATTCTGTTTTGATGACATTGGTGTACTATTCCTCTAATAGCTCTTTGTTTGCTTCGTGTATGTATGCTCGATTGGATTGTCTGGTGTTGATTGTTAATGTCGAGTTCAGACGGTGAGGGTTTTGTTGAACAAGGCTACCTTGAGGATCAGCAGAACCAGTAGGACTTTGTGAATCAAGGCAAGTATAGCATGGATCTTCCTTGTTACCCATACACTAAATAAACACTGCATTTGCATGAGTCCACTTGATGACCCTAGAGATTATAACTAGATATTGTTATCTTAATTCCTTGATACCTTTGGGTTGCATTGGGTAGATATGATGCTAGTGCTTAATGAATATCATGATCTTGTGGCTTGATGAGTAATTGTGTCATGAACAGTGATAATGACTTTTAACAACCTGAGAGCTAATCAGTAATTGAACCTCCGGGATTTACAGTACAGCTGTGAGGGCTATATGGCTCTGGCTTTAGCTCAGTTGAGGACCTTTTCTAGCTTGTTAGCGGTTCCCTTAATGGCGCAAGGGGGGTGTGTTTCGGGTTGGGTGTAGTTGGACCCCTGTCTGCATGTGTATAGGCTGCGGTTGTGTGCCATCAGACGGGGGGATACTACATTCGTAGGGCACAGAAACCTCAGCGGCCCTAACATGTTAGACGAACCTTTGAAAGGCTTCATAGTGAACCCTGCCGGCCTTCCTTGGTAGTGGGCTAAGAAGTTGGCCGCCTCGGGTGAAAGGGTAAATCATGACTCACAGTGAAAGTGTACACCTCTATGCAGAGTTTAATAAACTGGTATACTAGCCTTGCTCAAGGACACGAGCAGCCTTGGAATTCCTTACACTAATGATGATCTCTCTTGTCATGCTAAAAAGTTCATTCATTTGCTGTTATGCTTACTATTCATTTATGTTACATTGATCATGATGGTTTTAGGAAACACTTGCTACCTTGATGCTACTTAATTGCTCAACTTGATTAACTTATAAAAGCTAAATACAGTCAAAAAGTGTCAGCTTAATTGAGCCTCACTAACCCATGTTATGCTTGTTGAGTACGGTTGTGTACTTACGCTTGCTTTACTTTTAATTTTGAAAAATTCCGGATGGGTAACAGATGAAGGTTGAAATGAGAGCTATCGCGATGAGTACTAGATTTGGTGTTCACCAGTTGACGTGTCTCTGTGGGAAGCTCCCGCAATAAAGTTATTCTAGTTTTTATTGTTTATGCGTAAAACTCTGTAATAAATATTGGTTCGCTATGTAATAAACAGGGTGATGATACTCTTTGTAATTTGTCTTCTTATATGTGAGACTGTTCCTGGGCGCATATAAGGCTATTTATACATTCTATTTTTATCCTTAAAAATAGAGTGTGACAAATTAGTATACTATCAAGTGTGCCCTGTTAATTACAACTGCACTAATTTTGTAAATAAACAGAGTGAGCATCTAGCAGTACCTTTGAGTAGCCGAAATCGCATATCTTGAGGCTAGGTGCAGTGCTCCCGTCCAACAGGGTGTTCTCGAGCTTCAAGTCACGATGGCATACTTGCTTGACAAAAAGGTAGGCAGAAAACAGAGCAATTTTAAACAGACCAGACCAGTACAGTACAACGATTGACGATCCACATGCTATATTTGGTAACAATACTGGAAGGAAAAGAGTAGTCGTACCATGGAATGGCAGTAGCTGACCCCTGATATGAGTTGCTGGAAAAAGAAACGCGCCTGAAAGGGAGCTTCGACAGTCAACCAAGTTTGCACAGAGGACAGGTAGGAGTTGCAACAGTAGAGAGGGCAGCATGAGCAACAAGCAGAAAAGAAAACGGACCCCGTCCTCGCTGAATCTGCCGGCGTTGCAGATGCGCTCGAAGAGCTCCCCGCCGGAGGCGTACTCCATGACGATGGCGAGGTGCGTCGGGGTGAGGATGACCTCCTTGAAGCGGATGATGTTGGGGTGGCGCAGGGAGCGGTGGTTGATGATCTCCCGCTGCACGTTCTCGTCAATCTGCCGAGTGGTTGATGATGTTGGAGAGGCAGGAAGGCAGGCAAGCAAGAGTGCAAGAAGGCACACAAAAATCAACCAACCCACCTTCTCGCCTTGCTCGATGTACTTGACGGCGACGAGCTGCCCGTCGGCGCGGTTGCGCATGAGCCGCGCGACGCCGAAGTTGCCGGAGCCGATGTCGCGGACGAGCTCGTAGCGGTCGCCGTCGTGCATTATGGGCATGTCCATCCCCGGCCCCACGGTGAGCGCCGCCCGGTCCATCGCCGTCGCCCTCTCTCTCGCCGGCGCGCCAGCCGAAGTCCCAGAGCCGCAGCTGCTGGTAGTGGTAGGCAAGGGTCGAGGCTCGCAGTCCACCACCCGCAGCCGCAGCTAGCGTACCGGCCCGCGGCGCGCGTCCCGTGACCCCCGCGATCCAAGAAGCGATCCTCTCCCTCTCTTTTTGCTCCGGGGAAAGAGGTGGGAAAGGAGGCGGCGCTGGCGGATTTGGTTGGGTTGGGCGGAGGGGGATGCACGCCTCGTGACCCCTCCCTCCCTCGCCTACCTCGCCTTCTCTCTCTATCACCTCGTCCTTTTTTCCCCACCTCGCTCGCGGCCTTTTTTATCTATTGTTTATCGTCATCTTCGAATATGTTAGTTCATTAAATTTGATCACCAAATTTATTACGTAGAATTCTTATTCTCCGTCACATCAAAATACTGACACATACATGAAGTACTAAGTATAGATGAAATCAAAAACTAATTGGTTATATTTTACGAGACGAACATTTTAAGCCTAATTAGTCAAAATTTGGATAATTTTTAATAAATACAAACGAAATGCTATATGAATTCTGCTACAGAAATTTCAGCGCCAATTTGATGAACTAAACAGGGCCATGGATAGTATCAGCTATGTCAGATAAGATATAATTGGATATCGACATCATAAATATGCGATTTTAATATTCGGATACAGATATAGTATCGGATGTTTAATGTCCGGACTCTGATATAGACGGATTAAAATCTCTCTAAACAAATTCATTCTCTCGAATACGGCCGAAAAATATCCGTACATTTTGATTGGTACCGGTTAAAAAAAAGCTCACACCACCACCACCTGGGCCCAGGAGCTCCGTCTGGTCCCACCGTCAGCCAGCGTCAATTGAACTGTGTGGTAAACCGAGGTGCTACTCCTACGTGCTCCTACGTAATTGAATTGTGTGGGCCAAGGGAGAAATATCTGGGAGGTGGTGATGGTCCAAAAGTGCACGTGCGGAAGTTACCGGAATAGGCCTGAGGCTATGTTTAGGTCCCTTACATTAATATTTAACTGCTTGTATAAAACATTAAATATAGGTAAAAAATAACTAATTACACAGTTTAGTTAAAACTCATGAGATGAATCTTTTGAATCTAGTTGGTCTACGATCGAATAATATTTATCAAATAAGACGAAAGTGATACTATTCATCGAGTTTATTTTTTCCCACGATCTAAATAAGAAGGCCTGACTCGGTAAGGCCCATGATGGATCGGAGCGTCCGAGTTGGCCCGTCTTCGGGGCTGGACGGCTGAGAGCAGATGGCCGGGTGCATGTGGCCGCGTACCAGGGGTACTACTCTCGTGTCGTGATGATGATTTGTTTTACGTGCCGACGAGGACAGCCTCCCTCTCGTGATGATTAAATTTTGGCCGGCTCGGGTTTGCTGCTTTTGTTGCTCGCTGGCCCCACGGACAGTGACACTGGTAGATGCTTGCACAGCAGCCAGCAGGTAAAGACGACGTTTAAGCAGAGGCCAGGTAAGGTAAGATGCTCCGACAAACTCCGTAGTACGGTCTCTTAAATCTATGCGCTACAATAAAGGATCTGTAATATGTAAGAGCAACTTCAGCGGAGGGTCTCAAATTAGACCTTTAAAATTATATTTATAGATTGAGCTAAAAAAATAAAGGCTCAAATTAAAGCCTAACTTCAGTAGGTCCCTATCTACAGACGGAGCCGCTAGTCTCTCTTTCTTCTTCCCCTTTCTTCTTCCTCTGTACATGGGACTGGAGGCAGCAATGGAGAGGTGGAGGCCACCGCACTGGGAGGGAGGAGCTCCTGTGCCTCCATGCCCAGGCGCGCGAGGGGCGAGCTCCAAGCCTCGGCCACCGCGCGGACCCACGGTCGGCGCGAGCGGCCCCTACCTCCGACGTGCGCGCGTGGGCGCTCCTAACTCGCCACCGCGCGACGCGGATGACGCGCGACCAAGCACGGCCCGCCACGGGCAGCGCTCCGGCGCACAGCGCGCGGCCCCGGCCTGGCCCGCACAGGCACGACCGCCGCCCACACGGGTGAGGGGAGCCGCGTGCGTGGGAGCCCCGCCCTGGCACGCACTAGCACGCACGGGCGCGGCTCCGGCGCTCACCCTCCGGCGGCTCGGCGGCCCTCTCCTCTTCCCTCTCCGGCGACGCTCTCTCCTCCGGCGGCGCGGCGGCCCTCTCCTCCTCCCACTCCGGCGGCGCGGCGGCGGATCCGGGGCCGGAGCCGAGCGCCACCATCCTCTCCACCGGCCCTCTCCTCCTCGTGCTCCCGGGCGGCCTCCTCTGCTCCTCCGACGAGCTCCTCTCGGCGCCCCTCCTCGTGCTCCCGGCCGGCCATGGCTGGGCGGTGCGGGCAGAGGCGCGGAGTGGGGCGTAGGCATGGCTGAGGCTGGGCGGGGTGGGCAGAGGCGTGGCCATGGCTGGGCGATGCGGGCGGCCATGGTTGGGCGCGGCGCGGGATACGAGGCGCGGCGAGCGGGCGAGGGCAAAGCGCTGTGACCGGCGCGGCGAGGCAGCAGGCATGTTCGTGCAGGGGAGGGGTGGGAAGAGAAAAGTGGGTGGGACCGGGTGGGACCCACGAGATAGTGGGGTGCTAGATCTGGGGACTTGGAACTATAATTTGAGAGGGCATAAAAAATGAGAACCCGAGTAGAAGCTCCACTAGAGTTGGTTTTTTGCCCAAACTCCTAAATTTTAGTGTAGGCGTCTAAGTAGGAGCCTGGGTTGGAGTTGCTCTAAGTGGTTATAAAAGGTTTAGTAGCATAACATCTTACGCCTTGTTTAGATCGCGAAATTTCTAGCCTGAAAAGTATTGTAGCATTTTATTTGTATTTGACAAATATTGTCCAATCATGGTCTAACTAGGATCAAAAGATTCGTCTCGTGATTTACAACTAATCTGTGCAATTAGTTATTTATTTTACTAATATTTAATACTTTATAAATACGATACAATATTTGATGTGATACAGAAAGAGTGAAATTTTTAGCCTTTTTAGGCTATCTAAAGAAGGCCTTAGGTTAAGTTACGAGTTGGTAGGTTGTGCCGTGCTGCTAAATTACGAGTTTGTAACATGAGATTCTTTTTATATTTTGGAACGAAGAGAGTAGACTAATACATTTATCAGTATTCAAAAGAAAGAAGAAAAATCATCACAAGATGGACTCCGGAGAAGCCAAAATTTTCGTTGGAGGAAAGGCCCCGGTGGGGTATGGCTGGGATCCAAGGGATAACCTTTTGACGTTTGAGAATCTAACAAAAGAAATAACCTTTTGAGGAAATGGCTTGCCCCACTGTAAGCAGAAAATTATGGGCTGGGCTTAATCAATTTAATGGCTTATGATTGGACCTCAGGGAGAGAAGCAGCTGGGCCCACCAACGAACCTTGCGCTGCCGCTGGTGTCCATGCATGACCCATCTGCGCCGTCGCGTGTTCTTCTGTTGGTCTCATCCGGCTTCGGAAAGGCACCCGCCGCATCCGGCATCTCCTTCCCATCCTGCAGCTTCTTCAGTGCAGGTGCAGGTGCAGGGCCCTCTCCTTCCCGAGCAGCGGAGCTCGCCAACCGCGCTTCTTCTGTTCGCCGACGAGGTACGGCTTGGGTTGGCCGGGGAGGCCATACAACCCGGGCCGGGAAACAGGTACCGTTCCATTCCTCTTCTTCTTCTCTTGTGTTTTTTTTTGTGAATTGGAAGGTTTGCATGATCATAATCTCACATATGTCACAACAATTTGACTGAACTCAATATGATCCAACAAGCAGTATATGACTAAAAATTTACATAAATAAATCATATCATATGGCCTTGGTAGAAAATTTATTATTATTGAGGAGCATGCCATTGCATTTTGATTTTATAAAATAAATTCTAAGTCCTTCATAAAAAGAGCAAGGTTCAAATCATCCAGCTATATCACATACTCCAATTTTAGATAGCACGAGGTCACTGTAAAAGTTGTTCACAAGTTATAGGAATATTGGCGAGGAATAAGGAGTATGCAAATTTTATCGAAGGATAATATGGAGATATTGTGTCAAAAAGTTTTGTTTTTTCATTTAATAAATTTTAAATTTTAAAACTTTGAGAGATATGAGGATAAAGTTATATAAACCACCGTTGAAGATGAAGGAGTTTATGGAAGTAACGTGTCCGGTCCTTGTTGCCGAAGAGGTACTTCTTGGGTTGGCCGGGGAGGCCATACAACCCGGGCTGGGAGACAGGTACCGTTCCATTCCTCTTCTTTTTCTCTTGCGTTTTTTTTTCTGAATTGGAAGGTTAGGCCTAGGCGTCGTTCCAACCTCCAAGGTCTCTTCTAGTCGTGGGCTGCATTTCATCGTCCCGCATATCCCATTCCTGTTGCTTGCCCTGATGATTGCTGGGCAATGCAGTGCGGCAGTAGAAATTTTAACGATTCGGTCCAGTTATAAAAGGGCTGCACGGCAGTGGTTCCATGGTGGGAAATGGGATTATGGCAGGAATCCTCTACCGGTACTGGTTGTCATGAGTGGGGGCAGGGGTTGAACACCTGCGTTTCATTCTATGATTATGCCTATTGCTAACTTTTGTGGGCGTTCCGGAAATTTAAGCAGTACTGTGATATAAGTGGTTTCATTGGGCATGGTTCTCTTTCTCTAGGATTCTAGTTTCTTGTTCTGGAGGCATACTTTAATAGGAAGTGAGCTTAGTTCAACTGGTCTGGTGGTCCGATGGGAGGTTCTATCCATCCACCATTTTTGAGTCCTCCTAGGTTTGAGTCCATTTTGTTCCCCGTTTTCTTCTAGATGAAAAATCCGTGTGGGCCCTCTTAGGTTAAGTCTCGCTTTTAGAGGCATACTGAATTTATGGCAATGAATTTACTTGATGCTGGTATGTGCCAGGCAGGAATTTCAGTATGCTGCAAATGACCATGCCATCTTTTGTGGTAACTTGCCCATCATCTTACGGCAACATCTTACTGGCACTCCGTGCTATGCGCTCTCAAAGATTGCATACGAGATGCATCTGCAGCTAAGTCCGGGCAGTGCCACAAATGCAGTACCAGAAACTGGGAGATTCAGACCTCCTTGTCAGTGAGGTCACTCTTGGAACGGTATGCATAAATCTTGAAATGACTGTGTTTACTGTAAGGTAATGTTTTCTGCATCTCAAGGTTAATTATATTCTTTACAGATGACTTTTGGAGAGCAAAACACAGAGAATGAAGCACATGATATGCTCTCTTATTCTTTCGATAGAGGTGTCAATATCCTAGACACAGCAGAAATTGTCAGTACAGTTTACTGCCTTGCTCTTATTAACTATGACTCTCTGTATTCAAGTTAAGAGATTGATCTACTTGTTTCTTTTCTACTTCCATCTTTCCTTTTGGCCTTTAGTACCCACTTCCATTCAAAAAGGAAACTCAAGGGAGAACTGATCTTTATATTGGCAGGTGGATGCAACTGATGCCACGAGACAAGGTAACCTGAATAAATGTTATGCTACAAACTTGCAAGATATTTTGGATATGTTTGCAACTAAATCTGGCAAATAATTTTTTAGGCACAGTATTCAAAACTGTTAAGGATAACTCATTATTTCTGTACAAGTCACGGTTCTTACACAATATGCTTGCTTCCATCCTTGAAATTGATGTCACTGTTTAGAACCATAATTTTACTTATAACACTTGACACTAGACTGACGAATAAACATTGCCCAGCATTCACAATGCACAATGCCTAAGTTTCCCATTATGTGATGCCATGTTTAAAAGTTCTGACTGAGATATGGTTCTTGACTATTCTTTTTTCTTTGCATTTAAGATAATTTTGGCACCAAAGTTGCCGGCTATTCACAGGGGTTTACATTTCTTCAGGACTATGCAGAAGTGGTGCGTGTGCGTGTTGAAGCCATATGCCTTGTATCATGTAAAACCATGTCTGAGGACATTAGTCTGGAGGCAGAAGGTGCCTTTTCCATTCTATTCTTCATATACGGTTCAGCAGGCTCTCAAAATGCTGGGCAACAGAGAAACAAAGCTAATGAATATATATTAACCGACTTCTTATTGGACTACTGTCTGTGCTCCGTGTAAAACATGGATTAGAAGTTAGAACATATGGGATACCTAACCAAGTAATTTCAGTTTATTTTGTTTCAACCTTGCCCTGTCATTTTGAACTTGAAGTAGTTTTTTTTTAAACACCAGCTTTCTTTGAGCTTAGTTTCATCAGTTCTTTATTGGAGGTTTCTTTTCTGTTAGATTGAGATATGTATTTATTTGTAGTTGAACTGATTGAAATAAACGTCTTCGTTCCAAAGTTTTTCTTTATGTCTCCAGGCCAGATAGGTATGTGGCACTATTTGGTGAATTTGGTTATAATCCAACCAAATGGAGGCCAAGTGTCCCTTTTGAGGAACAATTGAAGGCTTTCCAGGAGCTAATTGATGAAGGAAAGGTAAGATTTCTATATTGATATTCTTGTATGTATAAACTGCAAAATTGTAGCAAATAAACATTTTTTGTGGCATTCATAAATATGGAAACTACATGGTTACATATCTGATCTTGATGTGAACGCAGCTTCAAGTTACAATATTTTCTGGTACTATGTTTTAGAATATTTTACATAACATGCATCTGTTAACAGCCATGTAAGTAGTTTTTCA
The DNA here is from genome assembly GCA_023333625.1 of Bothriochloa decipiens. Lineage (NCBI taxonomy): Eukaryota > Viridiplantae > Streptophyta > Magnoliopsida > Poales > Poaceae > Bothriochloa > Bothriochloa decipiens. The sequence continues at coordinate 53,876,781 of CM041629.1, forward strand.
GACAAAAGGTAGCTTATCAACATGCAACTATTAAATAGAGGCACATTGAGTAGTTCTATGTTTTTATCTCAGTTCTGTTAGCTCATGCAGAAGATAATCAAGGATATCTTGTTTTTAATCATTGTCGAATGTTATCTCTAATTTAGGTTTGCTATATTGGTGTTTCCAACGAGACCTCATATGCAGTAATGGAGTTTGTAGATGCTGCAAAGGCTCAAGGCCTTCCAAAGATCGTGAGCATCCAGAACTGTTATAGTCTACTTGTAAGATGCTGTTTTGAAGGTGAAAGCATTGCTTAGGGCCTTAATTATTCAGAACAAAATGCTTGAGGTTGTTGAGGATGATCACTCTGGTCAATCTGTTGCTGAACCTCCATGCACTCAGTTTATAAACTGAGAAGGTGACAGGTTGCACCATGGTGGGATCTGAATTCCTTCTCTATTGTGTTAGTTGGACTGTTGGAGACATAGAGTTGTTTGTTTCCTTGCATAAGGGTCATTCAAGGTATCCTCTAGTCTTTGGTCGGGACATTGTTTTGGTTGTAACTTGTATGGTCATCTGAGGTCGTACCTGTCATGTAAGGTTGGTGTTCTAGTCATGTATGTTCATTGTACTTGGCTATTGTATCCCTTCTTCTCTCTTAAAACATGATACATAGATCTTAAAAGAGAGAGAGAGAGAGAGAGAGAGAAAAGATTGCTCCAGCCCATTCATTTCTTTCATTGGAACTCTCTTAGTAATGACCTCATTAAGAAAAGAAAAGATTGATCCAGTCCATTCATTTCTTTCATTGGAACTCTCTTAGTAATGGCCTCATTTCTGAAGTAGTGTCAGAATCATGGAGAATTCCTTTTGATTTGTCATACAATTAGAAAGTCTGTTAACAAAAAATAATATTAGACTGCCTATAGATGTTTTTTTACCTAATATCTTTCATGAGATTTTCAGTTCCCTCTTACAAGGTGTTGCTGAAAAGGAAAATGAATGTTTGTGCTAATGGCTGACCGTTTTTTGTGAGGAACGTGAAAATGTATTTAATACATAGCGGAGTATAAAGTGCTAGAAAAAAATGCTGCTAGCAAGGTGGTAGCGTTTTTTTTCTTATTATTATGAGGTATTGCTGAAAAGAGAATACAGACTTTGTGCTATTAGGTAGCAATTTATCTGGTAAAACATGTGTGCTTTATGCTCCCCTGACCATACTAATGAGGGCAACAACTGTCTTTTAATCCCATTTTATTTCATCGCAGCTGATCTTGTTGAAGTTTGCCACCCGCATAACTGCAATATTGGACTGTTAGCCAACTCCCCATTGGCTGGTGGGGTTCTCACTGGCAAGTATCTTGATGCTGACACAGGAATCTCAAAGGGGAGCAGGTTAAATATCTTCCCTGGATTCATGGCTCGCTACAATGCCTCTTTGGCTCAGGTACGATATATATACGCTACAAATAATTTGGTTATGCCCTGACTGTTGGAACTTTGAGCGTGATGGCAGGAAGCGACAAAGGAATACATAAGGCTTGCCAAGAAGCATGGGCTAACACCAGTCCAGCTTGCCCTTGGCTTTGTGCGTGACCGTCCCTTCACCACTAGCTCCATCATTGGAGCAACCACCATGGATCAGTTAAAGGAGAACATCGATGCTTTTACCAGTGCTCCACGGCCTCTACCACAAGAAGTTCTTGACGGCATTGATGATATTTTTAAGAGATACAAAGACCCAGCAATCCTCTAGCTGTTTATTCACTGTTTTCATGAAAAGAACCAGCAATCCTCAAACAATAGGAAGACCCGGAAGGCATATTACAATCTATGATCACACAGTTTCATTCATGTTGACACAAAAGGAGAAGGGATTGACGAAGGCCGGTCAGACAAGGAATTATATAGGGGTCTTTTGGTTAGCCAGATGTCCTTGCCTGTGGTATTATATTACGTAACTATGTAAGCAGGCTGTGGCTGTTTGGTAGCCTTGAGGTTGACCAGATATGGCCTGGTTCATTGTAGACCCACCCCTCAAGAGCACATCAGGACCACAGACTGGACGTTGAAACATTTTATTAACAGAATTCAAGATCGACATGGATGTGTAACATCATGTCAAAACATCACTTCTCATTCTGTAGTACCTGAGGCTAGGACCTTTAGTTGTAGTTTTCCTCAATTTGTTTGCTCAAACTTACGCATAGGCAATCATGTCCTGTCAAAAGAATCTCTACGGTCTGCTCACTGGGAAAATGCTCTCTTGCTTCATGCAAAATGTTCTGAAATAGAGAAGTCGGCCCCTTATCCAAAAAAGGAAAAACATTTGACCAATAATAAAATTCATGAAGAAAACTGAAAAGGCCTCTGTCGGAAGTTTTCATTCATGGCCTCGACGGTATGAATCCAGAATCGCAATCGATATTATCAAAAAAAAAAAATCGCAATCGATGGGCTGGACCTAATCTGTTCAATGGAAAGCAACCTGGGCCTTGACTGGCCGCCGTTTCGGCACCCACGAGTGTTGGGCTGTTTGCATGTCGGCAAACCCATCAGCGACGTGCGTGCCTCGTGGCGGCGGGTTGGCCACTTCATCCGCCTCGTCGCCTTCGGAAAGCTCATCGCCGCGGCCGGCGCCTCCTCCACTCGCCTCGCCTACCTCTATTCCAGCGTTCCATTATTGAGTCCTCTAGCTGCGCTTCTCCTGTTCGCCGGTGAGCTACGGGTTGGGTGCGGCGGGAGGCCGTGAAAACGGGTACTGCTATACTCCTCCCTCCCTCTCCTTGGGCTTTCATTCCTCATGAAAAGATAGGCGTCAATCGAGGGGGCAACAACGCGGCGCACGCGCGCCAACACGCGAAGTGGCGCACACAGCAACCCCTCTAAGAGATTAAGAGTGCATGCACTATTCTTTTTCTTCCTCACCCCACCCCTTCTTCTTCTCCCCTGCACGCACCCGCCACCCAGCTGCCCCCTCGCGTGCCCGCGGCGGCCCTCCTTCTTCCCCTTCCCCCACCCTGCTCCCGCCGCCGCTCGCCGGAGCGCGCCCCCGCCGCCTACCCAGCCCATCCGGCCATCCTACCTCGCCCGACTCGACGGCGGCGCCGCCGCCTCGCTCACCGCCGGCCATACCGCCACCACCGCCGTGTTGCGGCTGCCGCTAGGCCGGTCGGCCGGATTCTACAGCCGGGGAGGGAATAGGAGGGAGAGAGGGGTCGCCGGAACCCTAAACCTTGCCGCCGGCGGACCCTAATTACAGGGGAAGGCTGGATTTCATGGAAGCTCCGCCGCCGGCGCCGCCTCGTCCACCACCCCGGCCGCGGTGCCCTCGCCGCCGGCCGCTCCGCCCGCAATCCGCATGCATGCGCCGCCTGCTTCGCGCCCCTAGAACCGCCCGCAACCGCTTGCATGCGCCACGTTTGCCGCTATGCCAAGTAGCGAGCGTGCGCCAAATAGCGATTGTGGTCAATCGACTCAATCCAATGTTTCTTTTATTCTGTAAAATCCATCTCGAATTTCCTTTTCGGCCCAATTAGAGAACTGCATCGGCAGTTTTTTGCGACATTAGTTTCTTTAGTGGCAAATATAGTACGAATCTAGAATCCTCCACTGGGTGTTGGCTGCCATTGGTGCGGGCAGGAGGCAATCAGGCAGGGGGTTCAACACTTGCATTTCGTTGTACTAATATATTGCCCGTGCTAACGCTACGGTGATATCTAGGTAACACAATATTAAACGACCATTAAACCTCCAAGGCCTTCGGACTCTATGGTATACACCTTCCAATCGCTCCAGCAAGCACAGGGAAGTCTTATTCGGTGCACATGTATTGATTCCAAAGGTACTACAAACATGTTTATTTAATCCATGTGGTTCATGGAATTTCACTGACTACAGTCATGGTTAGAATAGCAATACAGCGCTACCCATGTACTGAAGGTGAACCAAAGAATCAACGAACAATAATGTAAAAAACTGCCCCTTGACCTTAAAAAATATGTACAGAACTGCAATTTGTACAGTAATGCCTCTAAGAAAATAAGAATTCAACGGTAATGCCTCTAGGAATTTGTTTCACTCATTCTCAATCTACACTTAAAAAGGAAAAAACACTCGTTTTCAATTTACACTTAAAAGGAATATGAGCTATGCTTCTAGGAATTGGTTCAAGCATGTCAGATATCCATTTTCAGGCATATGTAATTCATCTGCCCTCGAAATCAGATTAAAAGGAGAGGAGCAAGCAAACTTTTTGGCCAAACCGTAACCAATTTAGAGCTGTATACAAGTTGTATATAGCCTTTTTTTTTCAAAAAAAAGGGCATTATAGCATAGGCTTTAGCATCACAAACCAAACAGAACCGGATCAACCAATCAATACAAAATCTCGAACCTGCCATGGGCACAGGGCGAACGCCGCTGCTCCGCCCAGTTTGGTTGGAGTCACAACCAAGCATGCAAATCCATTCACCAGCAGGAATTCAGAGAAACCAGTTTCGTATTTTCTTTTTTGTTTTAGATCTTGGAATGTAGGAAAGAAATGGTAGAGTACTGGGATTTGATCCCTGGCCGCTCAACACGGACGGACGTCCTGCAACGCGCGGGTGAAGGTTGTGAGGGATGAAGAGGTCCATCTAGGCCGTTTATTTTGAGTGAGTAACAAAAGAGAAGACTCAAAAGCTAATCTAGACGGTTCATTTTAAAGACGTTGTTTTTCTAGGTATAATTTTCTGGGTGGACGAAGAGGAGACTTCTCAGTGGGGGACTTTTTTTTAGTATGGCCGTAGGAAAGAAAATGTTGGTGTATTAGTAGGATAGATTTTTATGCCTGCTGCTAATATTGTTGGCATTGGCTAAATTTAACTACAGGATAATTTGTTTATTTTATCATATGATGCAAGATGTAGTAGCTAGGCCTCCTTGGCCAACCTTCCTTAGGATTCTATAGTTTCTGGAGGCATACTGAATTTGTGACGCAAAGTTTACTTGATGCTGGGATGTGCAAGCAGGAATTTCAGTGTGCAACAAATGGCAATGCCATCGTTCACGGTAACCTCTCCTCCATCACATGGCGGTACCTTATCGGCGTTCCATGCTCGCCATTCTCAAAGATTGCACAAGAGGAACATTCGCAGCCAAGTCCGGGCAGTGGCGCAAACCCAGCTGCAGTACCAGAAACTGGGAGATTCAGACCTCCTTATCAGCGAGGTCACTCTTGGGACGGTGTGTATCAGACTTGAAACCCTCTTGCTGCAAATAATGTTTTCTTCGTCTCAAGGTAAATCCTTTTCTTTCCAGATGACTTTTGGCGAGCAAAACTCAGAGAAGGAAGCACATGATATTATCTCTTATTCTATCGATCAAGGCATCAATATCATAGACACAGCGGAAATTGTCAGTACAGATTCCTTCCTTACTATTATTAACTATCCCTCTCTCTGTTTCCAAGTTAAGTGATGGGATCTACTTTTCCCTTTTTTTCCCTTTGTCCTTTAGTACCCAGTTCCAGTCAACAAGGAAACTCAAGGGAGAACTGATCTTTATATTGGCAGGTGGATGCAATCAAAGCCACGAGACAAGGTAACCTAAATAGATGTTACAATATATTTTGGATTGTTAAATCTATTCCTGCACAAGCAATGATTCTTATACAGTATGCTTGCTTTCATCCTTCGAATTGATGCCCGAGTTTGGAAGCATAACTTTTACTAATAGTAATAACATTATGATCACGAGTAAACACCTATCACAATCCCTAAGTTTCCCACTACGTGATGTCATGTTTGATGTCTGACTGTAAGATGTGTCTTGCCTTTTTCTTTCCTCTGCATTTTAGATAATTTTGGCCACCAAAGTTGCCGGTTATTCAGAGCGGTCTTCATTTCTTCGGGACAACGCAGAAGTGGTGCGTGTTGATGCTGCTAATATCAAAGAAAGTGTTGAAAAGAGCCTTAAACGCTTGTCTACAGATTACATTGATTTGCTTCAGATACACTGGTCAGTGACAGCTTGATTCAATCATATGGCTGTATGCCTGTCAAAAACAAATATTTAGGTTCACTTGTTGTCAGTCTTTACCAGCATACATGGAAACATTCCATCAAACATCAGTATGATTTTTTTTTTGGTAAAGAATTATTTCAATTTGTTTTTAAGGAAACTGGTGAATGTATTGATCAAGGAAGTCAATATGCCTTGTATCATGTAAAACCAGGTGAGGACTCAGGTCCAGAGGTTGAAGGTACCTTTTCTATTCTATGCTTCATATAAGGTTCAGCAGGTTCTCATATAGCTGAGTAATAGAGTGAAAACATGAATGAATATATTAACTGACCTCTTTTTGGACTTTTGTCTGTGTTCCTTGTAAAATATAGGTTAGAACATATGGGATACCTAACCAAGTAGATTTCATTATTTCACCCACTCAGTCAGCTTGAGTTAGTTTTTCCTTTTTTTTTTCTTTTCCTTTGCACCAGATTTCTTTTAGTGCAGTTTTTTGAGTTCTTTAACTGCCAATGTAAACTTGTTTGGATCAGAGCTTTTTCTGTTAGAGTGATATATCTATTTGCAGTTGAGCTCAATCAAATAAAAATTCCTGGTTCCAAAGTTTTTCTTTATGTCTCCAGGCCAGATAGATATGTGGCACTATTTGTTATAATCCAACCAAATGGAGGCCAAGCATCCCTTTTGAGGAATAATTGAAGGCTTTCCAGGAGCTAGTTGATGAAGGAAAGGTGAAATTTCTATGATTGATATTTTTATACAAGCAAAGTAATAACACAAACATTTTTCATGGCATGGGAAAACATAAACATTGCACATTTACTACCATGGTCAGCAGGACCTACCAGGGTAAGAAAGGAAAATCCAAAATCGCAGGTTAAGGAAACAATAATTAAGGAATTGGGCCCGGTTTTCATAGGTTTTAGGTTTACATTTTCGAATTGTAGTTAAATTGGACTATTGGATCCTGTTTATAAGAATCAATCTATTAGGAGCCATATTAGGGGTTAAGTTTTCCCCTACATATGCAGGGAGTTGCCTATGAATCATGAAGCAGTGTTAGGTAGTTTTCCCCTAAACCCTAAACCCATGGGCGGCGGCCCCTGCTCTCTTCTCAGCTTGGATCCTTGTCCAGCCAAGCCCTCTCTCCCTCTCCCCTTATTAAATCTCCGATAGTTACATAGCTGATCTTGATGTCGATGCAGTTTACCAAGTTGCAACATGTGCTGGTACAATCTGTTTTAAAATACACTACATAATATGCATTTGATAACAGCCACATAAGTTTTTTTTTACAGAAAAAAGTAGCTTATCAGCATGCAACTCTTGTGTAAGTTGAGACACATAGAGTAGTTAAATCCTTTTCTCAGTATTGACAGCTCATTCAGAAGACAATCAACAAGAAGATGGAGTTGTTAATCATTGTCTTATATCTGTTTTAGGTTCGCTATATCGGTGTTTCGAATGAGACCTCATATGGAGTAATGGAGTTTGTATATGCTGCAAAGGCTCAAGGCCTTCCTAAGATCGTGAGCATACAGAACAGTTATAGTTTACTTGTGAGATGCCGTTTTGAAGGTGAAAACATTGCTTCAGTCCATTCATCACATTCATCGGAACTCTCTTAGTAATGCCCTCATTTCTGAAATTGTACCAGAATTATTGCTAATTCCCTTTGATTTCTCATATAAATAGAAAGGCTAGTTGCCTGTTAATAAACAGATATTAAATTGCCAATATACAGTTTTTTCAGCTAATATATTTCATGAGATTTCTTAATTTCTTCATACTGTTGCTGAAAAGGGAAATAATGGTTTGTGCTAATGGGTGACAACTGACAATGTATTTAGTAGAAACTGGAATATAAACTGCCAACAAAATTATGCTGCTAGCTGGGGTAGTGCCATTTTTCTTCTTATTATCAGGTGCTAAAAAGGGGAATAAGGATTTTGTGCTATTGGGTAGTGAATTGTTTGGTAATATATTTTTTCTTTATGCTTTTGTTATAATATGATTTACACCCTAACTCTCTTGTCTATACCAATGTGGCCCACAACTGACTTTTAAACATATTTTGTTTCATCACAGTTGATCTTGTTGAAGTTTGCCACCCGAACAACTGCAATATTGGACTGCTTGCCTACTCCCCATTGGCTGGTGGGGTTCTTACTGGGAAGTATCTTGATGCTAACGCTGACATCTCAAAGAGTAGGCTAAATCTCTTCCCTGGATACATGGCACACTACAATGCCTCTTTGGCTAAAGTATGATATATACTGTAACAAATTTGTTTTTGCCCTGACTAGTGAACTTGAGTGTTCATATGCATTTTACATTACTTTGATAAACTTTTGGCAGGAAGCAACATTAGAATACGTAAAGCTTGCCAAGAAGCATGGGCTAACTCCAGTCCAGCTTGCCCTTGGCTTTGTGCGTGACCGTCCATTCACTGCTAGCTCCATCATTGGAGCAACCACCATGGACCAGTTGAAGGAGAACATTGATGCGTTTACCAGCACTCCACGGCCTCTACCACAAGAAGTTCTTGATGGCGTTGAGGATTTTTCAAGAGATACAAAGATCCAGCAATCCTCTAGCTTTTTACCATTTTGACAAAAAGAACTACCAATCCTCGGACAATACAAAGACCCAGCAGACAATTACAACATATGACCATACCATTTTGTCCTTGCTGATACAATTATTGCTTTAATCTTCTATTGGCTCTGCAGTATTATGTTTTTTTTCTTTCTTTCACTGTGTAGGTTTCTTTTATACTCTGTTAGTAAGTTTATCATGTCGGTTTTCACTTTTTGACGAAACAATGTAAGTTTTCACTGTGTAAGGATTCTTTTATACTCTGTTAGTAAGTGTATGATGTCTTCGACATTGACAGGCCTCAAGTGGACAGGTTTAACCCCTACTCTCTATATGGTAACAGTAGCAAAAGATTGTTAAACTAGGAGATTCATTTATATTCTATTATGAGCATTCCAAACACCAAACCATTCTCTTTCTAGGAAGTTACTTTTTGAAGGGCAATTTGTACTTTTTTTTTTGCGACGGGGCAATTTGTACCTTTTCCCCTCTTATTGTCAAGTTATCATGTTTGGAAATTACGAATTGCTTCAAAGTACAAAGTTATCCAAAGACCAAACATGACTGGCTGAGCAGCCTTACTTTATCCTAAGTTGCTGGACACTGGAGCATTAGAACTGGACTGGTAGACGGTAGTTCATGACCTTGCAGGCCACCAACAAAGGTCTGCACTGCTGCGTCTATGTGTCTCAATTTACTTTACTATTATTGGGAGGAACCCATGGTTCCTTCCCGTGGAGCGTTTTGTTTAACTATAAGTAATTAGGGGCAGTTTGGTCATTCCGACATCTTCTTTCTCGGACCAACTGAAACCTGCACGGATTTGGGGAAGAGCAGTTCACTGCCGTCTGAAGCCCGCAGGGGGCTCACCAGTGCCGGCGTCCGTTCGGCCATCACAACCGGCTACCAGGAGGAGCTCGCCCCCGATTGTTTGTGCGGGCCACCACCTGGGATCACCGCCGGCCACCTTCACCAGCGGTGCATCAACCATCTACTGGGCACGGCGGCTCGGTTGCCTGTCTACTTCCGTCGCTGATCTGCTGCTGCCTTCGATCTGTCTCCTGACTGCATTTATCTGGCCTCCACGGCTCATCAACCTGCGGCCAAGTAGATAATACTGGTGCCAGTCTAATTCGCCACAATGTCCATCGGAAGCACGGTTCCAGTCGAGGCCATCAAAGACACTAAATATCACCTTCTAAGGATTAAAATTCGCATCCACATCAGTGCTGGCATATGACCTTAAATTCTTTATTCAGGGCAATAGCATCTCAGTAAAAACGATGGCATTACAATGGAGCATTGCTAGTACCATATCATCCTCTACAATTTAATTAGAGCTGGTTCCGGTCCCACTAAATTTTGGTTCCGGACCACAACAAGTTCCACTCAGTAGGTTCCTCCACTTTTTTAACCATTTGATCTAGCCAAACGGATGGCTCTTATTATTTCAAAATTTCTCTTCTTGCAATAGTAAAGTACTTGGGCTTACCGGGGGGGTGTAAATCCTGAGGACATATAGCTGATCACAGATAAAGGACATGGGAGAACCCCACTTCCCAGAAGCTCACAATAGGTCTTTCATCCTGAAATGCTAAAAGTTGGTGATCAGAGTCGCAGAGATCTTGCACGCGATGTTATCCTACACAGGATATCTTGTTTTCAGCTGGACTGGATGGGGGTTATTTAGTGCTGCAAAATATACTTATGAGATGAAAATTTGAGAGCATAAGAATATACAAGCCCTTGACAATATCGCTTAGCAAACACTGAGGCATGTTAATTGATAGGGCCTCCCTAGAACGTCTCTGTCCCCTCACATTAGCACCTAATAAAATTACAAACTACACAATAACCTTGCAGTCCAAATAATTGGCAGAGTCAAAACCTATCCACATCCTACCAAGCATACTATTTATACAATTGAGTAAGATCACTTGACAAAGAAAAAGCGCACACCTACCCACCCAAACGGCCAGGTTAATTCTTCATGTGCCCTATTCATGCTTCCGCACAATGCTGTTCTTCATCATCAGAGTAGTCAAAATCTTGGGCTTTCCAATCTTGACTTTTTAACAGTCGATTGTTACCCCTGTGACCATTCTTTGCTACTTCCAGGTCATGTAATTCAAGCTGCTTTCGTACCCAGGGAGGGTCGTCTGGACGAAGCCATATTTTCTCACGAGTGTCCTTGTGCTTGAAATCAGGGTAGTTGGACCATCGTTTGGATTGTCGGTTGTCCCACCATTCATAAGGGTTGGCAAAGAAGACCTGCCACAAGCGAAGCCGGTCTATATACTCAATCTCTTTTAGCATTTGAGCTGCAAATGTAAACAAAGGGGTAGATAAGAGACTGTTAGCTACAATTGCAAAATTGTACAAGCAAAATGGGTAAAACTTACGGTTGACATATGGCACTGATGGTGGACTTGTTGAGTCTGCGCCATTCTGAGGCCTCTTATCTTGATCAAAAAACATAATTCAGTTCTCTGACATAAATCTGTAAAATGATGGGTGCCCAATTAAAAATGCATGAAAGAGATAGTGCACTGAAAAAAATATATATTATTAAGAAAACTAATATCACAAAGCAACATGGAACAGGTAAACATTATGCACATATTTCTGTTTATTAATATCCGACTTGCAAAAAAATTACCTTTCTACAACATCGAGGTACTAAGACATTGAATAAATGAATTTATATGATCGTACATGATGAAAAGATGAGTAAGCAATAGGACCTCTATTATGTGAATCCTGACCAAAGGCTGCACAAGTAATAGGAATTTATATGAATACATGTCCGCGTCTGATCAAAGGCTGCATCAGTACTAGATGTATATGTGATCACATGTCCACATCTCATCAAACTTTCAAAGAGTGCATCAGTTATATGTATACTGCAATTTACAAGACACAAGATCTACTGACACAATGCATGGATAGATGGTACTAATACAAAGAAACTAATAAATAGTTACAGCAGACCTTATAGACAATATACCGCTCACCACTTGGACCAACTTTATGATAAAAGCCCAGATGACCAGATGCATAAACAAGGTCACTGTGCTTCAGATGCTTTAGGCTAACATTTGCCAGCTCACCATTCAACTGCAATGTCACTCTGTTCAAGTTTTTCATATCGTCAGCATAATGACAGAATCTCAGTTTCATTTAGTCAAAATCATGATAAAGTTAGTTGAACAAGAACATATAAATATCTATCGTTGGACGACCTTGCTCAAGTTCTTTATACTGTAGGCATAGCGATACAGCCTAACTTTCAGTCGGTCCAAATCATAATAACAGTTGAACAAGAACATATGTAGTTAGCTGGCAGTAGTAAAAACAAAAGGGGAAAAAAAACTATGTTAAATCAGGCACACATTGTGGAACTCCTGATTTGTTTCTGGGTATCATGAAAATGAGTTACTTATGCTGTTTTCTGGAAAATAGTGCTTTCTTTGCTTGATGGATAAATTCTCTATTTGGATGGTAGATTAGTTTTTCTAATTTTGGTGTATTCATCACAGTCATATTAGCAACCCAACAAACTAAAACCATTTTTGTTGAGCAACATTCTTAGCATTCCATTAAAGCCAATTTTTGAAATGAACAATCCAAATTGATCCTTGAACACTAAGCATGAGAAGGTTTAGCCTTAGTCAAACATAAGGCTTACAAAATCTGGATGCGCCACAATTTGGAAGGATGACTTTGACTTTGTTTGGTGCAAATGCCCCAAGCTATTCATGATGCACCTTGACGGCCTTGGGGAGGAAGGTGTACGCCTTGGGGTATTCATCAGAACTACCCCTTGACGGCCTCACCAGTGCGTCGAGGCGACCGATGAAGCTGCACGAGTTCTAGGTGAGCCCCTTGTTGCTGACGGAAGAGGGGCGCTGCAGCATCGACATGCGGTACACCACGCTCTCCGGCTCCCCCGACGAGCTACATCCACCACCTCCTTGTCACACCCGGTTCTAAGGACAAAATCATATATACACTATATGTGTCTTAAAGGACAAATCTCACATATAGCTACAAATAGTATCAATTATAATGCTTTAAATATAACGTACACAATACATAAAAGATCACCTAATGAACAATCAGCGGAAAGACGACTTCAAACTCCGGGTGTAGACTTCACTCCAGTGGATCCAACTGACTGGTTGACAACAAGCCTAAAACTTCTCCTGAGGTGTGGGGGAATAGTAAGAGTGAGTCCATATCGAACTCAACAAGTTTAGTAATAAGATAGTATAGCCCATAAACTCACGATCATTGTAACATAAATAATGCAAAACATAATGATAAATAATGAGCATCTTAACATAACCAAAATCATCATCTAATGTAAATGTCTCCAAGGCCGCTCGTGTTCTTGAGCAAGGCTAGTATACCAGTTTATTAAACTCTGCGTAGAGGTGTACAATTTCACTATGAGCCGTGAATTGCCCTTTTACCCGAGATAGCTAACCTCTTAGCCCACTACTAAGGAAGGCCGGCAGGGTTCACTATGAAGCCTTTTAAAGGTTCGTCTAACATGTTAGGGCCGCTAAGGTTTCTACGTCCTACGAATGTAGTATCCCTCTTTCTAGATGGCACACAACCGCAGCCTATACACATATAGACAGGAGTCCAACTACACCCAACCCGGACACACCGCTCTTGCGCCAAAAAGGGAACCCCTAATAAGCTAAAAAAGGTCCTCATACTGAGCTAAAGCCAGAGCCATATAGCCCTCACAGCTGTACTGTAAATCCCGGATGATCACGTACAGATAAGATCTTAATTTGTTAAAAGTCATCTTTTAACGTTTATTGCTCAAATATTAATTAAATCACAAGATCATGGTCACAGAAATAAAACCCAAACTCTACTTGCCTTAAGACTTGCTTTATACCCAAAGCAAAATGCTTAGAGAAACATCATCCTTTATCTTCCATTCAGCAGCTTCTGATCTCCAATGTTCACAACGGTTCTTGTTCTACTCGTAGCAAGCACCATACACAGGGAACATACAAGTAACAAGGAAAAGCAACTAAAAACAGTACACCATAGAAGGTAAACACGTACTAAAAGAGAGCTATAGCTACGATCACAAGAAACGCCTACCGAAAGCTTTACACTATAAAAGAAACAACTTTAAGCTTTATTTACTTTATTTACAAAAACATGAACAAGTTATTAACTCATAGAACAAAGAACTATAATTTATTTTAAAAACCAAATTAAACTAATTATGTCTTATTTATAAACATATCTCACCTCATTAAGACATTTAAACTTTGCTTTGCAAATGACATAAACATACGGGAGCATCTATGGTCTATTACATGTAGCATGTTTAATCTAACCAAAACATACTTAGAAACACATAGGGTAAGATTAATCAAATTAACATGTCATGTATAATTATGAAGATATGAAACGAATATTATTTTTAACTATAAAACTAATTAATTACAAGCATATTAAACAATTTAATATTTAGCTAAATATAGAAAAGCATGAGACATGATAAAATTAACTCTACTACGTAGAACACGACGATACAAAACTAACGCAACTTGAATGGACCAAATCAGAGTTAAAACAAAGAAGTTATTACCAAAATACTCCAGTGGCAATTCTATAATAAGACAAAACCGTAAATACCTCATCTTCTACCTCCAGATCTACCGCTCCCACATGAATGTGACCAAGGGCATCCATGGCGATGCTGCTCTCACGTAGGAGGGAAGGAAGGGGCTTGACCGGGACGTGTTCGGCCGTCGACGGCTGGCCAGACCGGCACCGAGCAGCCTGCCTGCACGCTCATGCACAGCACGGCGACGCTGACAAGAGGTTGGAGACCATGACGTAGAGAAAGAAGGAAAAATAGAATTTGCTACCATAGAGATTTCCAACTAGGGACTCCCCTCATGGTAATTATGATGTGCTTTGGCCAAGGGGTTGATACAAATATATAGGGCGAAAAACTCCCCACATCAACGTCAACTAGCAATATGGTACTAATTGATATTGCACCCTCCACCTTTACTAATAGGCCAAATTAATTATTACAGCCCATTAGTAAATAAATACATGGGCCTTTAGGTGTCAGAAAAATTAGAAGACTTTATTATTTTCGGAATTGATTAATTTTATAGATAAAATAATTTTAGAAAAGTCTAGAATTGATTTTTAAGCAACAAAAAAATACTCCGAAGGCTTCAAAATTTTTGGAAAAATTCTCAGAGATATTTTAGAACATGAGCAACCTAAATAAAGTATATAGAGCTCATAAGAAGATATTATGGAGCATCTAAAAATTAGAATATACTCATAGTTAAATAGGAATACACCGACATGAGGGCGCGGTGCGTCAATGAGAGGGGTGCGGGGTGACGATGGTAGAGAGACAGAGCGGGGGAGAGCGCTGTGGCCTGCGCGCGTG
Organism: Bothriochloa decipiens; assembly: GCA_023333625.1. Classification (NCBI taxonomy): domain Eukaryota; kingdom Viridiplantae; phylum Streptophyta; class Magnoliopsida; order Poales; family Poaceae; genus Bothriochloa; species Bothriochloa decipiens. The sequence goes on from CM041629.1 coordinate 53,891,818, forward strand.
GGCTCTGGCCTGAGCCGGCCCAAGGAAGAAAAGGAGTGGCCTAATTGCTGTGCTTCTTTAGATTATTTCATCACGCCAAAGCAGAAGGTACGAGGAACAAAACAAAGAAAAACAGATAGGTCCAGCTGCTAGAGACCGATTTGAGAAAGAGCGAATGATTTTATTTTAGTTTGGAGTTTCAGAACAAAATCACTCAACAAAAACACCAATGTACCAGCATGTATGCACCAATAATGTTTCTAAGCCTTAAGAGAAATTTTAATTTAAGGAAAAATATTATTTTCTTATATTTCATGAGCACAAAAATACATAAATAAATCATTCTACTCTATTTTTCAAAAAATACAAAATTTAGGGTGTTACAATTCTACCCCCCTTAAGATGAATCTCGTCCCGAGATTCAGAAGATGGTAGGCTCTTCTTTAACAAGTCGAGTAGTTCATCCTCTTGACAAATATGGCACCTCTCTTTATGAATCCTGACAACCGCAATCGGAGTAACTTTCCCAACTACTTCCAAGACGTTCATGACTACTCCAAAAAATTCCAAAGCAATCCTCGGTTAACATTCCAACTATTAGGCCAATTCTCTTTTCCTTGTTAGTAGCCTTAAATGAACTTGTTGCATGGGAGTGCTAGCTTAGTCTTCGCACGGACACTCTTTATGCTTCTCATAAAATCACGTTTATATCAATTGTATGACCAACTTTTGTCCCCACTGATTCCAAGCAATGCAGTAAATCCTAGCATGCTTTGCTGTACCCCTTTTTAATCCATACTATCAAATCTTCTACTTCATACATCAATATTCCAACCAGGCTTCATGATTCTCTTAGTCCAAAGTGGGTCTTACCACCAACTTCAAACATTTGGCTATGCTCCGATTATGACGCTCAATCCCCAAACACAATACCTTAGTCCTTGGTGTCGTTCAAATCTTCATTAGCACATCCCGTCATTGACATTTCTCCCATGTGATAGCAAATTTCAATCATAAACCTTTGATTATGTCAGTCCAACAATGACGTCACAAACTCGGAAACAACTTAGTGAAGATGTCCTTTAGATTCCTATGGTCCACCACTAAAGATAACCTATCCAAGTAGGGAACTTCCATTCCCTCGAACAAAACTGTGTAAAATTGTATTCCCTAAGTCTTCATAGAGCTAAGCCTATGTACGAATGCCATCTTATGTTGAGTTGAACTACCAATGATGATAACTTGAAGCAACATCCAATCTTGATGTTTACCAAAACTCCTTGTAGATTATCCGCCAAGTCACTGCTCAATTCAAAGGACACTTACACATGCAAAGATCTCCCAACAATAGACATAGCACACCTCCTTAGTTGACACATAATCTAGTGCTAAAGATGATCGAATCTCTTACATACTTGGCCACATCCTTATTTATACCAATCCACCAATACTTCTCCTTCGGATCCAGATACATCTTTGTACTCCCGGGATGAATAGAGTAAGCTGACTCATGCGCCTCTCGCAGAATTGCCTGACGAAGGTCCTTCACCTCAGGCACATAGATCCTATTGTCATACCATAAAGTACCCTCCTCATCAATGCGGAAACCGGGTGCCTTTTCTTTCAACAGCTTCTTTGTTATATATTTTAGATCCTTGTCCTCTAATTGACCCTTACGAATCTCTTCCTCTAGCGTAGGTGTCACCTCTATCTCGATGGCACTAGCAACAATGGCAAGGTTCAAGTCGGACTGGGCAAAGATGTACTTCAAGCTCTTGTGGTTAGTGAAGATATCAGTCTTATGCCCAATAGATAGTGCCTCCAGATCTTCAAAGCATGAACAACCGCTGCTAACTCCAAATCATGAGTAGGATAATTCAACTCATGCGTCCTCAACTGTATGGATGCATATGCAACAACTCTACCTTCCTGCATGAGAACACATCCCAAACCCAGACGAGACATGCACCATAGATAGAAAACTTCTTACTCAAATCTGGCAACACCAACACTGGTGATGTAGTGAGTCTCTTCTTTAACTCCTCAAAGCTAGCTTGACACTTATCAGACCACACAAATTTGGCGTTCTTCTCTAACAAAGCTGTCATGCGTTTAGCAAGCTTAGAGAACCCTCAATGAATCCTCCTGTAGTGACTAGCCAGACCGAAAAAACTGCGAATCTCACTTACATCTGCAGGTTGCTTCCATTTTAGAACATCCTTCACCTTGCCAGGATCCACTGATATTCCACCATTAGAGATAACATGCCCTAGAACAGAGACCTCCTTCAACCAGAACTTACACTTACCTCGCTTGGCATACAGCTTGAGCCCTCTGAGCTTCTTGCAAAACTAACCTCAAGTGTTCAGCATGTTCTTCTCCTGTCTTGGAGAACACCAGTATATCATCAATACTCGTAGCAAGCACCATACATAGGGAACATACAAGCAACAAGGAAAAGCAAATAAGAACAGTACACCACACAAGGTAAACACGTACTAAAAGAGAGCTATAGCTACGATAACAAGAAACGCCTACCGGAAAGCTTTATACTATAAAAGAAATAACTTTAAGCTTTATTTACTTTATTTAAAGAAAAACATGAACAAGTTATTAACTCATAGAACATAAAACCATAATTTATTTTAAAAACCAAATTAAACTAATTATGTCTTATTTATAAACATATCTCACCTCATTAAGACATTTAAACTTTGCTTTGCAAATGACATAAACATAGGGGAGCATCTATGGTCTATTACATGTAGCATGTTTAATCTAACCAAAACATACTTAGAAACACATAGGGTAAGATTAATCAAATTAACATGTCATGTATAATTATGAAGATATAAAACGAATATTGTTTTTAACTATAGAACTAACTAATTAGAAGCATATTAAACAATTTAATATTTAGCTAAATATAAAAAAGCATGAGACATGATAAAATTAACTCTACTGCGTAGAACACGATGATACAAAACTAACGCAACTTGAACGGACCAAATCAGAGTTAAAACGAAGAAGTTATTACCAAAATACTCCAGTAATAATTCTGTAATAAGACAAAACCGTAAATACCTCATCTTCTACCTCCAGATCTACCGCTCCCGCATGAACGTGACCAAGGGCATCCATGGCGATGCTGCTCTCACGTAGGAGGGAAGGAAGGGGCTTGACCAGGACGTGTCCGGCCATCGGCGGCTGGCCAGACCGGCACCGAGCAGCCTGCCTGCACGCTCATGCACAGCATGGCGACGCTGGCAAGAGGTTGGAGACCATGACGTAGAGAAAGGAGAAAAAATAGAATTTGCTACCAAAGGAATTTCAACTAGGGACTCCCTTCATGGTAATTATGATGTGCTTTGGCCAAGGGGTTGGTATAAATATATAGGGCGAAAAACTCCCCACGTCAACGTCAACTAGCAATATGGTACTAATTGATATTGTACCATTCACCTTTACTAATAGGCCTAATTAATTATTAAAGCCTATTAGTAAATAAAGACATGGGCCTTTAGGTGTCGGAAAAATTGGGAGACTTTATTATTTTCAGAATTGATTAATTTCATGGATAAAATAATTTTAGAAAAATCTAGAATTGATTTTTAAGCAACGAAAAATACTCCAAAGGCTCCAAAATTTGGGGAAAATTCTCAGAGACATTTTAGAACATGAGCAACCTAAATAAAGTATTTAGAGCTCATAAGAAGATATTGTGGAGCATCTAAATATTAGAATATGCTCATAGTTTAATGGGAATACACCGACATGAGGGCGCGATGCGTCAATGAGAGGGGTGCGGGGCGACGATGGCAGAGAGACAGAGCGGGGGAGAGCGCTGTGCCCTGCGCGCGTGGTCTCTGGCCTGAGCCAGCCCAAGGAAGAAAAGGAGTGGCCTAATTGCTTTGCTTCTTTAGATTATTTCATCATGCCAAAGCAGAAGATACGAGGAACAAAACAAAGAAAAACAGATAGGTCTAGCTGCTAGAGACCGATTTGAAAAAGAGCGAAGGATTTCATTTCAGTTTGGAGTTTCAGAACAAAATCACTCAGAACAAAAACACCAATGTACCGGCATGTATGCACCAACAATGTTTCTAGGCCTTAATATAAATTTTAATTTAAGGAAAAATATTATTTTCCTATGTTTCATGAGCACAAAAATACATAAATAAATCATTCTACTCTATTTTTCAAAAAATGCAAAATTTGGGGTGTTACACTCCTCCGCCGTTGTGAACCAGCCGACGGAACGCCGCCGCCGCCGTCGTCGGCGGCTCCGCCGACGAGGCGCCGCAGCATCCTACTATGTTCCCTCTTTTTTGGGGCTCTCTGCCGCCTTGGTTTGGTGTCTGACACAACGAGATGGGCTTTTCTGTCAATCTCACCGGGCCCGGCTTTGGTTGTCGCGGATGGCGGCGCTCCGTGGTGGCTTCTGTGGCCGATGGCAGCGTGATTGTGGGCGGACGGGGGCACGGTGGCGGCGGTGGCGGACAGCAGGCCAGTAAGGACGGCTCGCGGACAGCGGGACAGGAACTACAGAAACGTGACGGGGAGAGGCCGAGGTGGGACCCATGCATAGAACAGGATTGTTGTGTCTCTTTATCTTGGAAAAAATTTTAGGAAAGAAAATGTGAGAAGATTTGATGGAGCTCCTACATAATTTTTATATTTATATTTTAATATATTTTTATCTGTATTTCAAGTTTTTATTAGATATATAGGATATATCTAGTGAAGTTAGTCTAAAAGGGCAAGCAATCAACTTTTTTTATTTTAAATGGGTGGTTATCTTCAAAACGTATTGGTTATGTTTAGTCTAAACAATATTGGTAAATATACAGTGGAAACCCCCTAATAGGTGAAAACATATAAACTTGCATCATGCACCGTCGGATGTGTGATCTGCGGCCTAGAAACTTCTCTAGTCCATTTTCGATTGCCTCCCCGCTCTGCTTCAATGGCCTTTGCACTTAGACCCCTGGAGAAGCTTGAATGTGCCGTCAGGTACTCAGGTCTATCGCGTGTCTGCGTCCTCCCGCAGCCTCCGCAGCCGTCCCTTCCGAGCGCCGCCGCGGCGGGAGGCCCCGACGTTCCTCTTCCCGCAGGCCCAGGCCACACCTCTGCCACGGACGCCACTGCCGCCCCCGTCCCCGCCCTCTCTCTCGTCCCAGCCGCTGCCCAGGACACGCTATCGAGCGCCACCCCCGCCTCGGCTTCGCCGTTCGCCGACCGCGCTACTGCCGTGCACGCCACGAGGGGCACCCACGAAGAGCAGCACAGCATGGAGTGGCGGTGGCCATGTCCATGGCTGACAAGCTCCGGCTAATTTCTACTTATGCATCATGGAGCAGGTTCGATGGCTGCTTCTCGCGGTCGACGGGGCACGGCGATGAGGCTCCATTGGTGGGGCAGTCGGCCGAGCTCCCATGTAGCGGCCGTCCACCATCGAACGCGGGTGTCACCTCCCCAAGGTTCGTCTTTGTCATGCCATTACTACTGTGACCTAAGAAACAGCTGCTTGCAGATGTTGGTGAAATGCCGACCATGACTCTGGAACTATATCATGTGTGCTACAGGTACAACAATCTGCAACTTGTGGTGAGTTTGGGTTGAATAATCATGGACTTTGCAGTAGTGGTTTTGAAATCAAATGCAGCCATTTGCAAATATTTTGGTGACTGCAGAACTTGACATTGTGCTTAATTTGGATCTTTAAACAACAAGTAGAAGATTCCATTGCAATTATTTTGTTTATTGACAGTACCTGAGAAGGCTGCAAACAGTATAATAATTGCTTCGTTCTCCAACATTAGACTTGTCTTCTGTATAGCTGTATTACTTACTTTTGCTCTCTTGGATCAGGTCCAAATGCTCATATATAGTAGCCAAAATTATCTTGTTGAATTCTTCTTTCATGTAGGTTCCTTTTAAATCAAGACTTTAACATTCAATCATTGGTACTTGGCAGGGCTCTGGACGTTTTGGTGGGTGTAGCACAGAATGACGATGACCTTGAGCTAGCAGGCGATCTTCTCCAAGTGTCAATCGACCACCCCATGGGAAGCTGGATTTGTGCCTGTGATGTTAGAGCTAGTTGAATGAAGACAACTTCCATGGTGTAGCTGATCCAATCAAGCACCAGACCAATGATGCTTATTGTTGTTCAGATTTGTATCGCCATTGGCAGATGTTATAAGATGTGTTTTGTTTGTCAGCCCAAAGAGTAATACCCTCAATTCAGAGTGGTGCATGACTTTGTATCATCATTTTGTTTACTTCAAAAACAAGATGTATTTTGCACATTGTAATTTTGTATCTGAAAATACATATGGCATGTTGCCTGTTCTGAAAATACATATGGCATTTTGTAATTTTGTACTGTTTGAGCCAGTATTATGCATCCTGATTCTTCAGTGTGATGGTAGTGTGTGAATTTCTAGAGAGATCTTTCCCTCAAATGTATATTATCATGTTTTTCTATGATTTTTCCCCCTCAAATGAACATATGGAATACATCTGTACTACATTTACATTCTTTGCATATTAGAGAAATTCATAATGGACATGTATGCTGCATTTTCATTCATTGCATAAGAGAAAAATTCATACACGCAAGAAGGAATACTATCTCACTAGAACATCTGGCGCCCTTCGGGCGCCCTACGGTGACTTGAAGAACAAAAATCACTTTATGTGCGACATAAATTGATGTGGTAACGCTAAAATATTGAGCATGTACATAGATCCACCATCGCCATAGCGCAGTACCCAAACCCAATATCAATCATACTACACCAATAGATACATAAATAACAAATTACGAACCACATATAGCATGGTTTGTATGACCACCTCAACCTATGAATATATTCAGCCATACATTAGTTCGTCATCAGAATACATAACTATAAACAAATTAGCATATAGCTTAGAAGTCTGATCCAAATGCACATAGCGATCATTAGAGCAAGTTGCCAAGTTCATAATCTCGAGAAGAAAAGGATATAAAACTATGCAGCCTGCGGGCATAAGGTTCTCAAAACACAGCCGATTATCAGAGTGGCGAGTTCCCTAGACGTCGATCAGAGTTGTGCAGACACAAAGAGTTGGCTGCAAACAGTAAAAGCAAAAGCAATGTGACCTTCCTCTTTTAAGTGATTAGGATTGCGCTATAAATGGAAAAGGGAATTAGGTATAGTGTAGGGCAAGAGAGTTGTTGGGCTATTAGCACATATGGATCAGAATTATAAGCAATTCATCACTCATCTGGTTGCTCTAGCTCTTTTAGTGATTGTATTTTCTTTTCTCAAAAGAAATACTTCCTAAACATGGATATTGTAATTGGGCTATTACAGTGATCTCCATTTGAGCTCAACACTATCAACAGAAAGCATCTTTTGGAAGCAGATTTCAAAGCACACTTGATTTGACAAAAAAGTTCTACCAGTACATCTCATATGAGCTAAAGTTGCAGCAAATTGAGAAGTGAATTTAGATATATCAATGTAATTTTCAAATCAGAAAATCTAACAACACCCAAAAGTATAAGAAAGAAGCTATTTACCTCATTATATGTATTCTTTAACAGAATACTTGAGAGGTCAAGATCCTTGACAGAATGTCAAAGGTAATGATAGGGACACCTGCAGTGGACAAGAACACGGATAAAATAATAACACTCGGAGCCAACTTACCACAATGCTGAAGGACCCTCACTGGAACTCTGGTTAAATATTTTTCACTGAAAACTCTGAAACTTACTGAAAACAAAAAAATGCTTCAGACTAGTCAGCAGGTTTCACTTTGCCTTTACTACAAAAAACTGTATCCTACACTGCAATTCTATTTGAGCGAAAAATGTTAAGATAAAATAAGATATACATGCAAACCACAAGGTCATCGGTAAACATAGGATTCTTCAAATAAAAAATGGAATAGTTATGCATTAGCACAGATCAAGAGAGAAATTACAAAGAACTAATCTATTAACAGCTTCCACGATGAGGACAGGCAAATACCAACCATGACTGGATATTGTATATGAGGGAATAAAAACTCAACAGCTAATCTATTCAGCAGTTTATAATTGGATAACAGAGCAATGCAAGAGTGCATAAGAAAAGTGTAGATATAATGTTAGAAGGCACGTGAGAGTGAGACATCCTAGAAAAATAAATGAAAGAACAACAGTAACACACCTGTAGAGAAAATAAAACAGCACAAGCTTTAAAGGGCTGGTGCGAGAGGGCACATGAGAGAAATACATGATCTCCTTGCCACCACACCTTCAAGATATACAGCATGAGATCCTTGTCGAGACTGCAGCAGTGCAGATGCCACTACCACTACCCATCACAGATCGAGGGGGAAGGCAAATCAAGAGGCATATTTCTCACTGAGATCTCGCCAGACACCAGATCCACACCTCCGCTGCCAGAATCCTCCATGGCAGTGGCAAACAAGGTCGGAGCCAGGGTCACCACTATGCCGAGATCTCCCAAGCTCCTAGTGGAGGAAAGAGATGGAATGGAAAGTGAGAAGGGGAAAAAAGAAACGGGAGAGAGAGGGGGGGAGGAGATGAGGCTACCTCAGGGTCGGGGGCACCAGGCCGCAGGTGGACGGAGGAGCGCCATGGAAGAGGCGAAGGAGCGACGACGGCGAGATGAGAGGCACGCGCGGCGATACACGAGGAGTGGCGGCGGGGAAGAGAGAGAGAAAGGATGGAGACGAATGAGGGGATTGGCTAGGGTTGGGGGTTTCTGAAAAGTTGGAGGTTTGTTTCACAAAACCTGCATTGCATGGCTACGTGTCGGCATAGAAATGAGCCACCGATGCTTCAAATTCTGTGGTGCAAGGAAACCCGAGCGGCTTTTAAGTAGTAATAACCCTGATACTGAGATTGTATCCAAACTAAGAATCGCCCCTAAGACAACTAAGTTATGTGCAACCGTGTTACAAGATCTTGTAATGTGAACAAGATTTGACAGAGCTAAAATACAAGCAATGAGGTCCTTTAGCTCCCAAATCAAGCCGCTAGTTGTACTTCTATCAAAATCTTCAAAGTTTACTGCCTAGACCACCATGGTTGCATCAGTTTCAATGATAAATCTCTGTACCCCAAGCTCTGCTGCTCTTTGCACCCGCTTGCATAATCTCTGTACCCCAAGCTCTGCTGCTCTTTGCACCCGCTTGCATACGGGCAACAATCTCAGCATGAAAAAGGCTCCAACACTATCTTTAGATTGCAAATACCAGAGCTAGTCACACTTCCTGCATCTTGATGTTGTCCAAGTAATCGACGAACACCTCGACTCTGGCTGCTTGCTCCTGATCTTCTAGCAAGCGCTAAGCGACTCTGTTGCTCCTGATCGACGAACACCTCATTCAGCTGCATAGTCGACCAATGCCTCATTCCTGCACAGTGAAATAGATTCAAGTTCATAGGTCGAGGAGACATTTGATGTTGTACCTTGGAAGTCAGATACTGTTTATTGCAATGATGGCTGAAGCTGAACTGTCAACCATGTACAAGAGCACAGTAAGTCGATTCTGTAGTAACATATCAAAGAAATTGAGAAATGAATCATCAGGAAGAAACCTATAGAAAGGCTGGCAGCTCCCACTTCACTCTTGCAGCACAACATAAAGTATTACAAAAGATACCCTCAAGAGTCGAGATATATGAAGAATAATCTTCTTTGCAGCAAGTAATAGAGATACTTGACGGTTGACAGGAAAAAAATGAAAGGTATAAAAAAACTGCTGGCTTGCTGCGCTAGGACACAACTGCTAGCCTTGTGTACGTCATAATAGATATATTTGGGCCGTTGACGGTCCTTAACTATCAATTTTGACCGTTATTATTGTATTAAAATGAGGACAATCAATAATACAAGTAGTGATATGTTTATAATTCACCTAGTTTCATTTGTACTTAGAGTTTATATTGTATGCAGGAAAAGTACTAAAAATAAGTGCAAATGGACCAAATGGAGACAATGGAACGTGGCAGGGCCAGCAACCCAGCCAGGGCCAGGGCGCCCTCCCTGGCCAGGGCGCCCACGTGACCGCGCCACCAAACCGACCCAGCCACGTCACCGATCCGCGACAACATCTTCTCATGTCTCCCAACCGTCGAAACCAATTCGGTTTGATCCAAGGGCGCTCGATGGATGTCACTTGGATTCATGGGCCCATTATCATACACTCAAGGAGGTTAAGTCGGTTGGAACCGAGTCCAAACTGACTTATCTCGCATGCAACCGACTTGGGGGAGTAGCCATCGCTGTTGGATCGAAAGGCGGTGCAAACGGATGGTATGTCCAGGGCGCCCACCCCGGGGTCATAGCTACCGACCTCCAGAGCACTATAAATAGGTCCCCAATCCTTTATTTGTAACACACACCAAGAAGGAGCTCTCTCTCTACCTTTCAATATGTAACTCTAGTAGTAGTCTTAGCGGGAGCTCTCCTCGGAGTCTGGAGAAGTCTTCAGGAGTCTGGTATAGCTTTGTACGTCTCTTGTAATACTTTGCTTATTTCAATAAATTACTTTCTGTGCAAGTATTTTTTCAAGTCTTTACTTCAAGTAATAGTCTTGTCCTTTAACTATGCTCTAGTGATAATCTTAAGTATTTATTTATCATTCTTGTGTGCTAGTTCCACCGCCCGGTTAAGGTGCTCTAATCAGTCATGAGGTTAGAAGTAGTGAGTCTATAGATTGAGCAAGGTGCTTAGGCTATAGCTTGCCTGTGGATGCTCCTAAATCTCTAGAGATGGTAGCAATAGGTGGTGACAGCCCTATTTGCTTGTGTAGTCCACCACGATAGGTTTAGTTTGATGTAGAGCTCGAGGTGCTTACTGTCGGAGCCCTTTGCTATGGTGAGTTTTGAGGGAGTACGCTCATAGTATACAAGACCCTGATCTATCTTTACTTAATATATATCACAATGATCCATGGCTAGAGTTATGCTTGTTTGGAAGTAACATAAGACTCTCGTGCTGTTCCTCTTACTACTCAATCATTTACTTATCAATGAGTAGAACCTCTTGGGTGTCATCCTATCTTGAATATCGCTTGACCCACTTTAGTCTAGTTGGTTCACTAGTTAGCTGATGAATGATGGTTCACTATCACCATCTTTAACCATTGTTTCCCTGTGGATAAATACGATACCCTGGAATTAAAGTGCTATAACGATATTCTATGCACTTGCGGAATCCTCTACATGAGCATAAGAAATATCAACAGGCATTTCTGGCATCGTTGCTAGGAACAAACAAACCTAGTAACGATGTTAAGAAATGTCAACATGGGCCATCTAAAATTCTATAATTGCATCCTCACAAAATTGAACCAAGATCAGTAGAGAAATGCATCACTTTATATTCGTCAATGGACCTCCTTGGAATGCATTATCATCAGGTTTTATCCTACTAACTAAACAAGGAGAACAAGAAAGTGATCATGTGAGATTCTCTACTGAGCATGAGAAGACATTGCATTTCAAAATGACTGCCATCCAAGATTGCATCTCTATTGCTTATTGTTTATGCAAAAAATTCATAATTACAAAAGTAATGTGCATTAGATATTTAGATTGCTGACCACAATGCGGTATTTTACTAACCCTAGTGCAGCGGTGCCTAACAGAACTGATGAATTAATAGAGCAAGCTCAGGTAGGAATCCGCTTGTTGTGTGTTATCACCTGCATGGCCTGTCCGTTCGTGAACCCAAGGCTGGCGGCCTGTCGTCGTCGGCCTTCTTGAGAAGGTCAGAGCTGAAGATCACCACGAGGCCGACCCTACTGAGCCTTGTCGCGTGCCATGGCGTAGCCCACGAACCCGCCATAGCTGGTTTTGGCGACTTCCACAAGGGCGCCCGACGTGAGTCCCAGGAACACGTCCAGCAGCGCGGCGGCCTGCATGGACTCGAACAGTGTGGGGAAGCCACAGGTGGTACTCGCTGTGATTGGGATCTCGCTCATTACTTCTGTGGACAGTTGGGGTCGATTCGAAAGGATACGAGGCATATTTTCTAGTAATTATAAGGACCTTGTTGCAAAATGTAAAGCCAGTGCGGGCGGTAAATTGTAAAATGTACATTGCCTCATCTCGCAGGGTACATTTAGGATCTGATGGATCAAGACTCAAGTTTACATGTTTCCACGGTCCGATGGGTTTCCGCTAGATATTTTCCCAAACAATATTTTGTTTTGGTTATCCGTGTGGCTAGCGACAAAAGTGTTGTTTTTGCAATTTGTGTGTATGCTTTGGTGAGACGATGTAATAAATTGGTTTGATTCTATAAGTTGATATAGATGGAGCCGGATATAAACTATCCATTATCTAAAAAAAGTGATAAGCCTCAAAACTATAAATTTATGGATCTAATTGAGATTTATATTTTCTTTATACAAAGTATCTTTGTTACTCCCTCTGTCTGCAAAAGAATGCAATTATGGGATGCATGATAGTCAAATTAGTTCAAGTTTGACCAAGATTATAGTAAATAGAATTAGCATCTATGTCTCTAGATAAATTAGTTATGAAAAACATATCCTATTTGTCGGTGTTTCAACCCCGGGGGCTGAGCACCAACGAGTGAATTTGTATTGCGTGCTCCCTAATCTGGATGGTGATGCAAGAAGAACACACGAGGTTTATCCTGGTTCGGGCAATAGAAGGCCCTACGTCCAGCGTGGGGAGGGGGAGAGTTTGTATTATCTTACACCGAAGTGCTTGTACAGAGGTGAATACAAGCGAGCAAGTGTGTAGAGCTAGGACTTGAGCATTTTGGGCTCTGGTAGCTCTCTGCTATGGGTGTGCTATTGTTGTCTCTTTTTTTAGACTAGTCCCCAATGTCCCCTTTTATAGGTGAAGGAGAGGCACAGGGGTACATGAATCCAGGGCTATCATAGTTGCTAACATCGAGGAGATGATGCCGATCATGTCGTGGTTGCTATAGAGGTCTATGCCGGACGCGTCCTGCCCTGTAGCGACATGCTTGGAGGCAATGTCTGTCCTTCCCGCACGTGTGATGATGTTGCTGATGACCGGTGAAAAACTGGTGCCCATGCGTGGGCGTGCGCACTCTTGGAGCCGTCCCATCAGGGAGTTGTTGGAATGCTGGCCAGTGGTTTGGAGGACTTCTCGAGGGGTGGTCAAGGGAGGTCGAGACCCAAGTGGATAAGACCAAGCCCCGGGAAATATGGGATCTGCGTTGACAAAGGTGTCTCGAGGGGGTGCCGAATGGGGCACAGTGCACGGCATGGCAATACAGTGCGGTATGATCCGCTGGTTTTCGGGGTATGGGCAGTAAAAAGGGGGATTTGACCGGTGTACTGCCCACTGTTACCGTGGCTATAGCCATGAGGTTTGGCGGGGGCAGGTAAAACACATTAAATGCTCTGAGCACCATACAGGAAGTAGGTGGGTCGAGGGGGTGCATGGCACTCGACGAGCGTTCGTTCGCCCGGGGGAGTTCTATCACTCGAGGGGGTGGTCGTCCCCTCGAGTAGACTGCCTCGAGTTGAGAGGGTTTCATCAAGAGTAAGGCAGCCTGGGCCATCGAGACCCGTTCATGGGCCGGCCCGGCATAGTTCGATTCTTGGACCTAATATTTTACGTACCTTGGGCCAGGGAATAATGACGGCGAATTAAGTTGTTGATGCCGGTATTGATTTGCTTAGTCGAGGGTTAAGGGTACCCCTTATTTGGGTACCCGACAGTAGCCCTCGGGCCCCCGCGTAAGTGATGGCAGTCATGTGGGGGTCATGAGTCGAGACCGAGGTATCATCCATGGTTTTCCAAAGGGTGGCCGCGAGCGTACCCTTCGAGGGTAGCCCCTGAGGCCTCGGAGGAGTGGGTAGACTCCTCTGAGGGCTTTATACAATTCTAGTCAAGGGTGTTCATCCGACTGGGCGTAGTAGGCGCTCCTGAAAGGTTAAGTCAACATAAACTGGAGTTGTAGCGCCTGATCGAGGGGTATCTCGAGTCGTCGAGCCCCCTGGTGCGTTCGACCCTCTTTCATCAAGGGGTTACATGCATAGTCGAGCCCCCGAGCCTCGTGCGGCTAGGGCTTCGCTTGCCTTCGGCGTTCGTCTCACGCGTCCTTTCAATCAGATGTGAGGCGAGGAGCATCGTGCTACCCTCGATTGGGCGAGCCTCGAAGTCCTCAGTGAGTTGATAGCAGGAAATCCAAGTGAGAACTCATGCCCCATTCGATAGGGGTCGACTAGTGGTCCTGAGGCATCCTCATTGAAGCAAATGTGCGGATACATGGATGCTGATTCCATTCGATAGGACTCAGTGGTTCGATGCCTCCCTCTGGGGGATTCCATAATGTTCCCTATCATTTTCCCTTGGATATGTCCGAGGGGGCCTCGAGAGTTCGTTCTTGAGTAGGGCCTTGTGTTGGCTCCCCCTTGGTCACCCCTAACTTGAGTGCTCAAGGGCAGCTGTCGAACCCTGACTGAGGGTCAGCCTTCGCTCCTTCGAGGCTTGTTGTGGGGCTGGGGCCCATTTTTCTTCTCGTGGAAGTCATCGCCGGTGGATAACTTCTCCCCTCCATTGGGCACGTCTTTTTAGGTGAAAGTCGAAGTGGTGCGGTCGTGGTGGACCCGAGTAATGGTTAAAGACCATGCGGATGACGCGTGTACCTGCTCTAGAGATTGAGGGGCAGTTAGGTGAGTGCATTAAATGTGGGGAATTACCGTGCCGTTGCAGGATCCGTCCATTGCTTCTCGGCCCCCTCACCTATAAATACAAGGGGGTAGGGTTTTTCCCGTTCCCCATCTTGCCATCTTGCCTCCGCCGCCGCCACCACTAGAGCATCCAAATCCTTCGCATGTTAGCGCTAGAGAAGAAGAGCTGGTAAGGGAGAAATCAGGATTAGGAACCTTCCTAGCCGTCCGTCCGCCAAGCAGATTCATGCCGTCGTCATGGTGCCCACGTTTGTATCTCCAAAGGCCTGGCCCAATTCTGATGTGTCACAGTGGGAGCTGGAGAAGCTGGGAGACAAGGGACTCCTTTGCCCTGTTACTTTGGCTGAAAGGCCAGAGTGGTGGGTGCCGCCGAGGAAGCATCAGGAGCCGCAGCCACCGAAGGGCTACGTGGTGAGCTTCGTCAAGTTCCACCAGTTGGGACTTGACTTGCCTCCAAGCCGCTTCATGCGTGTGTTGCTTCACTTCTATAAGGTTGAGCTCCAGCACCTTACCCCCAACGCCATCTCCAACGTGGCGATATTCTCCGCGCTTTGCGAAGGGTACTTGGGTATGGAGCCGCATATGGAGCTATGGCTCCACCTTTTCAAGGGCGAACACTATACCAAGTGAATCTCAGATTGGAAGAGGAGGATCGTTCGCATGAGCAGCTATAGCTTGGCGTAGAAGAGGTCTGAGCTCTACATCGGGATGGGCTTGTCCACCAACCATGGTCGTTGGCAGTTCGGGTGGTTCTACATCAGCAACGATGATGGCCTGCTGCCCGCCTACACCGGGCGCACCATCGAGGTGTGCCTGGAGCACTGGCTTTAGGGTGTGGCTCAGCCTTTCTCGGGAAGGCTGAATCCCCTCCTCGATGCACTGCACAACTTATCCGAGTATGCTGCGTACATCATCACGGGTTTCCACAGCTGAAGGGTCCTCCCTTTGATGGCATGTCCATTGCGCTTAGATCAGATGGGGCCCGAGGCACTCCCCGAGCAGCTCGAGGGGTGCTGGATGTTGCTCGTAGACTTGCCTCCCGAGGACACCACGAAACGAGTTAGAAGCTCGATCGCCGGTGACTTTGGGCCAGGAGACCTGGATCATGTCCCGATGCTACCGGATCCTCATAGCATCATCTTAGTAAGTCCCTTGACTTGACATTCTCGAGTTTCTTCCTTGTTTTTTGATCTGTCCTGGCATTCTGGTTGCGGCTTCGTGCGCAAGGTAACATTGACTTCAGGGTCTCGGTGCCTTCAATTCGTGAAGACGACCCCGATCACTAGGTGAGGCACTTTAATGCTCATCAAGAGAAGAGAGGGAAGGACTCAGAGAAGAAGAAGAGGAAAAAGAAAACCTCAAGCGCCAGGTGCTCAAAATGTGCTGGGCTATGCAAAAGCGAGATGGTCTCCCCATCGAGGAGTCCCCTTCCGAGAAGGAGGACATGGATGAGGAAGGTGATGATGATGACGATGTCGAGGGGGTGGCAGGGCCTCTCGAGCCCCATCTTCCCATCCTTCCTTGAGCTAACGCACCTCCTACACAGGAGGACGTCTTGGAGTGACCGTAGGAGATGAGGCAAGGTGGCTCCTCGACCCGTGCAGGGTCCTCGTCTCGCCGACCTTGTCCCGGGGTCCGTCCAGTGCCTCACCACGTCAAACCAGGTCCTCGATGCTCGAAGCAAGGACCCGGGGTCGGACGGGCTCAGAGGAGCGGGCGACGCCGCCCTCGACGCATGACTCATGGGAGGCGGCCCCAGTGGAGCACGAGGTGCCGAGGTTCGAGCCGGTCGCTCCACACAGCTCTAGCTTTGGACAGGATCTAGTTTGAAGGGGGCCTTCGAGGCGCCTGGGAAACTCGAGGGGGCCTGGTGCGGCCATCATCCCTCTAGGGTAAGCGTTGCCATCCCATGTCTTCTTCCTTTTTCCTATGATTTGCAGAATTACTTGATGTCCTTGCTTTTTTCTATGTCACCTAGGCTCAAGCGCCAAGTGGAGGAGGTGAACCCTTCGCTGGCCAAATGGCTCAAGACAGATGTGGCCGCTAGGATGGTAGCCGCTGCAGCAGGTGCGGCCCTGAGACCCCTGTCAAAGTTAGAGGTGGCCTAGCTATCACAAGCCCAGGCGATAATTATTCGGGCAGACTGACGAGCTCCGCTCTCGTTGCAGGCTCGAGCAGTGCGGGGACCGTGGTGGGCGGTGGTTCCGAACGAGGCAGATGCCGGAGAGAGGGGTTGGCGCCCTTGACTCGATGTTCGCGGCCCCTACACCTAGCCAGGTTGAGGCCCCCACTACCTTGCTCGAGGGGGAGCCCTTGACAGCCGCGAGCTGGGGTCGAAAGATGCCCCGATCGTCCTTGAGGATGAAGAGGTCATGGTTCCTTCTTCCTTCATCGAGGAGATGGTGGAGCACCCCCAGGAAGTAGAAGTGTCACCTCCTCAGCAAGAGGGGCGGGAGCCATGGCCAAAGGGTCTGCACGAGGTGGAGGTGCAGCAAAAACAGGAGCAGGAGAGCCCGTGGAAGAAGGAGGAGAAAGATCTGCTGCACAAGCAGCAGGGGTAGACACAAGGGTGGCTGGGGAAAGAGGGGCTGGAGCCGAGCCTGCCTGAATGGCAATGAGAGGTGGAGAGGTTGGAGCCGAGCCAGCCGGAGTTACACCAGCAGCAACAATAGCAATAGCAAATAGTGGCACCAGCAGTAGCAGCAGCAAACACTGGAGGGTGCGGTGTCCTCAGCCCCGCTGCCTCGGTGACAGGATGAATCTTCGGAGGAGCCGATAGCCTCAAGTCTCCCGCAGCCACAGGGGGAGGCTGCAACTACCTCTGGTCAGCTACCACAGCAGTGAAACGCGGCACAGGAGGTGTCGGTGGTTCTGCTCGCACCGCAGGAGCAGCTCGGGGAAGTGGCTATCGAGAGCCCATGGCTGTCGCATTGGCGCGAGGAGGGGGGAGATGCCATTCTTCTTGCCGAAGCGACAGTCGCTCGGGGGGCCCCTCGCAGCCCTGGTTAGTCCAATCCTAGCTCTTTTGCCCTGGCAGGGCAGGTGAGCGGTGAGGCTAAGTCATCGGCGGCCAGAGTAGAGGTCAAGCCACCGTTCCCCACCTTGGCCGATCGGGTGGCCTGTTACGGTGGTTCGCCTGACGCGGTGGAGCGCATCGGGTCGTCGGTGCAAGAGAGGGTCGAGACAGCTCTTCCTTCTTTGCGTAGGGAGCGCCTCCCGCTCCAAAACCTACTAGAGCCTAGCGCCCCTATGATCTGGATGGATGACACAGCGAGGATAAACCGCTGGGAGGATGCGGAGGAGTATTGGGCGTGGATGGCCCATTCTCTAAAGCTGGCCATTGATGTCGCCACCGAGGATTTGGGCCAGGTTTTCTCGGTAAGTGTTTCTTCAAGTGCGTTGAGCTTGGATAACTTCTCAATTTGATGCCCGATTTCTTGCTCCTTGTTCTTAGGACCTGAGGAGGTGCTCCTATGTGAAGTCCGAGTTCCTCCGCATGATGCATGACGGGCGGGAGGAGGTGCAGCGCCAACTCAAGGCCGGCCGGTCTGCTCAGGATGGGGTGGCCCAGCTAAAGAGGAGACAAAAAAGGCGAAGGAGGAGACTGCCAAGGCCAAGGAGGACACTGACGTGGCTCGAGGGGAGGTGGCTTGAGCCAAGGAGGACAGCACCGCGATGGAGGAGGAGGCCCGAAAGGCTAAAGAAGAAACCATTTTGGCCAAGGAAGAAGCCGAGAAGGCTAGGAGCGACGCCGGACGAGCCCTCAAGGATGCGCGGAGGGCCCTTGAGCACATAAAGTCGCTCGAGGGGGAAGCCCGTCACACCACAGAGCGCATCAAGGGGCTCAAAACCGATGTTGCTAAGGTCTCGAAGGCCCGCGATGCCCTCAGCATCTCGGCCAGAGTGGAGAAACGTCGCGCCAACGCTGTTGCTGGCGAGGTTGTCGCACTGAAGGAGACCCTCCTGGAGAAGGAGGGGGCCATCGCCCTGGCTAGCAGGATGATCGAGGACCTGTGGCTCGAGAACATGGAGGCAATCCGTGCTTTCAAGGAGGCTCTGACGGAGCGCGATGATGCAGTGGATGCACGCGTGGCCCTTTACACCCACTACACCAGTGAGTATTCCTTCCTGGCTCCAAATTTCTTGTCTCTGTGCACCACGATTGACTTCCACGCTGCCTTCTAGGTCTCGAGTCTGACTTGCTCTCCGTTTGGACTTCTTCCAAGGCACTGCAGGAGGGCCTTTTGGCTGAGGCAGCATTGACCGATAGGCTCCGCGCCGCAATCAATGGACTCTGCGACTCTTGGGGGGTCGAGCCTGTTGAGGAGGCTAGGGACGAGGTGCATGGGACCGCACTCATCGATCAGCTGTACTACCTCGGGGCCACCATGAGGGATCGCGTCCGAGATGCACTCCACATCACGGGCGATGGCGGTCATCTATTCTGGCTTTACGTATGATATGGATGTTGTCTCCCATGGCTTCGTCTTCGACCTTACCAAGATGGACGCTGAGAATGAGGAGAGGTGTTGGGGCTTGATCGATGCTGCCGAGGAGCCAGGTGAGAAGCTGGCGAAGCTATTCGAGCCCGAGGTCCTTCCTTTCGAAGGTGAAGAAGGCGCCACTAATGAGGGTGGTGGCGATGATGGGGACCAAGGCCTTTGAGCCAGATCTAGGCAAGGAGGCCCATGTAATAGATTAGTTTTTGTGATGTCATGGCCCTGGGGGCCATAAAATATTTATGCACTTATCGTGATGCTTTGTGGATTTTTTATGCTCGAGTTGCCTTATCTCTCTTTTTGCTTGATTCTTACTTTTACCGAGTCAGTGACGCGCGCTCAGGTCCCTCGAGGGGGAAGCGAGTGGAGGTACCGTAGCCCAAGGGCATAGGCGAGCTCCTGGCTTGACGACCCTTAACTGTTAAGGATTTTGAGGTGTTTTTGACTAAATAAAAGTAAAACGTCGAAGCGCAGGAGAGGACGAAGGGCGTCGAGTTTTGAAAAAATCGTGCAGGTTTTTCGAGGACTTTGGGGGTCCCCCCTTGTAGCCCCCAAGGGAGGCTTGACTTTGCTGAAGCAGAGTCGAGCCTACCTTAAAGCTATGAATGAAAAAAGTACTGGAGTCAAAAGCATTTTTATTTATTCATGATGGGACAGATGTACATAATACGAGAAATGTACAAGACCTCGAGGCCCTTAGGGATAAAAGCAACATAGCTGTTCAATGTTCCAAGCGTTGGTGAAGGTTTTGCCTTTGCCATTTGATAGCTTGTATGTTTTGGGTTTCAGCACCTCAGCCACAGTGTATGGGCCTTCCCAAGGTGGAGTCAGCTTGTGGCGCCCCTTGTTGCTCTGTCATCGACGGAGGACGAGATTGCCAACTTGGAAATCCCTCTTGTGCACATGTTTGTTGTAGTAGCGTCAAAGCTTCTGCTGGTACCTTGCGGACTGGAGGAGGGCCATATCTTGAGCCTCCTCGAGCTGGTCAACGACGTTCGCGAGGGCCTCCTCGTTCATCTGTTCGTTGTAGGCCTTAAGTCGAGGGGACCCATACTCAAGGTCGGTGGGGAGGACGGCCTCGGACCCGTAGACCATGAAGAATAAAGTGAACCTCATGGCTCGACTAGGCATTGTCCTTATGTTCCATAGCACCAAGGTAGCTCGACAGCCCACTTCTTGCCTTACTTCTTCAACTGGTTGTAGATTCTTGGCTTGAGGCCTTGAAGGATCATGCCATTGGCGTGCTCGACCTGGTCGTTGGTTCGAGGATAAGCGACTACGGACCAATTCACATGAATGTAATTGTGATCGCAGAAGTCCAAGAACTTCTTGCCACTGAATTGCGTGCCGTTGTCGATGATGATGACATTGGGGACCCCAAAGCGGTGGATGATGTCGGTGAAGAACAAGACTGCTTGCTCGGAGCGGATGTTGGTGATGGGCCAAGCCTTGATCCACTTGGTGAACTTGTCAACTGCTACCAGCAAGTGCGTGAAGCCCTCAGTTGTCTTCTTCAGAGGCCCCACAAGGTCGAGCCCCCAAACGACAAAAGGCCACGTGATGGGGATCATCTATAAAGAGTGGGCGAGAAGGTGCATTTGCTTGGTGTAGAATTGGCACCCTTCACATGAGCGAACGAGGTTGATGGCATCGGAGATGGCGGTCGGCCAATAGAAACCTTGCCGGAAGGCATTGTCGATGAGGGTCCTCGGGGCGGCGTGATGGCCGCAAGCTCTTGAGTGTATGTCCTCCCTGATGGGCTTTGTCGGTAAAGTTCCTTGCTATTGCCATAGATGACATAGGACTTGGCCCATCAAGCTATCTGTCGAGCCTCGATCTAGTCTTCTGGGAGCTCCCCTCGAATAAGGCAGTCGAGGAAAGGAACGCGCTAGTCTGGTGGTGGGCTTGACATTGGAGGTGACCCTCGATCTCCATGACCTTGGCCCCGATCGAAGGGGCCTCGGTCAAGGGAGGAGGGTTCAGTGTTGATAGCATGATGTCAGCCCCCAAGCCTAAGTCGACAGAGGGCTCAAAGAGGTCCCTCGAGAAGACATCAGGTGGGACGGTGCCATGAGTATGCGTGATTTTGGCGAGCTCATCTGCAGCTTTGTTGTACCGTCGAGCGATGTGGTTGAGCTCAAGGCCATGGAAATTGTCCTCCAACTTGCATACCTTATTGCAGTAGGCTTCCATCTTGGGGTTGTGGCAGCTCGAGGCCTTCATTACTTGGTCAATGACGAGTTGTGAGTCACCTCAAACGTCAAGGCATCAAACCCTGAGCTCGATTGTGATGCGCAGACCATTGATGAGGGCCTCATACTCCATGATGTTGCTGGAGGCGGTGAAGTGGATGCGGATGACGTAGCGCATATGGACTTCGAGGGGTCAAATGAAGAGCAAGCCCGCACCTTCTCTTGTCTTCATGAGTGACCCATCAAAGTACATCATCCACAGCTCGGCTTGAATTTGTGCTGGCAAAAGTTGGGTGTCAGTCCATTCAGCGATGAAGTTTGCCAGCACCTGAGACTTGATGGCTTTGTGCGGTGCATAGGTGAGGGTCTTACCCATGAGCTCGACTGACCACTTAGCAATCCTTCCGGTGGCCTCCTGGTTTTGGATAATCTCCCCGAGTGGGAAAGATGAAACCACAGTTACTGAGTGACTGAGGAAGTAATGCTGGAGCTTGCAGTGCGTGAGCATGATGGCATAGAGCAGCTTCTGGATCTATGGGTAGTGAACCTTTGTCTCTGAGAGTACCTCGCTGACAAAGTAACTGGCCATTGGATGGGCAGGGAGTGCCCTTCCTCCTGCTTCTTGAACACTATGGCCGCGCTGACCACCTGGGTGGTTGCGGTGACATAGAGGAGAAGTGGCTCAGCTGGATCGGGTGGCATGACTGGTTTAGGAGGTACAAGAATTGCAGGGGAGGTCAGCATACCTTTGAGTTTAGCGAGGGCCTCCTCGGCCTCTGTGGTCCATGCGAAGTGCTTGGATTTCTTTAGGAGACGGTACAGCGGCAGGGCTTTTTCTCCCAGGCGTGAAATGAAGCGGCTGAGGGTTGCGAGGCAGCCCATGACTTTTTGCGCACCCTTTAGGTGTTGAATCAGCCCCATCTTGGTGATCGCCATGACTTTCTCGAGGTTAGCCTCGGTACCACGTTGAGAGATGATGTATCCTAAGAGCATGCCTCGAGGCACGCCAAAGACACATTTCTTGGGGTTGAACTTAATGTTCTTTGCTCAAAGGCACCCGAACATGATTTTGAGGTCATCAATGAGGCTGTCAACCTTCTTGGATTTGACTACAACATCGTTGACGTAGGCCTCAGCTGTCATCCCTATATGTTCGTTAAAAACATGGAGCATGTATCGCTGGTATGTTGCCCCGGTGTTTCGAAGGCCGAAGGGCATGGTAACATAACAATACATGCCAAAAGGGGTGATAAAGGAGGTCGCGAGCTGGTCGGACTCCTTCATCTTGATTTGATGTGTCGATGTTTCGACCCCGATGGGGGTTAACACCAACGAGTAATGTTCGTAATTGTGTGCTCCCTTAATCCGGTGGGTGATGCAAGAAGGACACGGTGATTTATCCCGGTTCGGGCAAAGAAGGCCCTACGTCCAGCGGGGGGAGGATAGTTCGTGTTATCTTGCACCGAAGTGCTAGTACAGGGGAAAATACAAGCAGGTGTGAGGAGCGTGAGCTAGAGCTTGGGTGTTCGGACGCCTTGCTCTCTACTTTACACTGTGTCACGGTATTGTTTTGTGATCTAAAGCCTTAACGTTTCTATGCTCTAGTTCCTCTCATTCATTCTCTCTCTCCCCCTCCACTAACGTCCTGGCACCTCCTTTTATAGGTGAAGGAGGGGTGCAGGAGTACATATATTTAGAGTTCACATGGCTGGTGACGCATGACGTTGAGGCCGATCACGTCGGTGCTGCTGTAGAGATGTACGTCGGCATGGGAGGTTCTGCAGCTGTCGCATCGAGAGTTGTTGAAGTGCAGCCCAGAGTCGTTGGAGTCCCGCTCGAGGGTTCATCTGACGAAGTCGAGGGGCGGCGGTCGAGGGTCTGGCTCGAGTCGAGAGGGTCGAGCCTCACCGGATAAGGTCGAATCCCGGGAAATGCGGGAAATGTGCTGATTTATGCGTCTCGAGGGGGTGCTGGATGGGATACAGTGCTCGACATGGCGCAACAGTGAAGTACGACCTGCGGGATTCCGGGGTATGGGCGGTAAAAGCAAGATTTGACCACCACACCCACAACTGTTACCGTAACAATGGCCATACGGTTAGGCAGGGGTAGGTAAAATGCATTAAATGCGCCTGGATCCGTACGGGAGAGTCGGTAGCTGAGGGGTGCACTGTCCTCGAGGACTGCCCATTCGCGTGAATGAAGTTCCATCCTCGAGGGCAGGCTTGTTCGCTGGGTGAAGTTCCGTCATCGAGGGGTCGCCCGAATTGTACCCTTGAGTGTACAGTCCCAGTCCATGCGGTAGCCCCTCGAGCAGGCTTTAGCTTTGGGCCATCGTAACCCGTTCGTGGGTCAGCCCAATATGCCTTAGCCTGTGGGCCTTCGAACGTTAACGTGGGAGGTCACTGGAGGGTTTGTGTTGCTGATTTTGTGGGGTTTAGCCCGGTAAACCAAGGGTTTGGGGTACCCATTTCCTGGGTAACGACAGTAGCCCCCGAGCCCCTGCGCGAGTGATGGCACTCGGGCAGGGGGTCAAGAATCAGAAACGGGATGTGATTCGGATCTTTTCATGGGGGGCGCGCGAGCGACCCCCGCGGGGGTAGCCCCCGAGGCCTCGTAGGAGTCGAAAGACTCCTGTGAGGGCTTCATTTGTCTTTGGTCGAGGGGTGCTTGTCCAGTCGGGTACAGGCCTGAACTGGAGTCGCAGCGTTTTACCGAGGGGTGCGTCGAGACGCCGAGCCCCCGGGGGATTTTTGACCCTCTTTCATCGAGGGGTGCCGGGCACAGTCAAGCTCTCGAGCCTCGTGCAGCTGGGGCGTTGCCGGCCTCGGCGTTCATCTCACGAGTCCTTTCGATCGGACGTGAGGCGGGAAGCGTCGGACTACCCTCGATAGGGCGAGCCGCGAAGTTCTCAGTGAGCTGGTAACGGGAAAATCCAAGTGAGCCACGAAGTTCTCAGTGAGCCACGAAGTTCCTCGTTCGATAGAGGTCGGCTGGTGGCCCGGAGGCGGTCTCATTAGAGCAAAACGCATGGTCTTACGGATACCGATTCCATTCGATAGGTCTCGGCGGCTCGATGCCTCCCTTCGGGGGGATTCCATAAAGTCCGTAGCATTTCGCCTTGGATGTGTCCCAAGGGGTCTCGAGAGTTCGTTCTTGAGCAAGGCCTCATGTTGGCTCCCCCTTGGTCACCCCTGACTCGGGTGCTCGAGGGCGGCTATCGAACCTTGATCATGGGGCCAGCCTTCGCTCCCTCGAGGCTTAGGGCCAGAGCCTGATTTTTTTTGGTGCTCAAGGGCGGCCGTTGAACCCTCATTCGAGGGCCAGCCTTCGCTCCCTTGAGACTTTGAGGTGGGGCCAGAGCCCATTTTACTTTTCATAGAAATCTCCGTTGGCGAGTAGCGGCTCTTTTTTCTTATCGTTGGACACGCCTTTTGAGGAGAAAGCCCGGTGCGATCGTGGTGGGCCCGAGCAACGGCTCTTTGCCAGAGGTGTGACGCACACATCCGATCGAGGATCGAGGGGGGACGGTCAGGCAAGCGCATTAATTGCGGGAAGTTACCTTTTCCCTGCCACCGGACTCCGCCCGTTGCTCTTCCCGGGTATAAAAACAGAGGGGGGCAAGCGCTGTTCGCCCCCACCTTTGCCATTCTCTTGAATTCCTGCTTTCCTGCGCGCGTGAGGGTAGAAACTTAGAGCAAGAAATCACAATTGGGAACCTTCCCGGTCGCCCGTCCATCGAGGAGATTCGTGCTGTTGCTGCCGCCGCCGCGTCCACCGAGCGGATCCGTGCCGCCGCTGCTGCCATGGCCCCCGTCCTCCAGCCCGCCGAACCCTGGTGCCCGTCGACCGTGACGCGACAAAGGCTGAACGAGCTGGTGGGAGAAGGACTTCTCTGCCCCGTCACCGATCCGAATCGGCCAGAGTGGATTGCGCCGCCGAGGAACCACCAAGAGCCAAACCCGCCGGAGGGCTATGTGGTGAGCTTCCTCAAATATCATCGGCATGGGTTCGGTGTACCCCCGAGCGAGTTCATGCGGGGGTTGACAAACTTCTACAGCGTCGAGCTCCAACATTTCTCTCCCAACGCCATCTCCAACGCCGCCATCTTCATGGCCGTCTGCGAGGGCTACCTTGGGATGGCGCCACATTGGGAGCTGTGGCTCCATCTTTACAAGGGGGAGTGGTTCGCCTCCCTGGTGGCACCAGGGATAAGGCGAGTCATCAGAGCGGGCTGCTCAACTTCATGTTGAAGACCAGAAAGTTGGAGGAGCCACGCGAGTATATCCCCACCGGGTTGATGTCCAACCACTCCTGGTGGGACGAGCAATGGTTCTACCTTCGCAACGACGGAGGCTACCTCCAGCCGTACACCGGTCGGCTTATTACCGAGCGTCCATTCAACTGGCCGCACGGTGTCGTGAGAGATCTTCAGCGTTGTCTTCGTCCCCTCGTCACCGTGATGAAGGCCCTTCGAGAGGAGGGCCTGACGGCAGGTGTGGTGGTCTCGGCCTTCCACAGTCGACGGGTGCTCCCTCTGATGGAGCGCCCACTGCGGTTGGACGAGATGCTCCCCTCGGCGGCACCCGAGGTTCTCGAGAGGTGCCGGATGTCCGGTGAGAAGCCGTCCGCCGCAGAAGTCGTTGCGCGGGTAAAGGGGATGGTCGTGGGCACGTTCAAGGCAGAAGATGTCAACCGCCTCCCCATGCGGCCGGAGGAGGGTTGCCTCGACTTGGTGAGTGCCCCGACACGTGCCTTTCGTGTTTTCATTCCGCCCTCTTCTCTTGTCCCTGTGACTAAACGTTTTCGTGTAGGGGAGAATCGACTATCGGAGATCGAGGCCCCCACTGAGGGAGGACGCTCCCGATCGTCAGGTAAGACGCTTCAACGCCCAGCAAGAAAAGCGGCGTAAGGATGAAGAGGAGAAGAAGAAGGCCAAGAAGCTCCAGGAGCGCGAAAGGCTTGCGAGGCGCCGCACTCAGCAGAGGCGCGATGGGCTCCCGGAGAAGGAGTCTCCCTCGTCCGAGGGAGATGAAGATGATGTTGACGATGACGGCGATGACGTCGAGGGGGTGGTAGGGCATCTCGAGCTCATCTTGTCGAGTTCCTCCCATGCTGACTGCCCCTTCGTGCAGGAGGAGGCAGTGGAGCAGTGCGCCCCCCAGCCGGTAACGTCGGCCTCGGAGCGCCGACATGGGAAAAGGTGGGCCGACGCCTCGACTCGAGGGGGTTCACCCCTCTCCCGTCGTACTCGAGGTGGGACCCTACCCATTTTGACCCGGGAAACCCGGTCTCGGTCGTCGGCGCGGGTGGAGCAGAGCCGTGCTCAGGAGGCCCCGTCGGAGCAGGGAGGCGCGGCGACCCCACCGATGGCCCCGAGCAGCTTCAGCCCCGGGAAGAGCTCCGCTTCGGGAGGGGTCTCGAGATCTACTGGCAGTTTGAGGGGGACCCGAAAGGCCTCTATCCCCTTCGGGTAAGTGTTGTTGATTCAATTCTTTTTCGTTGCATCCTCCTCGTGCAGTTTAATAAGCTTTTTGCCGTCCTGCTTCCCATCTCGGCGCAAACACCAAATCGAGGAGGCATCTCTTGCGCCGGCTAAGCGGCTCAAGGTGGACGCAGCTACGAAGATGGAGGCCCCGGTCACAGGTGCGACGTCGAGGCCCTTGGCTCCATGGGAAGCCAAGTGGTTGTCCTCAGCCCTCGAAGCTATGGCGCGTGGTAGGCTGACGGGTTCCGCTCTTGCTGCAGGGTCAAGCGTCTCGGGGGCCGCGACGGGCGGTGACTCCGAGCCAGGGAGGACGCAAGAGGGAGGGAGCGCCTCCTTGGCGTCGTCGTCCGCGGTCCTTGAGCTCGGCCCGACGCCAGGGGGCGGAGCCCCGACGTCGGGAGCTTCCGCTCCTGGCCGACCGGAGGTCTCGATCCCCGCACCCAAGGCGGGAGCCCCCGAGGGCCACGAGTCGGGAGAGGAGGTAGCCGTCGTCGACCTCGAGGGTGAGGAGACCACAACCCTTCCCCCCTCGACGGGAGAGCGAAGACCCTGGCCGGCGGGGCTACGCGAGCTCGAGGCCTAGAGGAAGCAGGAGCAGGGGGCCCTGCAAGAAGCAGAGCTGCCGCGGTTGCTGCGGGAGGGGGAGAAAGAGCCGCAGGAGTGGCGAGAAGAGGAGGAGAAAAGTGGGGGCCAGCCCTAGCATCAACAGGCGCAGCAGACACCGCCGGGGGACACGGCGCCGCTGGACCCGCCGGCGTAGCAGCCGCCCGAGACGTCGGAGACAGAGGGGACTTCGGGACTGCCCAAGCAATGGGTGTCCGTGATCACTCTGGACGAGCTGCTGGCCGAACAAGAAATGGCATCGAAGGCATCGACGGTCCCGCGGCTGCCAGGGGTGCAATTGGAGGAGGCCTCAGTACCGAACCCACCAGAAGATGCGTCGATGGTGGACCTGCCGGTGCCACAGGACGTGGCGTTGGGGGAAGCGATGGCCTTGACACCTCCGTTGCCTCTGAAGGCGCCAGAAGCAGCGTCGAGCCAGCCGCCGCAACCGTCAACAGAGCAGCCAGAGGAGACAGCGGCTTCTGGCCTGCCGAGGAGGTCGACTTCTGACCTCGGGCTGAGGGATGCCGGCGCTGCGTTGGAGTTTGGCACCCCGGCGGAGTTGGCCGAGCGTTACGGCGTCCCACGCGTTGTGGTGGACGAGATAGAGTTCTTGGTGCGAACCAAGGTCAAGACGATCCTTCCACATTAGGGCAAGGAGCGCATCATACTCCGGGACCTTGGCGACTCCAGCGCTCCGGGGATCGAGATGGACGACCCGGCAGAAGTCAAGTGCTGGGAGGATGCGAAGCGGTCCCAGGCGTGGCTGCAGCACTTGCTGAAGCTGGGCGTCGAGCTCGCTGAAGGCCTCGACCGGAATCTCGTGGTGAGTCCCTATGTAGACCATATGCAGTTTTTTGAGTTCTTTCATATGGAATGCCTTAACCCTCGATTTCTTGTCCCCAGGAGGTGCGGAGGCGTTCCTACTCCAAGTCAGACTTCCTCCATGAAACGCTCAACAGCCGGAAGAAAGTGCTTCACCAACTCGAAGCCAGTCGCTCTGCGCAGGGCAGGGTGGCTGAGATCGAGGAGGCGCTGAAGCGGACCAGGGGGAGGCTGCCAAAGCCAAAGAGGAGGCCGCCTGGGCAAAGGAGGACATCGAGGCTGCTCGAGGGGAAGCCGCCCAACTCAAGGAGAAGCTCAAGCGTGCCAAGGAGGAAGCTGACGCGGCCAAGGCCGAAGCGGAGAAGGCCAAGGGCGAGAGCATCCGAGCCCAGGAGCGCGTCAAGCTACTCGTGGGGGAGGCTCAAGGCTCCGTGGAGCGTATCCGCTCGCTCGAGGCCAATCTCGCTGAAGTCTCCACGACGCGCAACACCCTCTCCGCCTTGGCCCAGGAGGAGAAAAACCGAGCCGCTAGCCTGGAAACCCAGCTCGAGGCGATGAAGGCTACCCTCCAAGAGAAGGAGCAGGCCATCATCTTGGCTGGTGGCGCCCTCGAGACCCTCCGCTGCGAGAAGACGGAGGTGACCTGGGCCTTCAAGGAGGCCCAGCAGGAGCGAGACGAGGCTCGGGGGGAGCGCGACGCCGTGCTGGGGGATCGCTACGCCCTCAAGACTCGCTGTGCTGGTGAGTTCCTTGAAGAGCTTTTGATCTTTTTTCTTCCCGTATGGTTTGTCTAACTCTGGTTTTGTGTTTCAGGCCTTGAGACCGAGCTGCGCGCTACCCAAACTGCTGCCAAGGTGCTGCAGGAGAGCCTCGTGGCGGAGGGGGCACTTCTCGGTCGGCTCCGGGTTGCCCTCGATAGGCTCTGCGCCTCCTGGGAGGTCGGGCCCGTCGAGGGTGCTGAAGAAGACATCTCGGGTGCTGTGCTCGTTGACCTGATCTACTACCTCGATGCCACCCTTCGTGATCCTATGCGGGAGGCACTTCATACCGGCGTGAAGCGGGCGCTGGCAGTAGTCTCCTCCGGCTTCATCTTTGACATGGACGTGGTCACCCAAGGCTTCATTCCTGATATCTCGAAGACCGACGCTGAGAACGAGGAGCGATGCCGAGGGCTCATCAATGACGCCGAGGGGCCGGGGGGAGCGCTGGCGAAGTTGTTCGAGGACAAAGTCCTCCCCCCCGCAGATGAAGGGTACAGCGTCGAGGAGGGCGGCGACGGAGCGGGCCTGTAAGGCGAGGCTGGGCGAAGATGCTCGTGTAATAAGTTAGTTTTTTATAACCTATATTCAATGTGGCTTCGAAAGCCTTTTTGAGCATTAATGCATCTATCATAATGCAATTTGTCATTTTACTTTCAAGCCTTCTCTGCTTTCTTTCACCTAGACTTTGCTTTTTTGACTAAGTTTTCGACGCATGCTCGTATCCCTCGAGGGGGAGCGAGTGGAGGTACCGTAGCCCGGGGGCGTAGGAGAGCTCCTGGCTCGACAGCCCTCGACCCTCTAGGGAGTTCGAGGCGTTTTCTACTTAGTCGCGAAGCGTATCGAGGTGTGAGAAAGAAGAGGCGCTCGAGTTTTGATCGCCTGACTTTTGCTTTTTGACTAAGTGTTCGACGCAGGCTCATATCCCTCGAGGAGGGAGCGAGTGGAGGTACCATAGCCCGGGGGCGTAGGAGAGCTCCCAGCTCGACAGCCCTCGACCCTCTAGGGAGTTCGAGGCGTTTTCTACTTAGTCGCGAAGCGAAAGGAGATGCTCGAATTTTAAAAAAAAATCGTTCATATTTTTAGGAACTTAGGGGGTTCCCCCCGTTAGCCCCCGAGGGAGGCTCGACTCTGGCAAGACAGGGTCGAGGCTACCTCTTGCATGTACAATAATGAGTTTGAACTTATAATCGAAAGTACTCCTTATATTTGCCATGCGAAAATGTACAAAACATACGAGAATGTACGAGGACATTGGTGCCCTAAGGGTAGAAACGACGTAGCTGTTTGATGTTCCAAGCATTGGTGAGGATTTCGCCTTTGTTGTTAGCGAGCTTGTACGTCCCGGGCTTTAGCACCTCAGCTACGGTGTATGGGCCTTCCCATGGTGGGGTCAGCTTGTGACGTCCCTTGTTGCTCTGTCGTTGACGTAGGACGAGGTCTCCAACTTGGAAGTCCCTCGGGCGCATGTGCTTGTCATGGTAGCGTTGAAGTTTCTGTTGATACCTCGCGGAGTGAATTAGTGCCATGTATCGAGCTTCCTCGAGCTGGTCGACGGCGTTTGCGAGGGCTTCTTTGTTGCTTTGCTCGTTGTATGCCTTTAGTCGAGGGGAACCATACTCGAGGTCAGTGGGGAGGACGGCCTCAGACACATAGACCAGGAAGAATGGGGTGAATCCCGTGGCTCGACTAGGTGTTGTCCTTAAGCTCCATAGGACCGAAGGTAGCTCCGCGGCCCATTTTTTTCCATGCTTGCTAAGGCGGTTGAGGATCCTTGGCTTGAGGCCCTGCAAAATCATGCCATTGGCACGCTCGACCTGGCCGT
The DNA here is from genome assembly GCA_023333625.1 of Bothriochloa decipiens. Lineage (NCBI taxonomy): Eukaryota > Viridiplantae > Streptophyta > Magnoliopsida > Poales > Poaceae > Bothriochloa > Bothriochloa decipiens. Next base: position 53,922,702 of record CM041629.1, read on the forward strand.
TAGTTCGAGGATGTGCAACTGTGGACCAATTCACACGGATGTGATGGTGATAGCAAAAATCCAAGAACTTCTTGCCGGTGAACTGTGTGCCATTGTCCGTGATGATGATGTTTGGGACCCCAAAGCAATGGATGATGTCAGTGAAGAACTCGACCGCCCGTTCGGAGCGGATGTTGCCGATAGGCCGGGCTTCGATCCATTTGGTAAACTTGTCGATGGCAATGAGCAGGTGCGTGTACCCTTTGGTTGTCTTCTTGAGAGGACCAACGAGGTCGAGCCCCCAGACAGTGAACGGCCAGGTGACGGGGATCATTTGTAGGGCATGAGCTGGGAGGTGCGTCTGCTTGGCATAAAATTAACACCCTTTGCACGAGCGGACAATGTTCGTGGCATCGGAAACGGTGGTCGACCAGTAGAAACCCTGTCGGAAGGCATTGCCTACGAGGGTCCTTGGCGCTACGTGATGGCCGCAGGCCCCTGAGTGTATGTCCTTGAGGAGCCTCCTGCCTTCTTCGATAGTAATGCAGCGCTGAAGAACACCTGAAGGGCTTTGCCTATAGAGTTCCTTGCCATCATCGTAGATGACGTAGGACTTGGCCCGTCACGCGATCCGACGAGCTTCGGTCCGGTCCTCCGGAAGCTCTCCCCGAATGAGGCAGTCAAGGAAAGGGGCTCGCCAATCCGGCGGCGGGCTCGATGGAGGAGGAGTCCCCTGGATCTCCATAACCTAGGCCCCGGTCGAGGAGGCCCCAGTCGAGGTCATGGGGTGGAGCTTCGAAGGCGTCGTGCAAGCCCCCGAGAACAAATCGATGGAGGGCTCGAAGAGGTCCCTCGAGAATACGTCCGGAGGGACTGTACCTCGAGTCGATGCAATTTTTGCAAGCTCATCCGCGGCTTCGTTGTATCGTCGAGCAATATGACTAAGCTCGAGGCTGTGGAACTTGTCTTCCAACTTACGCACTTCATTGCAGTAGGCTTCCATCTTGGCGTCGTGGCAGTTCGAGGCCTTCATCACTTGGTCGATGATTAGTTGCGAGTCGCCTCGAACGTCAAGGCGTCGGATCCCGAGTTCAAGGGCAACTCGTAATCCAGTGACGAGAGCTTCGTACTCCATGACGTTATTAGAAGTGGCAAAGTGGATGCGAATGACGTAGCGCATGTGGACTCCGAGGGGTGAGATGAAGAGCAAGCCCGCACCTGCTCCTGTCTTCATGAGCGACCCGTCGAAGTACATTGTCCACAGCTCAGCTTGGATTTGAACCGGTGGCAACTGAGTGTCGGTCCACTCAGCGATGAAATCCACCAGCGCTTGGGACTTGATGGCCTTTCGCGGTGCGTAGGTGATGGTCTCGTCCATGAGCTCGACCGACCACTTAGCAATCCTTCCAGCGGCCTCCCGATTATGGATGATCTCCCCCAAGGGGAACGAAGATACCACGGTAACCGGGTGGCTCAGGAAGTAGTGCTGGAGCTTGCGACATGTAAGGACGATGGCGTAGAATAGCTTTTGCACCTGTGGGTAGTGGATTTTTGTTTCCAAAAGCACTTCGCTGAAGAAGTAAATTGGCCGCTGGACGGGCAGGACGTGCCCTTCCTCTTGCCCCTCAACCACTATGGCCGCGCTGACCACCTGAGTGGTTGCGGTGACATAGAGGAGGAGGGGCTTGGGCGGTTCAGTCGACGTCGCTGGTCGAGGAGGGACGAGAATCGGGGTGGATGTCAGCATGCCTTTGAGTTCATCGAGAGCCTCCTCGGCCTCCACGGTCCATGTGAATCGCTCGGATTTTTTCAAGAGGCGGTACAGAGGCATGGCCTTCTCCCCTAAATGTGAGATGAAACGGCCGAGGGCCATGAGGCAGCCCGTGACCTTCTGCACGCCCTTGAGATCCTGAATTGGCCCCATTCGCGTGATGGCTGCCACCTTATCGGGGTTGGCCTCGATCCCGCGCTGGGAGACGATGTATCCGAGGAGCATGCCCCGAGGCACTCCAAAGACATATTTCTCGGGGTTGAGTTTTATGTTTTTGGCTCGAAGGCACCCGAACGCGATTTCGAGGTCATGGATGAGGTTGTCCACTTTTCTGGACTTGACCACGATGTCATTGACATAGGCCTCGAGGACATGCTCTGTTTAAACTAGTATAGTCAATACACATCCGCATTTTTCCATTCTTTTTCTTAACTAACACGGGATTAGCTAACCATTCGGGGTGATGGCTTCCTTGATGAATCCAGTCGCCAAAAGCTTGTGCACCTCCTCGCCGATGATCCTGCGCTTCTCCTCGTCAAAGCGACGCAGACGTTGCTTCACCGGTCTTGACCCGGCCCGGATCTCCAAGGCATGCTCGGTGACTTCCCTCGGTATGCCCAGCATATCCGAAGGACTCCATGCAAACATATCGGTGTTCGCGCAGAGAAAGTCGACAAGCATGGCTTCCTATTTGCCCTCAAGGTCGGCACTGATCGTTAGCACCTTCTCGTCGAGGCAGCTTGGGTCGAGGGGGACTTTCTTGCTATCTTGTGCTGGCTCAAAGTTGCCGGCGTGTCGCTTGGGATTTGGCACCTCGTCGGCGAGGCGCTCGAGGGTCATGGCTATCATGGCATTTTGCTCGACGGCCTCTCCATACTCGATGCATTCGACGTCGCAGTCGTACGCGTGCTCGTAGGAGGAGGCGACGGTGATGACGCCCTTGGGTCCTGGCATCTTGAGCTTGAGGTAGGTGTAGTTTGGGATCGCCATGAACTGCGCGTAGCCCGGTCGGCCGATGATAGCGTGATACGTTCTGTGAAACCCGATTACCTCGAAGGTGAGGGTCTCTTTCCTGAAGTTGGCAGGGGTGCCAAAGCAGACAGGAAGGTCGATACGACCGACAGGGAGGGCCTTTTTCCCCGGCATGATGCCATGGAATCCCCCGGCGCTGGGTCAGAGTTGGCACCTCTTGACTCCCAGGAGTTGAGGGTCTCGAGGTAGATGATGTTTAGGCTGCTGCCACCATCCATGAGGACCTTCGAGAGGTGGGTGTTTATGATGATTGGGTCGACGACGAGCGGATAGGCCCTGGGGTTGGGGACTCGATCTGGATGGTCATTGCGGTCGAATGTGATGGGCGCGTCAGACCAGTTGAGGTAGTGAGGTGCCGCGACTCAGACGGAGAAGACTTCTCGATGCTCCCGCTTGCGCTGTTGAGGCGTGAGCTAGGTCGAGGGGCCCACGTAGATCATGTAGCAGTCATAGACTTTGAGGAATTTTCCGTCTTCCCCGTTGTCTCCCTCACCGCCGTCTTGGTCTTTCTTGTTGTCACCTTTCTTCACGCCCACTTGCTCAAAGTGCTTTCGAAGCATGCGGCAGTCCTTAAGCTTGTGCTTTGCCCCGTCCTTCTAATATGGGCAGGGTTCCTCGAGCATTTTGTCGAAGATGGCGCCCTCGGGGGGACCTCGAGGTCTTTTGCGTTCGGTTGCTACGAGGAGATCATCTTCTGCAGCCTCTCGCTTGCCTTGCTGATTTTTCTTCTTCTTGTTGTTTCTCTTCGACCCTTTGCTTGAGCCTCTGGCATCGTCGGCTGCTGGTGCCTTTCCCTTGTCCTTCCCATCGCTGAAGAAGGCACCGACCGCCTCTTCGCCGGCCGCGTAGTTGGCGACCACATCCATGAGCTCGTCGATGGTGTTGGGGCAGTTACGCCCCAACTCGCGAACTAGGTCCTTGCAGGTTGTACCCGCAACGAATGCTAGAATGACATCGAGATCAGAGATATGGGGTAGTTCGGTGTGGAGCTTGGAGAATCGTCGAGCAAAGTCGCAGAGAGACTCCCCTAGTTTCTGCTTGCAGTTGCGCAGTTCCCAGGAGTTCCCGGGACGCACGTAGGTACCTTTGAAGTTCCCCTCAAAGATCTGGACAAGGTTGACCCAGCTACAAATCTGGTCAGGGGGAAGCTCCTTGAGCCACCTACGCGCGGTGTCGGACAGGAACAGGGGAAGGTGACGTATGATGATGTGATCATCATGTGCCCCGCCCGCCTGACAAGCCAGCCGAAAGTTGGCTAGCCAGAGCTCGGGATTGGTTTCGCCGTTGTATTTGACAATGCTCGTGGGGGGTAGAAACTTGTCGGGCAGCTGGGCGCAACGGATCGTCCTGCTGAAGACTCGGGGACCCGGTGGCTCCAGGGCCCATCGGTCTTCGTCGCTGTCGTAACGCCCTCCATGATGGGCGCTGTACCCTCGATCCTCGTCATCCCCGTACTTGCGTCTGCGGTTCTCGACAATGTCAAGGCGCGCGTTGCGGGGAGCATGGTCATCGTGGATACGTTCTCGGGCCAGCTTCTTCTTCGATCGGGGGGCCGCCCCCTGATCGACCGAGCTCTCCCTTTCAGGCCGGGAGGGCTCGACCTGAGGTTCGGAGGCTGCCCCTCGATGCCTCGAGGCCGAGCTCTCGGCTTGTTGGACAGTAGCAACTTGGAGGAGATCCTCGACCTCGCGTTGTATCCGCTGAGCTTGCGAGTTGGATGACGCGGGCATATTGCGAAGGAGCATAGCCACCGCAAAAATGGTCTGGCTTGCTCGGGGATAACGGTTGGTGGGTTGCTCGGGTGCCCCAGCCTCGTTGATCTGTCAGTTGACATCTCGGGCCCTGGCTCGGGCTCTATCGCCAGGTGGTCGTCGCTCTTGCTCGAGGGTTAGCTCGAGCAGGCGCAATCGTTCCTGCTCGTCGACGAGCTTCGCCTGCAACTCCTGAATTTGTGCCAGCTGTGTGTCCTGCTCGCCAGGACGGGGGCAGGCCTCTTGGGGTGTGTCTGGTTGTTGGTCCTCTGTTCTGGGGAGAGCACCTCCCGCCACAGCGGTAGCTGCCCTGGCCGCTGGATCGATGGTGTCCTGATCGGAGTTGACATCACCATCGATGTGGAGGCACTCGCCGGTAGGATCCCAATGATCAGAGTCAGAGTCGGGGTCGTCGCAGTAGAAAACAGGGAATTGTCCCCGCGCCTCCTCCTGCAGCTGTCGTCGGAGTGTGCCGATGGTGTACCTCCGGGGGCCGGGCGCTCTCGCGAAGGACAAGCCCTTGGAGGCTGGTGTGACAGTCCCCACGTCCGTCATTGGATGGAGTAGGGCGCCTGGGTGGTCCTCTAACGTGCTCGTGTTGGAGTGGGTCGCTGTCGAGATCGTCGTCGCGGGATTGTTGAAGTCGAACGAAGGCCGCCGGTGGGGTCCTGCCGGTTCGCCCTCTACCTCTGAACTTAGGTCAGACGATCCCCCAACAAGGGGTTCCTCATCTCCGGTCAGGGGCGAGGAGAAAGTGGCAGGAACCATCCTCGACTTAGTTTGATGGCGATGACAGTGTCGATCGTGCCTCCTTCTGGATATGGCAGCATGGTGGTGAGACTGGCGAGCGGCCCCCCATGAGCGTGGGGGCGCACCGCGACGTCCGTTTGGGTTACTGATCGAGAGCAGGGTCATGTCATAGCCCTGGCCGAGGGACATGAACTCCAGGCTCCCAAACCAGATCACCGTAGCACGCGGAAGTGGTAAAACGAAGTCGCCCATCCGGAAAAATGGCGGGAAATGGTTAGTGACACGCGGCTCCCCTACCTGGCGTGCCAACTGTCGGTGTTTCGACCCCAACGAGGGTTAACACCAATGAGTAATGTTCATAATTGCGTGCTCCCTTAATCCGGTGGGTGATGCAAGAAGGACACGGTGATTTATCCTGGTTCGGGCAAAGAAGGCCCTACGTCCAGCGGGGGGAGGATAGTTCGTGTTATGTTGCACCGAAGTGCTAGTACAGGGGAAAATACAAGCAGGTGTGAGGAGCGTGAGCTAGAGCTTGGGCGTTCGGATGCCTTGCTCTCTACTTTACACTGTCTCATGGTATTGTTTTGTGATCTAAAGCCTTAATGTTTCTATGCTCTAGATCCTCTCGTTCGTTCTCTCTCTCCCCCTCCGCTAACGTCTTGGCGCCTCCTTTTATAGGTGAAGGAGGGGCGCAGGAGTACATATATTTAGAGTTCACATGGCTGGTGATGCATGACGTTGAGGCCGATCACGTCGGTGCTGCTGTAGAGATGTACGTCGGCATGGGAGGTTCTATAGCCGTCGCGTCGGGAGTTGTTGAAGTGCAGCCCGGAGTCGTTGGAGTCCCGCTCGAGGGTTCGTCCGACGAAGTTGAGGGACGGTGGTCGAGGGTCTGGCTCGAGTCGAGGGGGTCGAGTCGAGAGGGTCAAGCCTCACCGGATAAGGTCGAATCCCGGGAAATGCGGGAAATGTGCTGATTTATGCGTCTCGAGGGGGTGCTGGACGGGATACAGTGCTCGGCATGGCGCAACAGCGAAGTACGACCTGCGAGATTCCGGGTATGGGCGGTAAAAGCAAGATTTGACCGCCACACCCACAACTGTTACCGTAACTGTGGCCATACGGTTAGGCGGGGGTAGGTAAAACGCATTAAATGCGCCCGGATCCGTACGAGAGAGTCGGTAGCCGAGGGGTGCACTGTTCTCGAGGACTGCCCATTCGCGCGAATGAAGTTCCGTCCTCAAGGGCAGGCTCATTCGCCGGGCGAAGTTCCGTCCTCGAGGGGTCGCCCAAATTGTACCCTTGAGTGTACAGTCCCAGTCCGCGCGGTAGCCCCTCGAGCAGGCTTTAGCTTTGGGCCGTCGTAACCCATTCGTGGGTCAGCCCAATATGCCTTAGCTTGTGGGCCTTCGAACGTTAACGTGGGAGGTCACTGGAGGGTTCGTGTTGCTGATTTTGCGGGGTTTAGCCTGGTAAACCAAGGGTTTGGGGTACCCATTTCCTAGGTAACGACATGATGGTAACCGGAATAAGCATCAAGGAATGAGAGGGTCTCACATCCCGCAGTTGAATCAACAATTTGATCAATACATGGTAAAGAAAATGGAACTTTAGGACATGCTTTATTTGAACTAGTATAATCGATACACATACTCATTTTTCCATTCTTTTTCTTAACTAGTATAGGGTTAGCTAACCACTCGGGGTGATGAACCTCCTTGATGAATCTAGCCGCCAAAATCTTGTGAACTTTCTCACCGATGATCTTGCGCTTCTCCTCGTTGAAGCGATGCAAGCGTTGCTTCACCGGTCTGGACCCAGTCCGGATCTCCATGGCATGCTCGGCGACTTCCCTCGATATGCCTGGCATATCCGAGGGACTCCACATGAACCTGTTGGTGTTCGCACAGAGGAAGTCAATGAGCACTGCTTCCTATTTGCTATCGAGGGTGGCACTAATCGTCAGCGCCTTTCCGTCGGAGCTGCTTGGGTCGAGGGGGACCTTCATTGTGTCTTCCGTGGGCTCGAAGTTGCCTGCATGGTGCTTGGGCTCAGGGGCCTCTGTGGCGAGGCCCTCAAGTGTCAAGGCCAACCTGGTGGACTCCTTGATGGCCTCTGCATTCTCGACACACTCGACGTCGCAGTCGTATGCATGCTCGTAGGAGGAGCCAATGGTGATGACGCCCTTGGGTCTCGACATCTTGAGTTTGAGGTACATGTAGTTGGGGATCGCCATGAACTATGCGTAGCTGGGTCGACCAATGATGGTATGGTACGTGCCAGGGAATCTGACTACCTCGAAGGTGAGGATCTCCTTCCCGAAGTTCGAGGGGTGCCGAAGCAGACAGGGAGGTCGACGCGACCGATGGGTAGGGCCTTCTTCCCTGGCACAACTCCATGGAAGCCCCCAACACTGGGCTGAAGCTGTGAACTCTTGACCCCCAGGAGGTCAAGGGTCTTGGTGTAGATGATGTTGAGGCTGCTGCTCCCATCCATAAGCACCTTGGAGAGACGGGTGTTGACGATGATTGGGTCGACGACGAGTGGGTAGACTCCAGGATTGGCAACGCGATCTGGATGGTCATCACAGTCGAACGTGATGGGTGCATCAGACCAGTCGAGGTACTATGGTGTAGTGACTCGGACAAAGAAGACCTCTCGACGCTCCCTCTTGCGTTGTCGGGACATGAGCTGGGTCGAGGGGCCACCGTAGATCATGTAGCAGTCGAAGACCTCGGGGAACTTATCATCCTCTTTATCACCGCCCTTGTCGCTACCTTTGTCCTTCTTCTGGTTGTCCTTCCTGATGCCTAGACTCTCATAGTAGTTCCTGAGCATGCAGCAGTCTTTGAGGTTATGGTTAGCCCCTCCCTTGGGGTAAGGGTAGGGCTCCTTCAGCATTTTGTCGAAGATGGCTCCCTCGGGGGGACCTCGAAGCTTCTTGTGCTCGACCACAGTGACGAGACTGTCATTTGCAGCTCGCGCTTGCCCTGCTGGGTCTTCTTCTTCTTCTTGTTGCCCTTCTTGGAGCTCTTGCCTGTGCCCTCGCCGTCGGGCACCTGCGCCTTCCCCTTGTCCTTCTCGTTGCCAAAAAAGGCCCCGACTGCCTCCTCGCTGGCTACGTAGTTGGCGACGGCATCCATCAGCTTGTTGATGGTCTTGGGGTGATTGCGGCCTAGCTCCCGAACCAACTCCTTGTAGGTGTTGCCCGAGACAAACGCTAGGATGACATCATGGTCAGGAATGTGCGGAAGCTCAGCGCGCTGCATGGAGAAGCATCGGGTGAAGTCACAGAGGGACTCCTCGGGCTACTACTTGCAGTTGTGGAGGTCCCAGGAGTTGCCAGGGCACACGTAGGTCCCCTTGAAGTTTCCCTTGAAGACCCAAACTTGGTCGGCCCAGTTACAAATCTAACCGGGGGGAGCTCCTAGAGCCACCTTCGAGTGGTCTCAAAAAGGAACAGGGGGAGTTGGTGGTTGATGGCATGATCGTCACGTGCCCCACCCAGCTGGCAGGCTAGCCAAAAATCGACCAACCAGAGCTCAGGCTTGGTATCACCGTTATACTTGACGATGCTCATGAGGGGTCGGAAGGGGTTCGGCAGCGGCGTGCTGCAGATCTCCCTACTAAAGACTCGAGAGCCCGACGGTTCAGGGGCCCGTCAGTCCTTGTCACTGTCATAGGGCCCTCCTTGATGGGTGCTATAGCCTTGATCTTCAGCATCTTCACTCTTGCACCGTTGGTTCTCGATGATATCATAGCGCGTGTCTTGAGGGTCACAGTTGTCGACGATGCGGTCTCAGACGGGGTCACCTTCTTGATGAACCGAGACCTCCCTCTCATCACGGGGGCCTCGACAGGTTGTTCTGAGGCCACCCCTCGACGCCTCGAGGCCGAGCTCTTGGCCTGCTACGCGGCTGCGACTTTGAGGAGGCCCTCGACCTCGTCCCATATTCATTGAGCTTAAGGGTTCGACGGCGTGGGCATGTTGTGAAGAAGCATGGTGGTCGCAATGATGTTCTGACTGGCTTGGGGAAAATGGTTGATGACAGGGTGCTTGGGCCCCCGTCCTCAACGATCTATCGGTTGACCTCTTAGGCTCTAGCTCGAGCCCTTCCGTCGGGGGAGGGGTCGGTGCTCCTACTCGAGGGTCCACTTGACCTGGAGCAGGTGCTCTTGATCCTCATCGAGCTTGGCTCGCATCTCCCGGACTTGTGTGAGCTGAGCGTCTTGGTCGTCTTGATGCGGACATGCATCTTGGGGCACAGCCGGTTGCTGCTCCTCCGGATCCGTCACGACAAGGTCCTCTCCTGCTACGGCCACGGCTAGGTCGACGGTGTCGTCGCTCGAAGCGACTTCGCCCTCGACGTGGAAAAACTCGCGGGTGGGGTCATAGTGGTCAGAGTCGGAGTCGGGGTCGCCGTAGTAGAAGATGGGGAAGCGCTCGTGCTGCTCCTCCTCCAGCTGTTGCCGTAACACGCCAATGGTGTTACACCTTGAACCAGGCATTCGTGAGAAGCCCAGGTCCTCGAAAGCTGGCAATACCGTCGCCAAGTCCATGGTTGCGCGCAAGAGGGCTCCCTAGCGATCCTCATGTGCACTCATACTAGAGCACATTGCGACGGAGTATGTCTTGGCGGCGTTGTCCATACTGAATGGGAACTAGCGGCGAGCCCCCCAAACAGTCCGTGCAGCAGTAGATTGGGTGGTGATGGAGCTGCGCTTGTTGGGGGAACCTCGCCGAGCTCCCCTGATGAACGCATTGCGAAGGTGAAGTCGGGGTCTCTGTAGAGCCCTGCTGGCTTGTTCTTCGCTCCCCGGCACGGGTCAGATAGGTCCCCAACCAGGGAGAACTGCGTTGCCTACTAGGAATGGAGGGAACACGGCGGATGTCAACCCGGACGCAGGCTAACGCCGATGGTGGCAATTGTTGCGGCTCCTCCTAGACGCGGAAGCATGGTGGCGAGACAATCGTGCGGCCCCTCCTGAGCGTGGGGGCTCGCTGCGGCCTCGGCTCGGATCTCTGACTGAGAGTAGGACCATGTCGTTGCCGCGGCCGAGTGACTTGAACTGTAGACTCCTGAACCAAATCACTGTAGCTTGCGAAAGCGGTGAAGCTGAGTATGCCATCCGAAAAAATGGCAGGAAATTGTCAGTAACACACAACACCCTTACTTGGCGTGCCAACTGTCGGTTCTTTGACCCTGGGGGCCGAGCACCAACGAGTGAATTTTTATTGCATGCTCCCTAATCCAGATGGTGATGTAAGAAGAACACACGAGGTTTATCCTGGTTCGGGCAATAGAAGGCCCTACGTCCATTGGGGGGAGTTTGTATTATCTTACACCGAAGTGGGGAATACAAGCGAGCGAGTGTGTAGAGCTAGGACTTGAGCGTTTTGGGCTCTGATAGCTCTCTGCTATGGGTGTGCTATTGTTGTCTCTTTTTTTAGACTAGTCCTCGGCGTCCCCTTTTATAGGTGAAGGAGAAGCACAGGGGTACATGAATCCAGGGCTATCGTAGTTGCTAACATTGAGGAGATGATGCCGGTCATGTCATGGTTTCTGTGGAGGTGTGTGCCGGACGTGTCCTGCCCTGTAGCGACGTGCTTGGAGACGATGGCCGTCCTTCCCACACGTGTGATGGCGTTGCTAATGACCGGTGAAAACTGGTGCCTATGCGTGGGCGTGCGCACTCTTAGAGCCGTCCTGTCAGGGAGTTGTTTGAATGCTGGCCAGTGGTTTAGAGGACTTCCTCGAGGGGTGGTCGAGGAAGGTCAAGACCCGAGTGGATAAGACCAAGCCCCAGGAAATATGGGATCTGCGTTGACAAAGGTATCTCGAGGGGGTGCTGAACGGGACACAGTGCGGTACGATCCGCTGGTTTCTAGGGTATGGGCAGTAAAAGGGGGATTTGACTAGTGTACTGTCCACTGTTACCGTGACTGTAGCCATGAGGTTAGGCGGGGGCAGGTAAAACACATTAAATGCTCTAAGAACCGTACATGAAGTAGGTGGGTCGTGGGGGTGCATGGCACTCGACGGGCATTCGTTCACCCGGGGGAGTTCCGTCACTCGAGGGGGTGGTTGTCCCCTCGAGTAGACTGCCTCGAGTTGAGAGGATTCCATTGAGAGTACGGCAGCCTGGGCCATCGAGACCTGTTCATGGGCTGACCTGACATAGTTCGATTCTTGGACCTGATATTTTACGTACCTTGGGCCGAGAAATAATGATGGCAGATTTAGTTGTTAATGCCGATATTGATTTGCTTAGTCGAGGGTTAAGGGTACCCCTTATTTGGGTACCCGACACTATTACTAATGTAAGGATACTTATTTTCTATACAAAAATTAGTGCTTTTCTATATAACTTCGGTTAAAGTTCAAAATGTTTGATCACTTGATAAGCGAGAACTGTATGCTTTTGTAGATGGTTGGATTATTTGATAACATGGAAAAATGATTTTTCTAAGGTGACAAGTTCTGTTATGCAATTAATTTACTGCTGAAGTTTTATATTATTTTTTAGCATTATCATGATCTCAAATAAAATTTAAAACTAGAAAGTTGTAGATCTTATTAGGAGCTATAATTTTCCTATAAAAGTCATCTTTATTCAAGACCTATAAAAAGACATGATTTTTCTATGGTGGAGTCTTGCCGCTGATACGTGGACCTCAGTCCTCATCTATGAGATCCACACCGCCTAAGATAGTGGGTTCGGTAAATGCTTGTTAAGATCTGGATTGTTGGGGATCGACCGCTGGAGTCGTGAAGCTATTGCCAAGCTCGACTCGTGAAAGTTTAACTCGCCTCAAGTGGATACTGCTGATTGCTTGCAGGAATGAGGCGATACCAGTTGTGTCGACGCGGCCGAGGGCGCCGAGGACAAGCTTAGGACAAGGTCACCCTGACCTTCGTGAGTCAATCGAGGACGAGCTTCACCACAGCACCGTCGTGATGGGAAGGTCGCCCCGACCTTCACTGCCGTTGACCCCGACAGCGAGTCAATTGAGGATGACCTTCACCATGGCACCGTCGTGTTGGGAAGGTCGCCCCGACCTTCACCACCATCAACCCCAACTGTGAGTCGATCGAGGATGAGCTATGGCAAGGGGAAGGTCGCCCCGGCCTTCACCGTCAGTGACATCGACCTCCGCAGGGATGTGCAGTCCCGGCCCCCTCAAGTGCCGTAGGGGCACAACCTGTGGCCACGGATGAGGGGATGGCCGAGCTTCACCGTGAGAAGCTTCGCCACAACCGAGGGGGCGGTTGAGCTCCACCACCATGAGTCCCCCCCGGCCGAGCTCCGTTCAAGATGACGCTAAGGCCGGAGCTCCATGGTGCCCAGAGCCGCCGCATGGGTCCCACCACGAGGAGTCCAATCGCCGCGACCTTCACCAACCCGGCCCCCACTGACCATGCCACGCGCATGGGGGGTTCGCCCGCACCGACGGCCAAGGTCGAGGATGACCTCCGCGATCTGCACAGGGGGCGGTGGCTCTTTTGGTGGAGGTCGACCTTCACCGATTGAAGGGATAAGGTGGAGGTCACCCCCACCTCTGCCAGCTGGTGGGGACTTGGGCCGATGTGGTGGAACTCCTCGGCCCAATCCAAAGTGTCGCAAAGAGGCTGGTGGGCCTTGGGAAGGGCCCAACTGAGCCACGGTGGCCTTCATGGTGGCGATGACACGACGAGAAGGTCGCCACGGGTCCAGTGGGCCTCTCAATGAGCCCAAGCAATTTGAAGCCCGTCAAGGTGTTGGATGAAAGAAGACGAAAGTGCCCCAGAGGAGGAGAGACTTAGGGATAGTATATTCTCGAAGTGTTCCCTCATGAGCTGAGGGTAGAGTTGTAATCACGACACCCACTGTACGAGCGACTATAAAAGAGAGACCCTCGTCGTACCAGGGGGGAGGACTAAAGGTCGAGAGCTACCCACATGCAGACGCAATGGTCATCAAAGCAACATAGCAGGGTGGGAGATAAATAGAGTACTAATGGATTTAGGAAGTTCCGTCGACATCCTCTTCGTCAATGTCTTCGATCAAATAAGCTTAGCAGAAGCCAGCTGCAGCCTCCAGACACTCCTCTCATAGGATTTGGGGGCAAACGGATAAACGCCCTGGGCAAGATCTCACTACCCATATCATTCTAGGATGCCAAAAATGCAAGGATAGAATACATCACATTCGATGTAGTAGACATATACTACCCCTACAATGCAATCTTTGGTAGAGGATTTGTAAACAGGTTCAATGTTGCATTACACATGGGATACCTGTGTATGAAGATGCCGGCACTACACGGAGTGATAACAATTCATGACAGCCAAAAGGAAGCACGAAACATAGAAAGAGTCATATACAAATCTCAGAGGAATATCAACACAGTTGAAGGTCCAGAACCACCAGACATGCCAAAGGGAAAAACTGATCTCACCGACCAGGAAGAAACAGTCACAATCCCTTTAGAACAAGCAGTACCAAATAGAAAGGTAACAATTGGTGGCAACCTTAGCCCCAATGAAAAGGAAGAGCTGCTCAATATCTTGGTCAAAAACAAAGATGTATTCACATGGTCGGCATCAAACCTCCAAGGCGTAAGTTGAGACATCATTGAGCACTCTCTAGACATAAACAAAAACATGAAACCAAAGAAGCAGAAGCAGAGGAAAATGTCAGAAGAAAGGACCCTAGTCACCAAAGCTGAAGTCCAAAGGCTATTAGACGTGAACATAATAAGGGAAATCAAGTACTCAGAATGGCTAGCAAACTTGGTGCTGGTACCCAAAAAGAATGGCAAAATGTGAATGTGCATAGACTTCACAGATCTCAACAAAGCTTGCAAGAAAAGACCCATACCCACTACCAAGAATAGATGAGTCCATGGACAAAGCCATCGGTTGTAGGAGATTCTCCCTCCTGGATTGCTTTTCAGGATACCACCAGATGTGGTTGAACAAAGATGACAAAGAAAAAACAAGTTCCACAACACCTTTCGGCACCTATTGCTTCATGAGAATGCCTAAAGGCCTTAAGAATGCAGGGGCAACCTTCACCAGAATGGTAAGCAAGGCCTTTAAATCCCAACTGCAGAGAAACATCATTGCATATGTTGACGATCTTGTCATAATCAGCAAGAAAGAGGAGGATCACTTAGAAGACCTCAAGGAGACCTTCTCTAACCTCAGGGAAGCCGGGTTAAAATTAAACCCAAAAAAATGTGTTTTTGGGGTAAGCAAAGGAAAAATGTTAGGCTACATTGTCTGACCCAAAGGTCTGAAAGCAAACCCTGAGAAAACCAAAGCAATAATGGCAATGGTTGAACCCTCGACCCGGAAGGATGTGTAGAAGCTAGCAGGTAGAGTTGCAGCTCTGAACAGGTTCATTTCAAGATTAGATGAGCGTAGCCTCCCCTTCTTCAAATCTCTCAAAACCAATGGAAAGTTCGAGTGGGAAACCGAACAGTCAAGAGCATTTCAGCAGTTGAAGACCTATCTAGCAAATGACCTAGCAGTCTCCATGCTAAAAAAGGAAGCTCCTTTGCTACTATACATCTCAGCAACAAAGCACGCCATGAGCGCTGTGCTAGTTCAAGAAAGGGAGTCTGTAAGGTCCTAGATGGCTAGAGGGGGTGAATAGCCTATTAAAAATTCTACAAACCACTAGACAAAACTTGATTAGTATAACAAATGGCGCAAATGAGGTTTTGCCTAGCCTATATTGAGAGCAAGCCTCCTAGTGACAATTCTAATATATATTATGATCTCTATGTCACGCAAAGACTATGTCACTACCTTCTAATCTATTGAGCTATCAAGATAATCTATTCTACACAAGCTATACAATAAGAATATATATAATAAAGTAAATACAAGGGGTAGGATAGCAATTTCAATACCGACGGTGGAGTGAAGTTGTTGCCAATCACCAAGATGATATTCAATCGATCACAATGACAACAATATAAATATATCGATGAAGAACCAATCACCGGGAGACAAGAGATGACACAATGATTTTTCTCCCGAGGTTCACTTGTACACCGACAAGCTAGTCCCCATTGTGTCGATCTCCACTTAGATGGTTCCTCGGTGTGACCCTCAAGCCACTTTCCCCGCAAGGGAACCCCAAGACTCCACTCTTGACATGAGCAATTTACTAAAGTTGCTTTTGGCGCTTCACCGAGGAAAAGCACAAGAACCTCTTACAAATCAACACCGGAGGTAGGCAAGAACAATCACCAACTCTTCCCAACGCCTCCAACAATCTCCAAGCTGGCTAGGTGACGGTGCTCACCAAGAGTAACAAGAAATCATCAGCCAAACGACTCGCAAGTGCCACTAGATGAATCAACTCATGCAATGCACTTTGAATCACTTAATCCTCACTTATGATGTGCAACCAAGCAAGATAGGATGAGAGGAGGGCTATTTTTTAGCTCAAGGGAATGATGAATGAGTTAGAGAGTCAAGAGATCCAGCCCAAGGTCAACCAACAACTATTTATAACCTCCATCCATCAAACTAGCTGTTTCCCTCTCGGGACACACGAGAACCACGCGCCAGACGCGCCAGATGGAACCGCCGGACGCGTTTGGCGCGTTCACCATCCGCGAGCCAAGACGCTGGCATGCCGGACGCGCCAGCTCCACCGAGCACCAGACGCGGCTGTGACACTGTTCAGCATTCGGTGTTTGAAATAGCTGCGCCTCACGCCAGCTAAGTTAAAACGTGCCGGACGCCAGCACTGGATGCGTCCGCCGCGCGCCGGACGCTACTCAGAGCCGACTGCGCGCGGGGCCATCCGCCGGACGCCAGCGTTGGACGCTGCGCCCGACGCACTCCCGCGTCTGGCCAGTGCTCCGGCTAGCTTGCCTCAACCTCCATGCATCGGACGCATCAGGACAGCATCCGGCGCTCTGGCTTCACGCGCTGGACGCGCCAAGACAGCGTCCGGCGCTCCTGTGCGCCACGTCCGGCCAACAGAAAACCACGTTTTCAACATGCCACGACACGTTAACTCATCCAACATGCTACCCAACAAGTATACCAACTTGAAGCCGAGAGTAAGCATGTTTTCATCAACATTTTGCATGCGGCGCAATAGAAAATATGCATCTCATTTTCTCAAAAACGCCAAATCCTAACCCAACCCAACCCTACAAACACCATCACCTTTACAAATGTGCTAAACTCCATCATGTGACATCTCCATGTGCAAGTGAGTTAGCATTTTTCAAAGCATTTTCAAAGGATTTTCAGCGCGACACTAGATCCTAAATGCAATCACATGAAATGATGGACCTAGTGGCACTCATGAACCGAATTACCGAAGATCTCCCCTCTTCATAGTTTGGCTATCAATCCTAAACCACTCACACCCTCTATGGTGTCTTGAGTGTGAAACAAAATGGCCCTATAGGTTATACCTTTGCCTTGAGCCCATTTTGTCTATCCTCCAACCACCAAGCCTTTACATGACATGTGACACTCCATGTCATCATGTAACCGTCTTGGTCCATCGATTTTGATATTACTTGCTCTTCTCCGTTGGTCAGTCCATTGGCACCAAGTCTTGCCCAAGCTTCACCGTCACATGGTCCTTTGCTTTGAAGCCTCAACTTGCCCTTCACACTTCCAACCGGTCCATCGAGCCAAGCCCATCTTGATCTTCACCATGCTTAGATTACATAACTTCATGTCATGACTCATCATTGAGCTCCACTTGGCATGGACTACCTTTCTCTAAATCATCCACTTAGAAACAAGGTTAGTCCTTAGGTTTCATCAATTATCCAAAACCAAACCAAGGACTTTTAGAGTCATAATCCAAAATAATCCAACAGCCAGTATACTAAATATCGAAAGCCCTCCAAGGAGCCAAGCTAAACTACTCAGAAATCGAGAAGATCTTGTATGCAGTCTTAGTAGCATCACGAAAACTCAAGCACTACTTTCAGACCACGAGATCATGATTCCAACAACCCAGTCATTGACTGATATACTGAACAACAACGAATCCTCCGGAAGAACTGCGAAATGGGCAACAGAGCTGTCACAATTCGCACTAAACTTCATGCCAAGGGAAGCAATCAAATCACAAGCACTTGCGGATTTCCTAGCAGACTGGACACCTTTACCACAAGAGGTGAGAAACTCAAGAGTCAGTATGGACCATCTATACAGATGGTGCATGGGGTCACCAAGGCGTAGGAGCCTCCACAGTCCTGATATCACCTTCAGAAATCAAGACCAAATACGCAGCAAGGCTAGAATTCAAAACCACAAATAACATAGCAGAGTATGAAGCACTGGTCTTAGGACTAAATAAGGAAAAGGCACTAGGAGCTCAAAGAGTCCTAGTCAAGATAGACTCCCAAGTCGTAGTAGGCCACGTGGAAAAAGAATTCACCGCACGTGAGCCGAAACTAGCAAACTACCTTCTCATCGTCAGAGCACTCGAGAGAAGGTTCAAAGGCTTCACTCTAAAGCATATCCCAAGATCAGAGAACACAGAAGTAGATGAATTAGCAAAAGCAGCTGTGAACAACACACCAATGCTAGAAGACACATTCTACCAACAAATCCATAAACCAGCAACTGCATCCCTTTCGAAGGCCTTCAAAGAAATCACCCTAATCGAAGAAGAAGATTGGAGGAAAGTCATCATGGATGAAATCAACGGAATCCATCTTACAGAAGATGATGTCATAGTAGACAGAATGAAAGCAAGATCAAGAAACTATGTGATAATCAATGGCCAGCTATTCAAAAAAGGCATAGTCCAACCTTGGCTGAAATGTATTTCAGAAAATGAAGGTAGAGAGCTCCTACTCGAAATACACATAGGGATGTGCGGATCGCACACTGGGCCAAGAGCACTATCAGCCAAAGCAATAAGGCAGGGATTCTATTGGCCTACACACATAAAAACTGCACAAGACATAGTAAAAAGATGTGAAGCATGCCAGAACATGTCTCTACACCAGAGACGGCTAGGGGGGATAACTCAACTCATACCTCCAATTTGGCTGCTACAGAGATGGGGCATGGACTTGGTAGGGCCCTTACCACCATCACAACAGGGGAATAAGTTCACAGTAGTAGCAATAGAATACTTCACAAGATGGGTCGAAGTCAAACCCTTAGCAACAATCACTTCAAAAACAGTAAAGAAGTTCTTTTGGCAGAACATAATCTGCAGATTCGGAGTCCCAAGAACACTAACAAGCGAAAATGGAAAGTAATTCGACTCAGAAAAGTTTAGAGAATTTTGCAAGAGCATAGGAACTCAGCTAGCCTTCACCTCTGTCTACCACCCAGAGTCCAATGGGGCGGTTGAAAGAGCAAACAGAGCAATCTTCTCAGCGATAGCAAAGATATTGGATGGCCTTCGTAAGGGCAAGTGGGCAGAAGAACTACCAAAGGTCGTGTGGGCACACAACACAAATGTATCAAGAGCAACTAGATTCACACCATTCAGGTTGTTGTATGGAGAAGAAGCCAAGCTGCCAGAAGAAATCAAACACAAGAGCCTTCGTGTGCTCCAGCATGCCCTGGCAATGGATGAAGAATACAACAAGGAAACAATAGAAGGAGACACGCTGGAAGCATTGGAAAATATAGCCAAGTACCAAAGACAAACAAAACAATGGAGAGATGCCAAAGTGCTTAAAAAGACATCCAACATGGAGACTAGGTCCTAAGAAGGATGCCAAATGCAGCAAACATAAGGAAATTGAAGCCCAAATGGGAAGGTCCATTCATTGCAATAGAAGCCGGAAGACAAGGGTCATTTTGCCTCCAGGACAAAGATGGGAACACTTCTGGCCACACTTGGAACGTGGACAACCTAAAGAAATTTTTCATCTAAGGATTCTTGTAAGGGTGACCTCCGTAACATATAAGCAAGGATCCCAGTAGTTTATTTCTATGAATTTTACGTTTAAAGGTTTGCACTCTTATCCTCACAGGGGAACTCTGACCTTAGGAGGCATGGCTTTTAACAAGGCAAAACCTATGTAATCAACCTCTGAATTATAAAGAGGATCCCCAAGAACATCTAACGTCAAAAAGGTCAAAAGCTACCAGCAACAGGGTAGCAATATTCGATAAAGTCAATAGACAAACGAGAGAACCTTCCATGACCAATGCTTAAAGCATAAGACATGGAACGATCTCCACCCAAAGTCCTTGAAAAAGACCTGTTCAATAATAGGCATCAAGGCACCTCTACATAAGTCCTTGAAAAAAGAGATCTGTTCAATAACAGGCATCAAGGCACCTCCACTCAAAATCCTTGAAAAAAGACCTGTCCAACATCAGTCATCAAGGTACCTCAACTCAAAATCCTTGAAAAAAGACCTATCCAACATCAGGCATCAAGGTGCATCTACTCAAAGCCCTCGAAAAAAGACCTGTCAAACAGCAGGCATCGAGGCAATCCTAAAAAAGACCTTCGGTTATCTGCCAGGCACCAGGAGAATCAAAAGATTCAAAGTAAAGAAAACTACTCCTCTCAAGAAAGACCTGACATTCATCAGGCATTGAGAGCTAACCAGCAATGCCTTTTACAAATAGGTCACGCCCTATGCGAGCTTACCCACATATCGTTAGCAAAGCCAAGCTCCAAAATTCAAAAACAAAGCAAGAAAGCCACACACAATAAAAGATGAACATCCGCCAAAGCTAGAGATCCTCTTCACATCAAAGCCAGGCTCAAGAACGCAAAAGTGTATAGAGCCCCATCATTACAACGAAACTACTGAGGCCACATCCTTAGAGGTGAAGACTCTGCCACCGAAACATCCTAGAGCAGAGTCCAAATGCAAGCAAAAGCAGAAACTAACGACCTAAGCTCATAGGAGTAGCATTGCAAAAAACATTACATCCCACCCATAAACTTCAAATTGCACACGAGATAGCTCACATTTGTATTTAGGCTCAATAGAGCCCATCATCCCAGTAACAACAAGATAACGGGATCTATTGAAGCAGAATTACGAAGGCAAATAGTCATGTGTTCTGAGGAAAACCAAGCAAAATCATGCGTTGCACACCACCACCTTCGCCAGACTACCAGCACTAGACAGGAAGTCATTTCACCTCAGAGCCAAATATGATAGCAAATGCAACTAGCAGAAAAGAGCCACTAGACAAAAGTACTGTCAGAGTTGAACCCAAGGCAAAATAGCTCTCCTTCTTCCCAACAAAGCAACAACACCTTGCACAACCAACAATACCTCGTACCAAGCTTGAACTAAATAGCCAATAGCCATGGTATTTATACAGGGCTGAGGCCTCGGGTGACTTAAATTCGGTGGTTGGCAAGTAGCAAGTAGGAGTTGCATTCAACAAACCTACAGGCAATAAAAGCCTAAAGTATAGGCTTGGTGATGTGAAGTCACGCCGTGACCTCAGACTCACAACTTCAATAACTAGCAGGAGATAGCACAGGCTATCGTCGCTTCTCAAGCAACTCAAAAGATTCAAGAAAGAATCCCTTGGTTAAATGCGTAAGATTCGCAAGCAACCAATCCACGACCATGTGGGTAAGACAACAAAAAGTTTTTTACATAAAAAATCATACTCCCAAAGCTTCACTTCACAGCCTTAGCAGGGTTAAGCTTCAAACTTTTAGAACAAAGAAGCAAAGCTTCACACATGGCCAACAACCATGCCTCTGTAATACAAAAGTCATTCTTACACTCACAACTAAAACAAGCTACAGAGAGACGAGTAACCCTAGAGCTCAGCCGGAGCTGCGGAGCTCATGGGAAAGTAGCCTAAGGCCTTGGCTTTATAACATAATTGAGGCTAAGCCTAAACAAAAATAATACACCAAAAAGTCCTAAGCCTAAACCTTTAGAGGAGAAACCTCCACAGCCCGAGTAACCCAGAGCGGAGCCTATATGTAAATGAGACCGAAGCCTTGCAAGTTGGGCTCACCGAAGCAACTGACACCATGCAGGAACTAACTTAAGCTCAAGTTTCAGCTGGAAAGAGCCCGATAGATGACACTTGCGGCTTAATAGCTCCAACAAGAAAAGCAGACCTTTCGCAAGGCATACCTAATGAAGAGACTGAGGATCTGAAAGAAATGGCTTAAACCTAAGTCATGGCACCAAACAGATTGCAAACTACGTGCCCTAGAATCACTGGAACATTTTACAACCTGAAGGAGCTGACTCAAATCCAAGTCTTGGCTCCAAACAGATTCACAGTTGAAAGCAACGCCACTTGACAGGGATGATAGAAGCCCCACATCCCGCTCAATACCATAAGAATGGCACATAATGAGGCACAATATTCCTATGATGTTGCTCAATGCCTGAGTGCCTCCCATGCCCAAGTGCCTAGGGACAAAAGTCAGACTCAAAGCCTCCCTAGAAAGCAACTAAAAACCCTCAGCTCAAAGTTTTAAGTGACCCCAATGGGACAGACCAGCCCAGGGCTTGGCCTATATATCCCATCCAAAGGATGGCACTTAATAACTCTAAATTATAGCACCACCTAGGACAACTTAAACACAAAGATCTCACACTTTAAAGAGAATCAAAACAACCAAAGCCACAATGACATTTATGGTTTTCAACAGGATGACCAACCCTCTTATAACACCCTGATTTTTGAACTTTAGTTATTAAATGAATTTGATTTTATTTTTGCATAGATGCTTTACATTCATAGGCCAACTATAAATGTTTTATGAATTACTTTAAAATATGTAGCACGTTAAAAACCTTGCAATGTTGCATTCATGCTGCTACATAGTTTTTGGTTAACTTGTTTGAGCTTGTTGTCTAAGCTTTTCTTTGAATCCTAGTTGCTAACATGCTCTAACTTGATCTCTCTAACTCCTAGACTAACTTACCTAGTCTAACTAGCCTAGGCCAGTCCCTAGTGGACCCTGGCCACTCCTAGCCTCTACTGGCCAAGCATGGCCAGCCCTAGCCGACCATGGCTAGCACTGGCCAGCCATGGCCAAGGCAGGCCTAGCCGCAGCCGGCCACAGTGGCCAAACCTGGCCACCAGCCGCCAAGGCCAGCCAGCGCAGGCCAGCTAGCTCAGCATACTGCCAACCAGCAGCCCAGTCGTAGCAAGCCGCAAGCGGCCCAGCCAGCAGCGTAGCACAGCGGCCCGCCTGGCCTTTAGCGCCCGGGCGGGCAGACCAGCTAGCCTACCAAGCTAGCACCTGCTCACGTCAGCACCCCATCACACCCACATCGGCCACTGGCGCCAGCGCAGCAGTGCCCGCCTACCACCGCTGATAGGTGGGGCCCACCGAAGTAGGGCCCATAGCAACAGTGTCGTCTCCCTCGAGGAGACCGACACCGAGCTGTACCCGGCTCCGCCCGCGCGCCTGCACCCTCCCACACCCCGAGGTTCACCATGTGGCCTATAAAGTGGACACCCAAGCCCCAGCGATGCCCCTCCGCAACCCTAGCCAGCCGTCGCCCGGTTTCGCGAGCCCGCGAAACCCTAACTCGCCGAGCTTGCACCGCCGTCGTCGTTTTCGCCTTCGCCGCCGTTCGTCGCCAAGGTAAGCACATGCACGAGCTCCACGTGAACACGAGGGTCACAAAAATGCCCTCCGCGCTCACCCTCGCCCTCTCTGCGCACCGCTACGCGCCGCCGAAGTAGCGCCGCCGTTGCCGCTCGCCGCTGTCGCGGTGACCCGCCGCTCCGACCTCGCCCAGCCGTGTTCGCTTCGTGCAATGTGTGTACGAGCACACACGCATCATGCTCGTAGCCTCACTTTTGGCCCGCGTGCCCCGCAGCACTGCCACCACGAGGTCGCCGCCGGCAACCATGGCCGAGGTCGCCGGGGTCAACCCGTCCAGTTGCCGGTCCACCGTGGACCCGTGGACTTGGTCCATGGGGACGGTCCACGGCCGGTCTAGGGGACCCGGCGACTCCCGCGCCGCTACGTGGTCGTCAGCGCGGTCAACGCCGCCGTCACTGGCACTTTTGTAGAAAAGCCCCTGTAGTTTTGCTTATTTATGATCTAGTCCTTCATAGTTCAAAAGTATTTAGATTTGAGTCCTGTTTTCTGCAGATTAGACCCTAGTCTTGTTTAGGCCATAACTTTCATGTTTTAACTCCATTTTAGCAAACTTATACTTTTTGGAATCGTCTCAATGAGTAGAATAGTTTTATGCTATTGTTTGTTACTGTTATCATGTTTTGGTGTGCTTTTCTAATTAAAGTACGTTTGCGTGCATGTATTGCTCGTGTGTGATGATTTTGGTGTATAGAGAACGAGACGTGGGTGAATAAGGGTCAGCAGAACCTGGAGGACTACGTGCAGTAGGACATCAACCAAGGCAAGTGTAGGCATTCTTTTGAACATATTGCACCTATTCATGTTTATAAATTCACTGCATGTGTCTTAAATCGGCAAACCATAGGACTTACTAGCCACTTTACCCAAAGATATCCTATGGGGGTTGTAGTTGATAGGCTTTTATGTTGCTAGTGCTCTATCTCACCTTTCACCATTTAATGAAGATAAAATTTGCTTCTTAATCTATTGAGCCTTGGGCTCTTGGCTTCGGCCATTGGAGAAGTTGATGCACTTCCGCATCGTTGGTTGGCGGTGAATGAAGGGGGAAACGGATGCTACTAGGACTCATGTTGATGAGGGTGTTCGTATCTTCTCCCCCTTGAGGTCCTTTCATAGAGTGGCAACCTAGGACTTCCGTACATCTCCAGGCTAATGGGCACTGGCTTGGTCTATTAGCAGGACCATCGTGGGCAGGTTGGACAGCTTACCGACGGGTGGCTATAGCTATGGTCGCTGGGGTTTGTTTACCAGTTGTAGTATGGGAGGGGCTAGGGATCCGTGATGGGGGCAGCCTCACGGTGAAGTCACCCATACGCTTGGACTCAAGGCTAGCGAGTTGTCACTGTCTATGACCCTGTGAAAATCCTCGTTGTGACCTCTGCCGGCCTATCTCGGTAATGGGCTAAGAGGTTGGCCGCCTCGGGCAAAAGGAGTAATCACAACCTGGAGTGAAAGTGTACACCTCTGTGCAGAGTTAAAATTGGTATATCGTCTGTGCTCACGGTCACGAGCGGCCCGGATCCTCGCATGATTTAGCCAAATGGTTTAAGCTGTAAAATTGTGGTGGTGTTGTGAGGTTGCTACCTCGGGTTTTATCGGGATGGCTATCCTGTGTTCCCTTGAGATGGCTATCTCATGTTTAATGTTGTTTAATGATATATGTTTATACCTACGATGTTAAATGACACTTTAAATGCTACTTGAACCTTAATAAAGGGTTGGGTGCTTCAACCAAGATGATTAGAGAATAGGTTGCAACTTGTTTAATCTTAATTGTTTAACTTTAAAATGCTACCGCAGTCTACCTTTTAGTTTTTCCTTGTTTTAGCCTTGCGTGTCATTACTTTCCATCTGTACTCACTGAGTTTCTACATGGAACTCACCCTTGCTCATTCACCAACAAAAGGATGCTCAAGTGATGACTCGGATGGTGATTTCCCTGAGAACTATCCGGGGTACTAGGCATCGTGATGCTGCCGTCGACCTTCCTGTGGCGAGATGGAGTCGCTACGTCTACGTCGTCTTAGTTGCTTTTTCATTTTGGATGATGTGATTTATATTCCACTTTACTCTGATGACAGCTATGTAATAATGGTATGATGTAATCGTTATACTATGTTTTATTCGAACACTATGCTTATTGGACCATGTAATTTGTCGTTCATGTGTGTAATTGTTCTGGGCGCACATGAGCTTTTGAGTTGGTTTCATTCCTTTGAAATCAGGGTGTGACACCTCTTCCATACCAAAGCCTATAAAAGGCAAACTAACCCACCACTGGTCAGGATGGTCAAGCAACAACCAAACAAGGTACCAACGATCACAAAAGTTGCAACACCATTGAATAGCAATGAGTTGTAATCGATAGCCCCAACCTAGGAATGAGAGGCTCACAGGAACCATGAGTCATAGTAGAAACAACACACTTGCCAAACTACTTAGCACCTGGCATATAAACCATCTTCTGGAGCCTTACCGAGCTCTCCTGTAGAATTTTTGAACACGCATTCTTGCATAGGAATAAGAAAGCAATAGAAGATGAAGCAACCGAAAAAATTGAGTTGCTTTAGAACAGCGGTCCTTGTAATGTTTGAGAAATTTTTTTGAACACTTGTTCCAGCCAAGGCGAAAGCTTAACGTCTTGAGCTACATCACTAGGACTACCGGCTTCGCAGCTCCGGGTGCTTCCACTGCGATGACCCAAAGAAGCACAACACAAACACTGTGGAACTCACGGCCAAGAAGCCCGAGACCCACATGTTAGCATCACAAAAGGAACATGGGGGGAGACTATGCAAGAACTCGTAACATCCCCCCAAATCTGAATAAACATGCTAAATCATGAACCGTGCAACAGGCCAAGGCCACATAAATAGAGGAAGCTTAAGATAAGCCAAGTGGAGCTCAAGTGAAGGCAATGGGACATAAATGTCAAATCAACAAGGTGCATCAAGCAAGGTGAGAGTCATCGACAACAAGCAAACAAGCTAATTGAACCAAAACTCAGTTGCAAAATGTTGCCTCAATCCATCTCTTACATGTAACACATCAAAATAATACAAGTTCTTGATTCGAATAAAAGTTCATCAGCTTTCCACCAATAAGAGTTCTTACAAAAGCTTCAATCTCAAGCTAGGAAAAGGACAAAGCTATCAGTGCTAAGGCTAAAACCTAGAACTCCACCTTCGCTCCTTTGCTTACAACACCTCCACCAGCAGCTAGCTCAACAACATCAATGCACCCAGAAGCCGACAGAGCTTCGACTGCTCCAGCCACAGCAATGGCCTCAAATGCAGCCTCAACCTGCAAAACACACAAGTGAGAATCGGATAGCAACAATAAGGAACAATGATAACAATAGTAATAAAATAGAGAAATGATGAACCTCTGGATGACGAAGCTTAGCCAACCGAGAAGCTTCAGCCCACCTGAAAATAGACCACCACTTGTGAATGAAATTTTTAATGGCACTCCTAACAGGCTTTTGAGCTTCTCCTAGCTTGGAAGGACTCAAGAACATTGCGTCTTTCTTCTTCAAATTACAACATGAGTGCAACCCACCTTGACCAAGGTCTTGCACAAGTTGGTCACGCTGGCTAGTGCGGCAAAATCTCCAACTGTATGAATAAAGTCTGGAAGGGAAGCAATGCTATCCCGCATCCAAGCTAAGATCCCAGTGATAGTGACCTCCGCACCAGGGGGAGACGACTTCCCCCAAACCCAGAAACAACCTTGGCAAGTGCTCGGCAAGCACCCACACCAACAGATTTAGCATCCTCAAGTTGGGTCTTGGCCTCCTCAATCTGTTTCTCAAGCACAACAACACTTTTCTGCAAAGAACTACTCGAAGCTTGTTCCCCCTGCACTTGCTCATGAAGAATCACCATAGTGTCCTTAGACTTCTTCAGCTTCTCAACAGTAGTGACCTCCGCAGCTTGCAAATCAGCAATCAGCTTGTCCTTCTTCTCCATGCTCTTGTGTAGGGCCTTCACTTCAAGCTCCAAAGTCTCATAGCGAGAATCTGACTGAACAAGCTCTGACTTCAGCCGATCACTTTCAGCAACCACCGTAATCATTCGCTCCTCCACAGCTGCTATCAAGCATTGGTTCTATCGAGAAAATAGCAAACAAGAGCATAAGAGCTTCTGAAAAATAAATAGCAGAACAACATAAACAGAGTAATAAGACAACTTACCATGTTCCCTTGCTCCACACTCGCCCTCAGCAGAACAAAGTCGCTGGCTCATGCAAAGAATTCATCCAGCGAGCCTGAAACATAACAAAGACACTAAGTTGAAAAGATCATAAAGAATAGACAACAAAAGCGAACCAGTGCTAGGAAGTAAACCCTCGCTGCAACTTACGTATAACCACAATCGTATCGCCTACAATCAAAAGAGAGCGTAGGTCAGCAAAAGGAGACAAAATGCAATCGAAAGAAATCAAAAGTCCAAGTAGCATACCTCCACTAGTGGGGATAAAAGCAGTCCCCCCAGAACCTCCAGCAGCAGTCTCATCTGCAAAGCGTCCATCAGGAACATGCACAAGTAAAGACGGTGCAAGCCCCTCGGCCTCGGCCCTCCCAATATGGTTAGATATGACCTCTACAAAAGGAAAAACCGCAATCATCAATATCAAAAATAAAAAAAGAAAAAAGGAAACATAAGAAGTGCATACACCAAAGTCAGCAAACAAACTCACGCGGTTGCACAATTGTGCCAAGCAACCTAGCCACTGTCATTGCAGCAGGGGAAGAAGCCCGCGATGGTGTCATGCCAACGCTAACAGGTGGAGATCCTCATCGAACTGGTGAAGACAACTTACGAGCAGGAGAACCCCTCAGCTGGGCAGAAGCGTCTTCTTCATCCTAGAGCTCAGCATGTTTCACAATCTTCGTTTGTTGACCGCTCATAGCATCATCATCATCACTAGCTTCACCTTTACTATCATCTATTCCATCAGACTCATGTTGCAGCAAGCCATACATAGACAATAGAATCCCAAGAGGCTTCACTGTTGCAGCTATAGAAGAACCAGCTTCAACTTGAACAATTGGTGCAGCACACGTTGCAACCCCAGTAATTGTGTCTAAGTTCCTCATGACCTCATGAGTGGAGCTCTTAGACTCATTGTGAGCAGATGTCCCATGTTTGTCATGGATTACATACTTCATGACCCTGTATAGAGGTACCCCGAAGATCAGCCTTAACCATCAAATCAACATCTTCATCATCAGAATCATGGCTTAAGGCAAGCGGGCTCGGTGGTGTGACTTCGGCTTTCTTTCTCTTGGCAAGAATCTTCGTCCTGGGACCACACTTTCTCTTTTTAGCAGTAGCAGCTAGAGGATTGTCATCCTCAATAGCAACGGCCTCTGCAGCAGCAACATTAGCCTTATCCTGTGCCTTTTCCTGCGCCTTCTCCTCATCCTCATGAAGCTGCTCAAGAAGCTTTGGTGTAGGCTTTCGCTCCCGGTAAACATCCCTGAGCTCCTTAAAAACATGATTTAGATGAGGCATGTTGCCATTGGATGAACGACGGGAAAGATATTCCTTCACTGAGACCTCCCCAGAAATCGCTTCAGCTCGCTTCTCAACCTTTCCTACAAAAATCTCCAACTTCACCCCCTTAGAAAATCAGTCCCAAATCGGGGATGAGGAACACCATCACCTCCACCAAAGATAGGAAGTCAAATATTCTCCAACTCAAACTCAGGGCAAATCCTACCAATAGGCCAGCATTTGCAAGCAACCATCTCCTCCACTAGATCACGAGCCCCAGAAAAACTAGCATGCAAGAGCGAAGGCCTTGTTACATGCAATGTGAGATGCATCAAGTTCATCACTAGTAGCAATGTTGTATTTTGGTTTCATATCCTTAAAGGTAGAGGCCACAGGATAGACAACAAATTTCTCACTAGAAGGAGACGTCTTAGGTGTACTAGGATGTTTCACATAGAACCATTAATTCTTCCAATCTGACTCCAATTTATACTTTTGACAGTAGGAAAGCTCCAATCGATCGCCCTTCTGTTGCCTCTTCACATTGAAAGAACAACTAGCATACTGGCACTGCGACCCCTAAAAATGCTTGATCTGCTTGCGAAGCTCATAATAATCAAAGAAAGTTTCTATATCCAGCTCCGCACCATAAGAAATACATGCCCAACAGAACTTACTGAGATCCAAGATACCATTCAGAGTCAGCTGATGAATTTGAACCTTGAAGGATGACACAATGTCCTTCATGAGGTTGCACACAGGGAAGCGAAGGCCACAATCAAAAAAATCCTTGAAAACAATAAATTCACCAATCTGCGGATCAGGAAGACTTTCACCACGAGGCGGCGGTCGGCCAGTACCCTTTGGAAAGTAGCCCGCATGCGCGTACCCATCAACCATCTCTTGAGTCATCTTAGATTCTAGAAAAATAAAGGTACCTTTGTGCTCCATAGAGTTGAACTCTTCAGCAGTCACCAAATCTCCAACAGAAGCAAAAACATCGCTCAGGTTGTCAAGTGCTTCTTGAGCCTCCACTTGAGCAAGCATGAACTCCTCTGAGGCCTTAGCAAAACTAGCAGAGTGGACACAAAGAAGAGTAGAGTACGGTCCACTAAAAGTGGGCCAATGAGCTAAGAAGTAAGCCACCACGAACACAACCACAGTAAGCGAAGCTTCACCGCGGAAACCTTAGCTGCAGCGAAGCCCCACCGTTGAGACACCAGCTGCAGTGGAGCTTCATCGCGGAAACCTCAGCCACAGCGAAGCTCCACCATTGAGACACCAGCTGCAGTGGAGCTTCACCATGAAGCCTGGCAACGCCAAGCACATAGGTAGAAAATATGGGAGCATGGGAGAGGTGTATCTCCGAGCACCCCCTATATAGTAGGCGGCCCAGTGCTTCACCTCCCATGCCTAACGTTCAGAAAAATGGGACACCTTCGTAGTACCTACAACCAGTAGAGCAACGACACATCACCAAAACATATACATGTATAAATTGAAAAAATAATAACAACAACAATGTTAATCTCATCTACCCTATCGAAAACATAAACAAGTAGTGAAGGTCAGCCACAAGACAGGCCAGAGGGGTCCGAAAGGGCAATACCTCCACAACACAGCTACGATCGCAAGTTGAGGGCAGAGCCATGCCTGCACCAGACCTCACCCTCAAGGGGGAATGTTGGGGATCGACCGCTGGAGTTGTGAAGCTATTGCTGAGATCGACTCATGAAATTTTAACTCGGCTCAAGTGGATACTACTGATTGCTTGCAGGAACGCGGTGATACTTGTTGTGTTGACGCGGCCGAGGGCACCGAGGAAAAGCTTCACTGCGGCGCTGTGATGAGGAGAAGGTCACCCCGACCTTCACCACCATCGACCCTGACAGTGAGTCAATCGAGGACGACCTTCACCGTGGCACCATCACGACGAGAAGGTCGCCCCAACCTTTACCGCCGATGACCCCGACTGCGAGTCAATTGAGGACGACCTTCACCGCGGCACCGTCGCGATGGGAAGGTCGCCCCGACCTTCACCATCGTCAACCTTGACCATGAGTCAATCGAGGCCGCCTTCGCCGTGCCACCGTCGCGTTGGGAAGGTCGCCCCGACCTTCATCGCCGTCGACCTCGACAGCGAGTCAATCGAGGACGACCATCACCGTGGCACCGTCGCGACGGGAAGGTCGCCCTGACCTTTACCGTCGATGACCCTGACTGCGAGTCAATCAAGGAAGACCTTCACCACGGCACCGTCGCGATGGGAAGGTCGCCCCGACCTTCACTGCCGTCAACCCCGACCACGAGTCAATCGAGGCCGACCTTCACCGTGGCACATCGTGTTGGGAAGGTCGCCCCGACCTTCACCGCCGTCGACCCCGACCGTGAGTCGATCAAGGATGAGCTTTGCTGCGGCACTGTGGCAAGGGGAAGGTCGCCCCAGCCTTCACCGCTGGTGACACCGACCTCTGCAGGGACGCGCAGTCCCGACCCCCACGGGCGCCGTAGCGGCACAACCTATGGCCACGGATGAGGGGACAGCCGAGCTTCACCGCGAGAAGCTTCGCCACAACCGAGGGGGCAGTCGAGCTCCACCACCGTGAGTCCTCCCGGCAGAACTCCGCTCAAGACGACGGCACAGCTAGAGCTCCGCGGTGCCCAGGGCCGCCGCACGGGTCCCACCACAAGGAGTCCTGTCGCCGCGACCTTCACAACCCGGCCCCCACCGACCGCGCCACGCGCGTGGGGGGTTTGCGCATGCCGACAGCCAAGGTCGAGGATGACCTCTGCAATCTGCACAGAGGGTGACTGCTCTTTTGGTGGAGGTCGACCTTCACCGATTGAAGGGATAAGGTGGAGGTCACCCTACCTCCGCTAGTCGGTGGGGACTTGGGCCGGTGTGGTGGAACTCCTTGGACAAATCCAAAGCGTCGCAAAGAGGCTGGTGGGCCTCGGGAACGGCCCAACCGAGCTGCGGTGGCCTTCACGGTGGTGGTGACACGATGAGAAGGTCACCACGGGTCCAGTGGGCCTCTCGACGAGCCCAAGCAATTCAAAGCCCGTCAAGGTGTCGGATGAAAGAAGACGAAAGTGCCCCGGAGGAGGAGAGACTTAGGGATAGAATATTCATGAAGTGTTCCCTCGTGAGCTGAGGGTAGAGTTGTAATCACAACACCCACTATACGAGCGACTATAAAAGAGAGACCCTCGTCATACCGAGAGGGGAGGACTCGAGAGGCCTGCGAAACCCTAGTCGCCTCTGGGCCCACCATTGCAGTCCGCTAAGCAATACAGTCGTGTTGATTGAGTTTTGTTCATCGTCTCATTGTTTCATTGTCTCATCGGACCTTCACCCTTTCGTCGCCGTGTGGTGAAGGTCTGCACAAGTTCTTACGAGTCGTATTCTTCGTTCATCGCCCAGACCTCCTCAGTTTGGTCACCGTGTTGACAAGGTTCTCCGGAACCGTGTTACAACATGGATGAGACCCGTTACAACTTTAGAGAGCAAAAATGTATTTTTAGAACTTTAAAAACATATAAGTGACGCTCTAAACAACTTTGAAGATCATTGGTAAATTATACTGAACATCTTATGTATTCCAAGGTTTTATTTTTATGCACGACAAAATACAGATGTCTACCGGTGCATAAATATTAAGTCAAAGCACCCAATTAGGTAAGCCCAACTCTCACATGAGGCAGTCATTTAGCAGTATTTTTCTCTTACAATAAATAATCATCATGCAAAATCACTTAGCTGAAAACAATCCAACGGACAGGTCATTTGCTTTTTCAAAAGTAATTGCGCCAGTGCCACCGACAGGATCATCTCTATCAGTCGTCTCGAGTCCTTTGCCGTTGCCCGTTGGCAAAAGGAAAACTAAAAGGTGGCAGTGACGATTTTGCATCAGTTATGGCGCCTATATATACGTCTATGATAAACTCTTTTCTTCTTTTTCCTCTTAATAATAAAACAGGAAAAAAAATTCAGAGCTGCATTTATATCTTTTTTGTGATGACATAGGAGAGGTGGCCGTGGCCCCAAAGACGGCGAGCGCTGTGAGTAGTAGTAGACAAGTATCATGCCCGTGCGTTGCTACGGGTTGGCAGACTTTTATATAAACACATATGGATCATAGATAAAAAAATAATATTATAAAATTAAATAACGCATTAAAGTGATATTTAATCTAAAAAAGCAACGTTCATGAAATTAACAGTCACATAGATTGTTGTGTCGTAGGCTAGTTTTATCCGTGATTCGCCTAAGATAGTGTTTTATATCTGCAGGAAGATATCTCCGATATCTATTTAATTCATGCACCAACAGTTCCATAAATAAGTCCCGACGCATCTTGGTAGCATCCTGTACACATGAATAAGTGAAAATATTAGTGCATATCAAGTGAGCAATATTACGTGATGTGAAAAAACTCAAAAAACCTTAAAACAAAGTATGTTATACTCACCGTACAAATTACTGTGGCTTTAGGTTTATTCCATGAAGACATATACTGTAGAATAAGGAGTCCACTTGAGCGCTTGTGGCAAGATTCACCATTAGTTATATATAAAATAGTTAAATCACAGGTGTTATATTATTGTAAACCATGACTTTGAGTTAGTTACCAATCTATGTCAAGGATGAATTTCCACTTGAAGACATTCTCGTTCCATCTAGGAATATGTGCTTTCACTGCGTCCATGTACTCCATGTTAAATCAAGAGTTTGCCTGGCATACATCAACACTGGTGTGTCTTTACACTAGTTTTTAATAGGTCTAGGGTCGATCATGGTAAGCATCTTATTATGCTGCTCGAAAACATAAAGCATATATTTTTTAAGTTGTAGCCATGGCAAAAGAAACAGCAAACATGATAGCAATTAGAATAATATATAGGGTTATGAGGTTGCTACGCTAGCCAGAAAACAAAATTTTTGACCTCATAAACCAGGATCTACTGCTAGTTATAGGTTACCGGATTACCACTAGACGCGCAGGTGCAGCGGAAGATGACTCGATATAGTCGTACGCGTCACAGCAGGCAGTGCAGTTGCGTGGTCGTCCGTCACCTCAGTCCCCTCGCGCGGTTCATCCCAGTGCTCTAGATGCAGCACCTCCGAGGAATCCCACACGTGCAGGGAAGAAGCGATGCGCCTTCGGACTGCTAGGTCCACGAGGAGCAGAAGGCGCAAGCGTGGGAAGGGCGACGACGGCTGCCAAAGGCGTGTCTATCATCCTAGCCATGCCCCTACCCCTTGCTTATATAGGCGTCCCCAATGAGCTCATGAGTTGGAGGCCCATTAGTAACCCTAAGCCATGTCTAATACGGGTCCAACCCGAATTAGGCTTCCAGCCCCTTAAGCGTGCGACCCTATGGGTTCACGCACACATTGACATGGGCCAAGTACCTCCTACTCATCCAATAGTTGACAGCGGCCTCTAGCAAGGCGTGACAACTCCTATGTGCATGCAAAGATCATATCAGACGAACCACTACGACCACATACAAGTTATTCCCTTTGCCACTCGATATATGGTTCAACTCGTGGGTTAACACTTAACCCAAGCATGACCATTCATTTGTTGATCCAATCACTTGAGTGATCCAGTGATATCTCTCTCGTGTAGAGAGGGGCAAATTCCATCTTGATTGTCTATGTCTCAAAGCATGCTTCCCGACCACCCGAAGACCACCTTTATTACTACCCAGTTATGGAGCAGCGTTTGATAGTCCCTAAGTAGGCCGTTTCACATCTTGAGTACATACCACAATCTTAGGTCTAAGGACATAACGTACATGACGTGAATAGAGACTTTCTCATGTTGGGTCAGTCCAGCCTACATGTCTCACATGCGCCCAAATTATTAGTTTGACATCTCCGTGTCCATGACTTGTGAAACATAGCCATCAACTAATACATGTGCTGGTCTAATATTCAAGTGTGTTCTCACAAGAACGCCAACCAGGGACAACTTTAGAATAACCATTCAAACAATTAAGTTCCACAAACAATTCACATAATCGCCAATCAATATAAGTTGTCTATAATGGATATTCAATGAACACTTTATTAATCATAGATACAATCGGAATATCATCATCTACATGATTAGCTCTAGGGCATATTCCCAACAGTCTCCCACTTGCACTAGAGTTAATCTCTTAGATGTCTAATCCCCATAGACCTCATGTGCGCCTCATGCTTAGGCTGTGGAAGAGCCTTTGTCAAAGGATCTGCTACATTCAAATCCGTATGTATTTTGCACAATTTGATCTCTTCTCATTTCACAAACTCTCGACTGAGATGAAACTTCTGGAGTACATGTTTGTTCTTCTGGTGATCCCTAGGCTGCTTAGCCTGTGTAATCGCCCCATTGTTATCACAATGTAAATTCAATGGGCCCGACGCATTCGGAAACACACCAAGATCAATGAGGAACCTCCTCAACCAAACACCTTCCTTTGCAGCGCCAGAAGCTGCAATGTACTCGGTTTCTACTGTAGAATCGGACACTGTCTCCTGCTTAGAACTTTTCCAACTAACTGCACCACCATTTATTGTGAACACAAAACCTGATTGAGATAGTGAATCATCCCCGTCGGTTTGGAAGCTAGCATCGGTGTAACCATTTACAACGAGCTCCTCCTCACCTCCATAGATTAGGAACACATCCTTAGTCCTTCATAAGTACTTTAGGATGTTCTCAACAAGTGTCCAGTGAGGTTCACCTGGATTAGCTTGGTACCTGCTCGCAACACTTAGAGCATATGAGACATCTGGGCAAGTACATATCATGGTATACATGATGGAACCAACGGCCGAAGTATATGAAACCTTACTCATGCGGTTGTGCTCTTAATATGATGAAGGACACTGCTTGTTACTAAAGCACATAACATGTGACATAGGCAAGAACCCTTTCTTGGACTGTTCCATGTTGAACCGTTTCAACACCTTGTCAATGTACATGTCTTGGCTTAATCCTATTAGTCTTCTTGACCTATCTCTATAGATCTTAATTCCCAAGATGCATGCTGCTTCTCCTAAATCCTTCATAGAAAAACTATTATTCAGTGAAGTCTTTACAGATTGCAACATAGGAATATCATTCCCAATCAATAGTATGTCATCAACATACAAGATCAGAAACACAATAGCGCTCCCACTTACCTTATGGTAAACACAAGGGTCTTCTTCATTCTGACTGAAGCCAAACCCTTTGACTACCTCATCAAAATGAATATTCCAACTCCGAGATACTTGCTTTAACCCATACATAGATTTCTTAAGCTTGCATATCTTTCCAGCATTATTAGGATCAACAACACCTTCGGGCTATATCATATACACGTCCTCTTCTAAATACCCATTTAGAAAGGTTGTTTTAACATCCATCTATCATATCTCATAATTGAAATATGCAACAATTGCTAGAATGATCTAAATAGATTTAAGCAACGCTACCGGCGAGAATGTCTCATCGTAGTCAACTCCGTGAACTTGCCGAAAACCTTTTGCAACAAGTCAAGCTGTATAGACATGAACATTTCTGTCCATATCCTTCTTCTTCTTAAAGATCTATTTGCACTCTATGGGTCTAACCCCATCAGGCCGGTCAACCAAGTTCCAAACTTGATTGTCTCCCATGGAATCTATCTCGGATCTCATCATAGCTTCCGCATAATCCGCAGGTTCGTCATCATCTAACAATAACAAATCCCCATGCAATGCGTGTAGCCTCACTGATCTTTGTGGTTGTGGCGGTGTCTCCACTGCCACGGGTGTCTCAACTTGCTCTGCTACATTAGCATCACTTGTAGAGTCAGTCCCTACTGGCTCATCTTGAACTTCTTCAAGATACACCGTTTGTCCATTCTTTTTTCTTTTGAGAAACTCTTTCTCTAAGAAAATACCATTTCGAGTAATAAACACTTTGCCCTCTGACCGGTTATATACATAATACCCTAAAGTTTCCTTTGGATATCCCACGAAAAAGCACTTCTCCAATTTAGGTGTTAGTTTATCTGATATAAGTCATTTAACATAAACTTCACAACCCTAAATTTTTAGAAAAGACAAACTGGGACTCTTACCAGTCCACATCTCATATGGTGTCCTAACTACAGACTTAGATGGTACCCTATTCAATGTGAAAGTGGCTATTTCTAGAGCGTATCCCCCAAAACAATAAAGGTAGGTCTGACTGGCTCATCATAGACCGAACCATGTCCAACAAGGTCTAATTACGTCGCTCAGACACGCCGTTTCTCTGAGGCGTTCCGGGTGGCGTAAGCTGTGGAACAATTTCACAACTCTTAAGATGATTGCTAAACTTGTGACTTAGATACTCGCCTCCACGATCATATCGCAAGGCCTTGATCTTCTTGCCACATTGATTCTCTACATCATTCTGAAATTCTTTGAACTTCTCAAATGTTTTAGACTTATGCCTCATTAGGTACACATATCCATATCTACTAAAGTCATCAGTAAAAGTTATGAAGTATTGAAATCTGCCTCTAGCTGTCATGCTCATTGGTCCACATACATCAGTATGTACAAGTTCTAACAAGTCAGATGTCCTCTCAGGAAATCCATTGAATGGCACCTTGGTCATCTTGCCTAGCAAGCAAGCCTCACATGTCTCATATGATTCAAAATCAAACAAAGTTAAAAAACCATCATCATGGAGCCTCTTCATGCGATTCTCACTTATATGACCCAAACGACAATGCCACATATAGGTAGGACTTAACTCATTAAGCCGAGGCCGTTTAGCACTAACATTACAGATAGGTGCATCATCAAGATTTAAAATAAATAACCCATTCACAATGGATGCAAAAGCCATGAACACATCATTCTTTGAGATCACACAACCATTGTCTTTACTCGTAAATGAATAACCATCCTTCATCAAGCATGAAGGTGACACAATGTTTTGACTTAAACTAGGAACAAAATAACAATTATTCAATTCCAAATAAATCCTGATGGCAAGGGAAGTTGCATTGTCCCGACGTTCAATGCAGCAACTCTTGCATTATTGCCCACGTGGAAATCAACTTCTCCTTTCTCCAAGCTTCTACTTCTTGTCATTCCCTGCATCGTATTGCAAATATGAGCAATTGATCCGGTATCAAATACCCAAGAATTGATATAAGAGTTAGCGTGGAAAATGTCTGTAACATGAACAACAAGAGTACAAGCAGTAGCAGTACCTTTCCCGCCACCATCCTTCTCTAAGGATGCCAAGTACTCCTTGCAGTTCCTTTTCTAGTGACATTTTCCCTTACAATAAAAGCAATCTAAATTTGCAGATGGTCCAGCCTTGGTAGCAGATGGGT
Organism: Bothriochloa decipiens; assembly: GCA_023333625.1. Taxonomy (NCBI): domain Eukaryota; kingdom Viridiplantae; phylum Streptophyta; class Magnoliopsida; order Poales; family Poaceae; genus Bothriochloa; species Bothriochloa decipiens. The sequence continues at coordinate 53,960,411 of CM041629.1, forward strand.
TTGTCTTAGAGATCTCATCTTTAGCCTTGCCCTTCTTCTTCCTCCAAGAATTGCCCTTCCTCTTAAAATGAGGTCGGTTCTAGATCGCCAACACTTGGCTACTGCCGGCACCTTTCTTGATGTCGGCCTCTGCTGTTTTCAGCATGCCACACGGTTCATTCAAGCCCCTCTCCGCTCCATGCATATGGTAGTTCAAGATGAAGTTTCCATAGCTGATCAGAAGCGATGCAAGAATGAAATCAGTAGCCAACTCTTGGCCAATTGGGAAGCCTAGCTTCTCCAACCTCTGAGTGTAACCAACCATCTTGATTACATGTGGACCAACAGCTGCGCCCTCTGCTAGCTTGGTATGTGCAAGCGGCTTAGAGACATTGAACCTTTCAGTCCATGCTTGAGTTTGGAACATATCTTCAAGTGCCACGATCATATCATTCACTGAATGATTCTTGTCGAACTGCATCTGCAAATTAGGTTCCATACAAGCAAGCATGAGGCAACTCACTTCAAGATCTGCATCACATGCTTTCTTGTAAGCGTTTTTCTCAGCAGCAGTTGCATTTTCATCAGGCTCATCTAGTAATGGGATGTCTAGAATTTCTTCCTTTTTCTGAGAACAATTCTCAGGTTGCAGATCCAATCCGCTTAATTTGTTCCATTCAACTTATCTTTCTCAAGAATTATACGCAAAGAAAATGGTTGGTTGCCAGCGGCCATCTACAACAAAAGTAACGCAAAATACTAAGACAATGTATCCATGCAAGAGTAAATCATATCAAAATAAAATCTACTCCCACTAAAATCAATATCCCTCAATTGATACTTAGTGATTCAAGACCCACAACTAACAAGTCAACTAGTGAGCTTTAGCATCACCGCTAGAAGACACTGTAGATCAGTAAGAAACACATTGCTAATCATATCACATATGACTTGTTGTTGGGCAGCATCTCTATGATATGCTCAACCTACCCTTGCTCCAAGGTACCTAACCGTTAGGATGACCTTGTTTAAGTAACCAAACCTTCTTGCAGTAAGTATCCGATACGAACCTGCCTAGTCGAGGAAAACCAGTGGCACCCTAATTTCATAGACCCACCACCCATTGTATAAGACTTATGACAGTGCAAGGTTTGGGGAAGCATTTAACTTAAACATTGCTAAGGGATCATTCTACTTCACTACCGCACTCATGTAGACAAAAACATAATAGCATGTGAAAGTAGAACATAGTAAGAATGGCATAACACAGACATGACTTGGTATAGCCCATTATTCCTTTAGGGATCTCCATCTCCTTCAATCTGTGCATCATGGTGATCTCCATCTCCATGATTCGAGTATGCCATCCTTCAGTGATGATTTCGCCAAGACTAGCTACTACTAGCGCAAGTAAAATGAAATTAGATAGTCGTGGATAGATCATCACAGATTGGCACACAGGCCATTACATTAATTTTGACAATATGTATGTGGCTCCTGCCCGTATGTCCTCATGACATGCAAGCCATGAATTAAATACATACATGCATCACATACACATAAGGGCTATACAAGTCATCAATACCTGCAAAACAGAGTTATTCGAATCTGACGTCTAATCTTGCAACGCAGAAAACTCTATTTTCCAAGCCTTATTTCGCAATTCTAATTTCACCAAATGTAGCGAAGCAGCAGAGAACCAAATGTAAAATTTTATTCTCTATGATTTTTGTTTAGAGTTCGTCTCAATCCGAGTTACGGTTCAAAAGTTACGACTGTTTTACCGAACAGCACTTTTCTCGGCAACCGGCGCCCGGTAGTAAATTCCATCTACCACCGCCGTGCATCATATGCGCTTGGCACTTGACCTAGGGTTCAATTCAATCAATCTGATTGATCTCTAACTCACCATGACTAGATTTACATGAATTACTTAAATCAGATGGCGGAATTCTGACCGGTACGAGTAGATCGCTTCAAGACCAACACGGCAAGATGACGAACCAAGGTTAGAGACTCATCTACAACCACGCATATCACCATATGCACAAAACTGAACCTATAACGAGGCAGTAATGAAGCTGATACCACTGTAGGGTAATGAGATTGCTACGCTAGCCAGAAAACAAAAATTTTTGACCTCATAAACCAGGATCTACTGCTAGTTACAGGTTACGGGATTACCACTAGACGCGCAGGTGCAGCGGAAGATGACTCGATGTAGTCATATGCATCGCAGCAGGCAATGCAGTTGCATGGTCATCCATCACCTTAGTCCCCTCGCGTGGTTCATCCCAGTGCTCCAGATGCAGCACCTCCAAGGAATCCCACACGTGCAAGGAAGAAGCGATGCGCCTCCGGACTGCTAGGTCCACGAGGAGCAGAAGGCGCGAGCATGGGGAGGGCAACGGCAGCTACCAAAGGCATGTCTATCATCCTGGCCATGCCCCTACCCCTTGCTTATATAGGCGTCCCCAATGAGCTCATGAGTTGGAGGCCCATTAGTAACCCTAAGCCATGTCTAATTCGGGTCCAACCCGAATTAGGCTTCCAGCCCCTTAAGCGTGCGACCCTATGGGTTCACGCACACAATGACATGGGCCAAGTACCTCCTACTCGTCCAATAGTTGACAGCGGCCTCTAGCAAGGCGTGACAACTCCTATGTGCATGCAAAGATCATATCAGACGAACCACTATGACCACATACAAGTTATTCCCTTTGCCACTCGATATATGGTTCAACTCGTGGGTTAACACTTAACCCAAGCACGGCCATTCATTTGTTGATCCAATCACTTGAGTGATCCAGTGATATCTCTCTCGTGTAGAGAGGGGCAAATTCCATCTTGATTGTCTATGTCTCAAAGCATGCTTCCCGACCACCCGAAGACCACCTTTATTACTACCCAGTTATGGAGCAGCGTTTGATAGTCCCTAAGTAGGCTGTTTCACATCTTGAGTGCATACCACAATCTTAGGTCTAAGGACATAACGTACATGATGTGAATAGAGACTTTCTCATATCGGGTCAGTCCAGCCTACATGTCTCACATGTGCCTACATTATTAGTTTGATATCTCCATGTTCATGACTTATGAAACATAGCCATCAACTAATACATGTGCTGGTCTAATATTCAAGTGTGTTCTCACAAGAACGCCGACCAGGGACAACTTTAGAATAACCATTCAAGTAACTGAGTTCCACAAACAATTCACATAATCGCCAATTAATACAAGTTGTCTATAATGGATATTCAATGAACACTTTATTAATCATGGATATAATCGGAATATCATCATCTACATGATTAGCTCTAGGGCATATTCTCAACATAATACATGTGAAAACAAGTAATAAAGCAGGATCAAGTAACTTACATAGTTACAATGTGTTAAGTCGTATTCCATCTTCTCACACACACCAATTGCAGCAGCCATTTCTTGCTTACTATATTTTTTATGTTATTCTGGCGCTTGTGTTATGGCACATATTTTTTATAATAAAAGGATATCAAGTGTTAGGATTAGTATAACTTTGCTTATTTTATTTATTATAGATTATTCAATTAAGTTATAATTAGAAGAACAAATAATACAATGTAATATTGCATGATTATAATTAATTATAAACTTGTTCTTACACAGAAGCGTAGGTCGATGTGATGCTTCATAATATTATTGTTTTGTTTCATCCACCAGTACTCTCGAGCTGCTTGAAAAAGGACACCTAAGTTGAAACAATCCAAAGATATGCCTTGATCAATCATTAGCAACTGTTGTAGGTCGTAGACAGTTTGCGCAATCATGGTGGGATAAAAAGAAAAATCCGCTTGTTTGTTCTAATAATGCTTCTTATTTTAAGGAAATAGGGTAGAGTAAATACACTACATATTTTATGACCTTGCTCATCAGACATTACTCTACGTGAACTAAACCTATAACAAGATCTGCCACTGCATAGTGGAGTCAAAAATAGGTAAGCACAGGTAAAAAAATATTTCTGAAACTATGCACAATTTGTCAGTAGTGTTTCTATCGACCTACAAGGGTGATTCCAGCATAAAAAGCAATCTATGACCTACTCAAATACCGTTTACTATTCCATATTGCAATATTGCAATGTAAACCAAAGTACCAAAATTATTTATAGTATAAAAATCAAGAAATGGGAAGATTTTCATCATTTCTATGGTACTTTCCGATCACCCGTAGTCCAAATAATAAATGTGAATGTGGTTTTAGACGAGACATTTAATCTCAACATTCATGGAATATTTATTTTCCAAATGATGTGTCAACCAAAGCATTGCACTATCCAATATCAGAACTGATGTAAACCCAAAGGAACCCTCCTCTTCGCAAACCAAGAGAGATTAGCAAGCTAAAAGTTCCTGTTGACATTGCATATATTTTGCCTTGATTAATAAATCTAAAAGTTCCTCTAGACGTAGACATAGGTGATATATATATATCCCTGTAATTGGATCAGATCCGAATGCAAAAATTGTAAAGGGAAGTGAAGAGTGAGGAACACAAGGTCGAGGAACTTTCACAGCAAAGCAGATCAAAGCAAACAGAGCTGCAGGTGTGGATTGAGTAAAGGACATTGGGTGTGTGCATGTACGGATAATCTTTGGAAGCGATCAAAGTTAGCAGACATCAGATCAGATCAGAAGTGTCACACCTTTTGGGCGCTCGTCCCAGCCGAGCTGCCGATTGTTCAGCACCGGTGGCCCAAAGCACGGCCACCAGGCGGCACCTGCTTCTGTCAGCGCGTCTGGTGACGTCGCTGGAACATACGGCGAGGCCCGGCACCGCGAGGGAGCCTTCTGTCGATGTGGGTGTGGCGGCACGTCTGGTGATGTCGCTGGAGCTGGCGGCGAGGTCTGGCACTGCGAGCGAGCCTTCTATCGGCGTGGATGCGGTGGTGAGGTCCGGTGCCGCGGGCGAGCACTATGCGCTTCCGTCAGCGTGGATGCGGTGGCGCGTCTGGTGACGTCGCCGGAGCCAGCGGCGAGGTCCAGCGTCATGGGCGAGCACTACATGTGCGACGGAGGTGTGGTCGATGCTTGAGATGCTGGGCAAACGAGCAAGGGTGGTTTGAAATGTTGCAATGAAGGGGAAGGAGCGAGGAGTGTGGGTGCTGATTCGATTTTCCTTTTTTTCTTAATTGGTGCGGGTGAGACTTCCCTTGTTTTTAGTTGACGTGGGGTGCAGGTGATGATTCCATTTTCCTTTTCTTTAATTGATACGGGTGAGACTTCTATTTTTTAGTGGACGTAGGGTGCTGTGAAGGTGTGGATCACTTTCTTTCCTTTTTAATTCTTGTGCCACACAAAAGGAAAGATAAAAATGCTATGGACACTAGATCGCAGGGGCAAAACCATGGACCCACGTTAGAATATCGCACCAAAAAGTGTCCACTCTTTTTTTATTTATGGGAGATGCGGTATATCCGTACATGTCGAACTAGGAGCGCGGTCGCGTGTGCGGAAGACTCTAAGGGCGATGCCGAGTCAGCGGCGGCGTGCCCACTACTGTTATGGCGGATCCGTCAGCTGCTCGTGCTTGAAGAAAATGTTGAAAGTGGAAGAATTACAAGTGACAAGAGAATAGAGCTTAAGACCAAGTTTTTATTCATCTTTGTCATCTATATATACACCTTGTGACATGAATGACATAGAGGTTATGTGGGCCATAAACCAGCCATAATATGTCATTAACCATAGGTTAAAGATGACATAAGGGTGAGATTAAAAGAGATTAATATTTGTAACACCCCCCTTGATCGAATCCTTCTTGAGATCCATGAATGTTGATCTTCCAAAAACCCTATGGGAAAAAAGGAAGAAATATATATGGATATGCTACTAAAAACTTCTTTAAACCCTATGGAAAAAATAAGGAGAAAGTATAGCATTTATGATTATTGCCTCATTGTAAACTATTATAAGAAAACCTTTTAGGAGAAAACATAGTTTATAGGTCAATTTATGTCTTTGATATTCCTTCTAAAAACCCTTGTGGGGAAAAATGAAGAATATGACATATGCTTATGTTATTATCGTCTATTAAAAACTTTCATTGAGAAACCTTGAGAGGAAAAACTCATGAAAGAAAAGAGTGCAATATGATGTGTCAGATAGAGCAATATCTAGGAGATTTCTCCCCCTAAACCTTGAAAATCCCTAAGTCGACGCATACCAATTCCTTTAACACATTTTTCAAATGAAGAAGCTGGTAGTGACTTAGTGAATAAATCAGTGAGGTTATCACATGATTTAGTGGGCAAGATATTGATTTCTCCCTCTTGTTGCAATTCATGAGGATAGAACAATTTCAGAGAAATATGCTTGGTATTATTGCTTTTGATATATCCTTTATCCATCTGTGCAACACAAGCCGTATTATCTTCATAGATAATGGTTGGTGAATCAATGACACCAATCCACAAGACTGTTGTATGTGGTTGGCCATTCTACGAAGCCATACACATTCTTGTGAAGCCTCATATAGTGCAACTATCTCAGAATGATTTGTAGATGTAGTCACCAAAGTTTGTTTGGATGACTTCCATGAAATGGTTGTTTCATTATGTAAAAACACAAAGCCTGTTTGTGACCTGCCATTATGGGGATCTGATAAATATTCAGCATCCGTGTATCCAATAATGTCAGAATTTTGACCTCTTTTGTAGAAAAGTCCAAGATCTCTCGTGCCATTTAAATATCTGAGGATATATTTTACTCCCGTCCAATGACGTTTGGTAGGAGCAGCGCTGTGTCAGGCTATCAAGTTCACTGCAAATGCAATATCAGGCATGGTGCAATTTGCAAGATACATGAGAGCTCCGATGGCACTAAGATATGGAACTTGGGGTCCCAAAATATCTTCTCCTTCATCCCGTGGTCTGAATTGGTCAGTTTTCATTTCTAGTGACCGAACAACCATAGGGGTTTTGTTGGGATATGATTTATCCATATTGAATTTCTCTAATACTTTTTGGATATAGGCAGATTGATGCACAAAAATTCTAGTTGGAAGATGCTCAAGTTGTAAACCTAAGAAAAATTTAGTTTTACCCAAATTCTTCACTTCAAACTTCGTCTTTAGATGATTATGTGCTTCATCAATATCTTGTTGGATACCAATGATATTCAAATCATCAACATACACTGATATAATACAAAATCCCTTTTGTGATTTTTTGATGAAAACACATAGACAATCATCATTGTTAGAGTATCCTTTTTCATAAGGGGTACTCATGAGTCGGTTGTACCACATTCTTCCCGACTGTTTTAAGCCATAGAGTGACTTTTGAAGTTTTACACAATACATGTTGCGCCTTGCGTTTTGATTTGGTATAGAAATTCCATCCGGAACCTTCATATATATATCCGAATCGAGTGACCCATAAAGATATGCAGTCACTACGTCCATCGACTGCATAGATAGATGATTTTGTATGGCCAGAGATATAAGATATCAGAATGTTATTCCACTCATAACTGGAGAATATGTTTCATTGAAATCAATGTTGGGTTTCTGCGTGAACCCTTGTGCTACAAGCCTCGCTTTGTATCTCACCACTTCATTATTCTCATTCTGTTTCCAAGTAAAAACCCATTTGAATCCCATAGGGAAAACATTTGGAGGTGTAGGTTGCTTGAGAGAATACCTTCCTTTTTGAAAGCGAATAAATTTATGCTTGGATTGCCTCTTTCCATTGATTCCAGTCCGAGCGCGATTTGCACTCTGCCATGGTCTTAGGATCTAGATTGTTTTGGATGAGTTCTGCAATCATTGCGGAAAAATCAATGTCGACAATTTTAGTCTTTCGGCCATATGATTCTCCAGACTTGAGATAATATATGGAAATTTTGTGTACCCTTTCAGATGCATCATCATTTCCTAAAATGGCTGCATCAGGGCATTTCGATGTCCCAACATCAGTATTTGAGTGCACTGTTGATGTGGGATGTGAAGGTTAAACCTCCACAGGGTGTTTCTCAACAAGATTTTGAGTTGCATTTACTATTTTAGAAGATTTGGTCTTCCTTTTCTTTTGCTTGCTAGGAGCTACATCTTTTGGAATTGTCGTACATCTCCCCCTCTTGCAGGGGAGTTGAGTAGTTTTATTTGGTACCTCTACTCTTGCAGGCATATTTCTTGCGGGATTATAGGATTTGGTAACACCCTTATAATCAGTAAATGCATCTGGCGTGTTATTTGCAATGTGTTGCAAATTGATTATCTTTTGAACTTGAAGTTTAGATTCTGAAGTACGTGGATCATGGTTGGAGATGGTTATGGCATCCTAATTAATTTCCTGGCATTGTTTATGTGGTATAATGTCTCCCCCCAATGCCGGGAAGTAAGCTTCATCAAAGATACAATTAGCGTATCGGGCCGTAAATAGATCCCCTGTAAGAGGCTCTAAATATTTTATAATAGATGGTGATTGATATCCCACATAGATTCCAAATTTTCTGTGAGGGCCCATAGTTGTACGCTGTGGTGGTGAGATCGGTACGTATGTAGCGCAACCGAATTTTCACAGATGGAAAATGCTCGGAGGATTTCTATGTACTAGTTGCAAGGGGAGGTTGTATGATATGCAGTTGGATGCAATTGAATTAAGTCAGCAGCGTGTAAAATTGTTTGACCCCAACAAGATGTTGGTAGATTACTATTTTGTAATAATGGTCTTGCAATAAGTTTGATTCTCTTGATGAGAGATTCTGCCAACCCGTTCTGAGTGTGGACATATGGAACAGAGTGCTGAACTTGAATTCCTAAGGCCTTACAATAGTCATTGAAGGCTCGAGAAGAAAATTCAGCGGCATTATCTATTCGAATTGACTAGATTTGATGTTTAGATATTGCGCTTTCAGTTTGATAACTTGAGCGATTAATTTTGCAAATGCATGGTTTTGTGTGGAAAGAAGACACACATGAGACCATCGCGTGGATGCATCTATTGAAACCATAAAATATCTGAATGGTCCAGACAATGGTTGGATAGGGCCACATATGTCACCTTGAATGCGTTCAAGAAACTTGAGCGGTTCGGCTTGAATTTTGAGGTAAGAGGGTCTCAAAATTAATTTCCCAGTGGCACATGCGGTGCACACATAATCTAAGGATTGGGGAAATTTTGTATTACTTAAGTTGTGACCAACATAACTAGTTATAATTTTCCTCATCATCCCTATGCCAGGGTGACCAAGGCGATCATGCCAAATTTGGAATGCATTAACATTCTGGAAATTACTTTATATGCAACATTTTGTATAGGTTTGAGATAAGTATAGTACAATCCAGACGAGAGTGAGGGAACTTTTTCAAGTGTTACTTTACCATTTCCATTGTTCTTTGTAATGAGAAAAAACTCTTTGTTATTCTCATCACAAGTTTCTATATGGAAACCATTTTTCTGGATATCTCTATAACTCAGTAGGGTACGAGTTGAATCGGGATACAAGAGTGCATCCTTAATAACCAATGTTGTACCCATAGGGAGCGTAATAGTGGCTCGTCCGGAGCCTACTATTACAGCATCACATCCTGTGATTATTAAAACATTTCCTCTATTCTTTATGAGAGTTTGGAAATATTTTATCCCCCTGAGTATAGAGTTAGCGGTACCGCTATCCACTAGGCACATTTCCTCCTCCATCGGATTGACTCCCATACAATCTATATTAAATGGAGAATAAATAAATTCTCAATAAATATAGATTTATTCATTCATTATTGATATCAAATGTTTATGATTACAATGAAAATATAAAGGGTTTGACGACAAATATAAATTATTACATCACGTGGGCATATGAAAATGGAAGTCTAAAAATGACAAGGAGCCTAAGCGTAGTCTTCGTACATATCCTTAGAAGTGTATTCTAAGAGCATGTTGTTGATGTCATCAGCGGTGGCATCAAGTTGAGGAGGAGCCTTGGTGTTGTTTGGTCCCACTGTGGCGGAGCATCCTGGGGCATCGACTTGATAATTGAAGTGCGCTTCAAATTCTCCACCTTTGTTGGAACGATCTTGATTAGAGCGTCCACGCCCCACAGACTTCAAGTATAATTCCACTAGGTTCTTTGGGGTGCAACACTTCTTAGTCGGGTGGTTGTAGCAACCACACCTATCACAAGTTTTGGACTTGTCTCTGTTGGACTTAGAATTATCTTTTCCCTTGGCACCGCGAGGCTTATTCTGTGTCTTGCGCTTGTTCTTAGCATTGGAGGTTTTAGGACTACCATTTTAAATGGCTCTCTTTTGTTTTCTATTATGAGTGTTGGCATGCACTTTAGGTAAAGGCTTGGAAACCGTTGGGCCCTTATTGGAGTTCCATAGAAGGAGCTCATCGTGCCTTTCTGCTTGAAGCAATGTCTTGATCAACTCAGAATAAACAGTAAAACCCCTTTGACGGTATTGTTGTTGAAGGATCATGTGAACGGGAAGCATGGTAGACAGTGTCTTCTCAATTTTGTCCGCATCATATGGTTCCTTCTCACAAAATCTTAGCTTAGCGCTAATTTTGTGCACAAAATGTTGAATTCACCTATGGATTTGAAATCCTATATGCGAAGGTGATTCCATTCATGGGTAGCCTCAGGTAAGAGGACTGTCTTTTGCTGTTCATACCACTGCTGAAGAGCTTCCCAGAGCACACGCGGATCCTCTTTCATCAGATACTCGGCTTTGAGATCTGGATGGATGTGGTTCCATATGATGAATAAGGCATTATACTTGAAATTGTCAGCCAAAGATGCTACACCCTCTCGGGGAGCTGTAATGGCCGAGTACAGTCCACGCAACGATAGACTGACTTTCAGGTCCAGTGCCCATGTAGGAAAATTTGAGCCGTCGAGAGCGAGCTCAGCGAACTCACGGTTCGTCATGATGCCTAAAATTGTGTGTTGCCATTGATTAAATTAATGAGTTAATAAATCTTAGGCATATATATAATAATATATAATATAAATTATCTTGAATTGCATGCAAAATAAATTAATCAAATGAACACTTAAATGCTAAAGAAACGGTAAGTGAAATTAAATTAAAAAACAACGTAAAACAATAGAATGGAAAAGCACTGTATGTGCACTGGAATAAAATAAACACAATAAGGTGTACGCTTTATTTATTCCAAATTGAAGCTGAAAGCTTTCGGTACAATTACTATATGAAATAGCAAATTGAAAATAGCAATTAGAATCATTGCTTTGTGACATCCAGCGTCCGCCCCTCTTCCCACGTGATGCTCAGGATCAACGAGCGTGACCCTCACCCTCTGTGGAGGGGAGTGAGCCTGCACCCTCTCCATTCGTGAGCCTGCGAGCTGTTGGTCCATGAGGAACACTAATCCATGTGCAGATGATGCGCGAAGGAGGTGCAACGATGTCGTTGACGCGTTCCGGCGATGCCGGTGATGGAGGTAGAGCAGCAGGCGTTGGATCAACGCCGGCATATGCCATGAGACACGACGGGGTAGAAATGCATGCTGCCATTGTTGGTGGTGGAGTCCGTGGTGGAGGAGGCATTGGTGTCCTTGCCGGCAATGGAGATGCCGGTCCTGGACTTTGCGGCGCAGCCGCTTCCGGGATTGCCTCTTCCATGTGGGCGTCATGGGGATGATCCCCGAGGAGAAATGAAATCATGCGAAGGAGATCATGTTGGACCATTGGATGAGAAAGATCTATCCCACACAGAAGAGCATGGTGGAATTGTAGCATCACGTCTTGAAGAATTAGGTAGGCTAAAGGCATCGGAGGGGGCTACATTCTACCTTTGATGAAAGGAGCGCAGCGAGCAAGTGCCGATAACGTGTTCAAAGTGAAAGAATTACGAGTGACAAGAGAATAGAGCTCAAGACCAAGTTTTTATTCATCTTTGTCATCTATATATACACCTTGTGACATGAATGACATGGAGGTTATGTGAGCCATAAACTAGCCATAATATATCATTAACATTATGTTATAAAGATGACATAAGGGTGAGATTAAAAGAGATTAATATTTGTAACAGAAAACTTGCCCGTCGGTTTCTTATGGGGTTATTGCGTTCTTATGGAGTCATTGCCCGCCTGCAAATAACAAAATATTTTTTTATTATTAAAGTATCTACAATAATAAAATAAGTTACAACAAGATAAATAATATTTACTATTAAAAATGACAAAAACAGTCAAACAAGAAGTAAAGTAAGAAAAAAGATGGCACTTTCAGTGGACGGTGGAAGTAAGTCCAAGTCTTTGCATCATTTGAGCATGGTTTATGTGGCTACTAAGCCTACTACATGGCTGATAAGTTTAAACGGGACAAAATATCTTAAAAAAAAGGTTCTAAGTTCCACATCATTTGCATTTTGTAAGTGTGGTACCGACAGGATCATCTCGATCAGTCGTCTCGAGTCCACTGGGGCAACTGCGGACCGTAGGCAAAAAGAAAACGATGATTTTGCATCAAGTTATGGCAGCTATGTATACGTCTACGACAGATACTCTTTTATTCTTTTCCCTCTCTTATATTAATAAAACCATGCTTTGCAGGGTCGTGAAAAAAAAAACTCTTTTATTTTCTTTTATTATCTTGAAAAATGCACTTGCAAGACTGATAGGACCATCGAAAGGGAAAACTGTTGACGACAGGTAGGAGAGGTGGCCGTGGCACTTCAAAACTGACCCCTTCAAGATCTGCGAGCTGTGACTATGCAAGGTCTCAACTGAAACTGAAAGAAATGGTGTCAACCACAATTCTCCTGTATGCCACCATTTTACTTCTGATTTGCAAGGCCAACGCCAAGAGCCTACAGGAGGTAGCACTCCTCAAATGGAAAGCCTCCTTAGCCGATGCAAATTCTCCACCGATGCAATTTCTTTGTCATCATGGTCAGCAGAAGGCAATTCTACCTGTTGTTCATGGCTGGGGGTCACCTGTGACGCCACAGGCCATGTTGTTGAGCTTAGCCTTCCAAGTGCTGGGATTAGGGGCCAGCTCAATGCCTTTGACTTCACTGTGTTTCTAAACCTCAACAACAACAGCCTAGCAGGTGCCATCCACAATCTCTGTACCAACTTCATGTTTCTTCACTTGTAAAGGAATCCTTTTTTCATGGACAAATACCCGACTCACTGGCAAAGATGATCCCCAATTTGGTGTATCAGCAACTGACCTTGTCCTGGAATGGGTTTTCACTTTTCAGGGACAATACCAAGATCGCTTGCGCAGCAACAAAGCTCCAAGAACTACAACTCAAATGCAATGTCTTCAGTGGAGGATTCCCGGAGAAGCTCACAACAATCTCCGAGTTGCAGGTCCTCTCATTGACAAATAACACACTCAATGGGTTGATTCTGATGGGCATTAGTAACTTAACATGCTTACAGTTCCTTGGTCCGTCATATAATCTTTTCACTGGACCACTTCCCATGTCGATTGGAAACATGAAGCACCTTGAAGGATTGTATCTTTACAACAACAACCTCAACGGGAAAATACCACCGTAGATTGGAAACATGACTGCACTGAAACAGCTTGATCTTAGGAACAACCAACTGGAAGGTGAGATACCTGCAACCATCTCATTCCTCCGAAATCTCAACCATCTTGCATTGGGCATCAACAAATTCAGGGGTACCATACCTCTAGATCTTGGCCACTGGCAGCCACTCCATCTCATTGGGTTAGCCAATAATAGCTTCTTTGGAGAACTATCACATGGCCTTTGAAGATCCTTTGCACTAGAAATGCTGGTTCTAAACAACAATAGCTTTTCAGGCACATTGCCATCATGCATCAGAAATTGTTCAAATTTGATATACCTTAAGCTGGGGAAAAAACCACCTTTCTGGCAAAATATCACAAGTATTTGGAGTCCACTCCAGCCTAACTGTTGTTGATGTCTCTGATAATCATTTTAACGGGACACTTCCTCCAACTTTCTGCTCATATACTTCTCTCGAGATTCTGGATCTATCAAGTAATAATATCTCTGGAGAAATTCCCAGCTGCTGGTGGAACTTGCAAAACCTGAAAGTCATGGATCTGTCAAGAAATGCCTTTGTTGGCAAACTTCCAACTGCAAGGAACCATATCTCTTCTCTTGAATAATGGCTGAACCCTGAAAAAAACAATTTTCATGGAAAGTTTCCGTCTGTCATACAAAAATGCAAGAACCTAAACACTCTCGACCTTGAGGGAAATAGATATTACAGCATAATTCCTTCATGGTTAGGTGTCAAAAATCCAAGGCTAAGGGTTCTCCAATTATATGTTTTATGGAAACATTACAAGGAAGCTATCACAACTCACTTATCTCCGGTTCCTTGACTTAGCTGACAACAAGCTCATAGGTTCTATACTGTTGACACCAGAAGTGGCAAAGGATATACCGCAAGCGTACGGTAGTCAATGTAGTCTTCACCGAGAGTATTCCAGATATCGTATTTTCCACAAGAAACATGAAGTGAACTAACTAGGCTCAAGGTCGTCCAGTGATGAAACGAAAGGTCTAGGATAATAGGATAGAGAGGTCTAACTAGTAAAGATATCTGGTCATGGTATTCTAAGTATAATGAGGTTTACCACCTCCTCCCTTACTGGGGCGATAGACGAAACAGCAGGAGACAGAACCTCTACCGAGGCGGCTACCCTACTCAGCCCCGCTCTCACTTAGTTAACTTGCCTCCAACACATACAAGGAACTCTACGCCTAGCGAGGTCTGTCACTCTCACACTAGGTGTCTTACAGTACGACAAGCAGCTCACAGTGGTAAGATGTAGTCTAGACGCCACGTCTACACTAATCCTACTACTCTAATCCTTGCAAGAGACCCGAGCACTTTACTAAGTAAAACAGTGTGCCAGTAACAAGACCGTATACTTAAAGTACTAAAACCAGGATAAATACTAGAAAAGATTTGGATGAAATACTTACGAGAAGCTCGCATCCGCTGAGGCGCACCTTGGAGAAGACTCCCGACAGGCCGAGACTCCTCCTTGAAGACTCCTCACTCTCCCTCTACTAGCATAGCTAAAGATACTAGATAGTGGCTCTCTCCTAGGTTTTATGCTCTAAAGTGAAGGCCTATGGGGGGTATTTATAGTGGAGGTAGAGTAGGGGCTACTGCAGTGCCACGTCAGCGATCCGTGTGCCTCCCATCCTCCACCCTCGGATAAACTGACGTTGAAACCACCATAGATGGACGTCCATGATGAAGCAATGCATGGAGGCATGCAGGAAGGCGGTGGGGGGCCAACCGACCTAGTTGGGCACCAGGTGGGGGTCGGCCGACCCCTCCCCCCAATAACAGGTGGGCCCGGTCTCAGTCTTCTAGAAGGTTGCTTATGTCGGAGGCGTGAAGCTGAGCTTCGGGGCCCATAAAAGTGGCGTCGGCCGACGCCCTTTATGTCAGGTGAGACCAAGGGTGAGTGTCCCCACATGTAATAGAGTCCATTCTAGGTGTTGGTTACTTTCTTGTCACGTCGGTTCCTGTGTTGTGGGCCTATGGATCCATGTGACTTCATCTTGTACCGTTCAGAGGAAGCACAGTTGTGATCCAAGGGTGGCACTTCCTTGGGACTGTGTCGGCAGGATCCTAGTCTGGCAGTGGCTGGGAAGGTCCCATAAGGGGATCGGCCGATCCCCCTTTCATGGAACCAAAGGTCCATCTTCTGCAGGTAGCTTCTAGGTGCAATTCTAAGCACAATGGTGTTGTTGGGCCCACCATATTAGGATCGGCTGATCCAATCATTGTGCCGATATTTTTACATTGTCTTCAGAAGCTATAATATTGATGAATGTGAAATTGGTTTATCATTTGGCCATACTTGGTTGGTTGCCCAACCTTTATATGGAGCTTTCAAACACTGAAAAGTACCTGTTCTGAGTGCTACAACCAAATAATGATAAGTACATATGAATCCAGTTATTTGTACCTAAGTCACTGTAGGGCTGTTTGGATTGCACCCTGGATTAATTTGCTGGACTGGCGGTTGCCTGGACCTTGCCTGTACCGCATTCGGTTGAAGCCCTGGATAGCTGCCTGTGCCAGGCAAGGATGCCCTCAGCCAGGCGACCGAAAATGAGCGCCTGGGTGCGGTGGGGTGTTGCCTGGGCTAATTAATACCGTAACATATGCTGGTCCTGGTGTCTCTTCGCTTCTTCTTTTTTTTTTCTTTTTGCTTTGTTGTATTTCATCGGTGACATTAGCTACTTAATTAAGGCAAACATACATTAATTATTTTATCAAGGCCTACGTGTACCACTATTGATTTAATTTGATATAAATAAATATTATTTCTGTCTCAGTAGCTTACTAATCTAAAATAAATCTAATTATTTCTTTCTTTCCTTATATAAAAATATTCATTCCTAAATTATATCTATAAATAATCAACAATTAAAATAATAATTTTTGGTTTTTATATTATTGATTCATTAAAGCGTTTGATTTATTTTACATTTATTAATTATGTTTATTACTCAAATCATGTTAAGTAAGATTTTATATATACAAGAAAATACATTCTCTCTCTTTAATAAACTTCCCAGGCACAGAGTTCCAACCAAACGGACTATATCGCTACTTGCTGGCCAGACAGACAGATTCCATCAAATTTTCAGGCAACTCCCAGGCAATACTTTTTGGCAGAAAAGTCATCCAGGGCACCAACCAAACAGGCCTATGTGTTTGGTGGTTTCGTTCCATAAAGAATGTCTTATTGATAGTTTTAATGGGGTAAAAACAAGGTATAACTACCGTCAACAAGGTCCCCTCACACTTAAGTCTTTGCTCGTCCTGGAGTAAAGGTTAGAGAGAAAGATAACATATGATTATGACACCTTTAAGATATTAGCAAACACAAAGGTTTACTCAAGACATATCTCATACAAGTGGGTTATGTGGTACTGTCTAGCATATATCCTTCAGAAGTTAAAAAATGGAACAGTTCTCAAAGCAAAGTTATCTTCCTATTTTCATATCCTTAGTACTTAAAGTTTTTGACAATGGTTTTAAAAGAAAGCACATAGTTTATTCTTACTCCTCAAATAGTACTCTCAAGTCACTCAGTAAGTATATGATTCCTCACCAAGGCATAGCATAAGATTGTCTTCTTTTGTTTTATCCCACATCTATCAGGCTTATATGGGGCTCAGGTAGGGATAAACAAGATAGCATACTTGCATTGCATCTATTGTAAAGTCAAAACAAGGATCCATGGAGAAGAATGTCATAATCTTAGATTAAGATGTGCAAGTGTATGAAAATATGATGGAATAGAATGCTCATCTATTTGATAAGATCTCTCTCTACTTTATTTTATTAGAGACATGGCTAGCATTATTTTTCTTTTTTTATCATTTTTTTCAAAAGCAATGGACCTTCATGTGTCCACTTCTTTTTTCATAGCCTTTTTGTCTCATCTACTAAGCAATATTTAGAGAGATATTCTAAAACTGTAAAACATGGAGCATCTATATGATGAAAATGGATGACATGTTTTTGCGTACTTCTAGTGTAGAAGCAGCATGTGTATATGTGACGTGTATATGATCTTGATCTTGGGACTATGACATATATCTCAACTAGGATCAACAAGGTTTGACCAAACTCAGCACAAGTACAAGTAGCGTATATAGAAGGGGTTTTGAATATGGTATGAACATATATGGCTTTGGTAGGATTTTCTTCCTATTGAGGAGTAAGCGACACTATGGTTTTATGACATTTTCAAAAATAAATCTCTAAGCACTTTGAATCGAAAAGGTACGAATCATGAGCCAAGAACCAACAACTTAGTCAATATGATATTCCTATCAAGATATGTGACCCACAAGTATAAGCATATGCAAGAATTGGACTTTGTGACACTTTTACCCTTTAAATGTCATAAATCATGTCACTTTTTATTTTTAGATTCAAGCCTTCTTGTTTTTATTTTTATTTTATTCTATCTAACAAAAGAAAATAAAAAGATAAAAATAAAAATGAAAGAACAGAGGGGGGTAGGAGTGGCAAACCAGTCAGGAAGTATGTAGACGATGAGTGGATGCTGACTGGTGGGTCCAGGGTTCCAAGTTAGGGTCGGCCGACCCCACTTGGGCTTGCCCGTTGTTGCCATTTGATTCCCCTCCATTGAAGACGTACTTCTGCAAACTTGTGTTCCCGTTGGCCGTTTAAGACGGGGTCTGGCAATGCCTGGGAAGGTCCCATAAGGGGATCGGCCGATCCCCCTTTCGTGGAACCAAAGGTCCATCTTGTGCAGGTAGCTTCTAGGTGCAATTCTAAGCACAATGGTGGTGCTGGGCCCACCAAGGTGGGATCTGCTGATCCCATTATTGTGCCCATATTTTGCACATAGTCTCCAAAAGCTATGATATTGATGAATGTGAAGTTGATTTGTCATTTGGCCATACTTGGTTGATTGCCCAACCTTCGTATGGAGCTTTCGGACACTGAAAAGTACCTGTTCTGAGTGCTGTAACCAAATAATGACAAGTACATGTGGAACCAAGTTATTTGTAGCTAAGTCACTGTGTATTTGATGGGTTCCTTCCAGAAAAAATGTCTTGTTGACGATTTTGATGAAGTAAAAACATGGTATAACTACCGTCAACGTATACTAACTGAGTTTACCGACTTGAAATCCATGTGGCAAAAAAATACAAAACTGTTTGTGGTATTAGTTGAAGACTATACTGAATATCCGTATTTTGGCCAAGTTGATGTAAACTGGAAGGGTCATTATGAGATATTTCAAAGAAGGTTGTCTAGTTACAGGCATGGACCTATCGTGCAACTTCCTCAACGGTGAAATACCTACAGGGCTGACAAATTTACAAGGCCTCAATCTCTTAAATCTATCAAGAAATCATCTATCTGGCAGTATTCCAAAAGATATTGGTGACCTGAAGTTCCTTGAATCTCTCGACTATCATGGAATAAACTAACAGGCACCATCCCAACAAGCATCACATGTCTCTTAGTTCTTTAAATCTCTCTAGCAACCATCTATCAGGTGAGATTCCCAAAGGCAATCAACTCCAGACACTCGATGACCCTTCTATTTATGTCAATAATTCTGGGCTGTGTGGCTTTCCTTTGAGCATAGCTTGTCCAAGTGGTTCAAGCTCAGTACCATCGTTTGATGACAAGGGATATCACAAAGATCTTGGTGAATTATGGTTATGATATTGGGTAGCTGCTGGGTTTATCTTCGGAATATGGATTTGGCTTGGAGTTCTAGATTTCTGTAAGCCTTGGAGAATGGCTATCTTTGACTGTGTGGACAGGATGTAAAACATAGTTATGATTGTATTATATATTTTGTTAGTTTGCTGAGCTCAGTATTTTTAGAGTACAAAAGAATGTATAATGAAGTTCTCAAGTAAGGTCGTAGATGCCTTGTTATCTAGTTTAAAATTTAAACTACACTCTGAAGTTCCCTGCCCCTATTGAAATGTGTTAGCCAAAACATGCACATTGATCTGCTGTCAGTTTTCCATTCCTCCTTCCTTTAGAAGTGTGAAAGCGGAATCAGAATCGCAAACAAGAAATCACTTTTGACGATAAAGCTCGCCTTGGCCCTACGCTCCTCAATTCACAGTTAGTTACCTTTTCTTTTAATTGCGCCACATGACATGCGCATGACATGTGCACACCGTGCACGCGTTAGTTGTTCACATTGGTGTGAATAGCGTGTTGGCAAAGTGCTCCTGATTTGTTCATAGGTGTCATGAAAATGAGTTGCTTCTTACTCCATAATCTGTTTTCTGGAAAATAGTGCTTTCTTTGAGGCTTTGCCTGATGGGCGCATTCTGTATTTTATAGATTGGCTTTTCTTATTTCAAAGTACAAACAACATAGTGTATTCATTGTGATGCATATTAGCAACCCAACAAACTAAACCCATTTTTGTTCAGCAACATTCATAGCATTCCATTAAAGCCAAATTTTAAAATAAACAATACAAGTGATTTTTGCACACCAAGCTATTTTGTTAGAACTGTTATCAATTGTCTCGTGCTCGTATGCCCCTTTCTCATAGGACTTAAGCAACCAAGTTTTACACAAGATAAAAAAATGTAATTAACTCATCTCTTCTATTCCACCAGCACAAAAAGGAAGAGATTAATATTTTAATCGAAGCGTATTAACTCTACATAATAATTAAACCATATCTGGATCTTCCTACTTGCGCCAGAGCACGCAATCGAACCTGACGTCTTTTATCGAATACAGGAACAACATATTGCAAAGCAAACTCGCAAATCCACATGAGAACCCACCCAATCTCTAAGAGACGAGAAAAAAACCTATGCAGCAAGCGAGGAGGAAATATCATGAGGATTGTCTGGGAACCGGGAGCGAGGGACTCAACGTTAAGTTGGAAGAGCTCGAAGACGAAGAGGGATCAGCGACGAGGGGATAACGGAGAGGGAGGTGTACGCCCTGTGAGGCTGTGACGAGGCCGCCGATGAGGCTCCAAGAGTTCCAGGTGAGCCCCCTTCTTCCTGACGGGAGAGGAACACCGCAGCATCGACATGCTGATGCAGTACGCCACGCTCTCCGGCTCCACTGAGCTACATCTACCCACCGCCGTTGTGAAGCAGCTGACAGCGGCTCCGCCGACGAGGCGCGGCAGCCGCAGCTGTCTCCTTGATTTGTTTTTTCCTTTTTTTTTTAGGGGATCCCATTTTTTTCTGATGATGAGGGAACGGATTGGGTCACAACTAAATGGGCTTATCTGTCATTGTCACTGGGCCTGGCTCCTGTATTTGGGCCTCTGGTAGTCTGTTGCCGTTTCGACGTAGCACGTAGAGTTTTTTTTAAACTCGTAGTAATGGAAAAGGGGTTACGACTTGCGAACCTATAACCTTGGATATTTTTAGAAAAGGAAACAAAAATCAGGCCTCTGTAACCAACCGTACACAGCCATAGAACTTGGTAGTTCCATGCATAAGTTTTATTTTTGTCGGTTGGTGCCATGTTAGTTTTATGGAATTGCAGCTAATATACTATGGTCGTTCCAAAACTTGCTTGTTATTGACTTATTGTTGTCATCAGTTTGCGAACATGGTAATGTTTTTGAACTTGGTAATGTATGAAATGTACTCGGTTTGTGACTTCGATAATAATATGTTATGGATGGTACTCCAACTTTGTAATGGTATGTACGCACTATGTTCGTGCCTGTTATTTACATGGATTATATGTTATTTAGAATAAAGTGGATTGGTTGAAACAACATTTTCATCTGTGTTCCTCATATTACAACACATAGATCATCTAGTTAACTACTTCAACAACAACAAAGGAAAAGAGTACGAAAAATCCTAAGCCTACACAAAAAGCCAATCAATCACCTAAAACTATATTGAATTCTTGTTTTCAGCACAACATATCATCTCATCACAACTCTCTAAGCAACTATTGCAGTAGTCATGCACACATTCTCCTTCGTAGCACCTTTGACTTCATCAGTTGCAGTCATCATCTTTTGTGCTTGTCGACTTTCACGTGAAGAGCTAGCACATATTTGTGCACATCAAGGAACCCTATATTATACATTTGAATTCCCTCATGATTTACAATTCATGAAATCGTTCTTCAATGTCTTGGCTTCATCATCAACAACCAGTCAACTATGGTCCTCATGTCCTTGAGATATATATGTAGCTCCTTGAGATCACTCCACCCCACTAGAGAAAGGTGGCCGCCTAGAGCTTAAGTCGAACAACTTAGCCTAGCCTCAAGATATCTAGTTGCCTCTGATAGCCCCTCCCGGCCCTCCGTCATCTACCATGGCTGTCCCTACGTCTGGTAATTGGGTTGAACCCGCCCCAAACCCGCCCCTACCCATATCTCAAGAGCCCTAATTACCACCTGACCCGACCCACCCCATTGGCCCAAAGGCCTCAACCCGCCCAACCCGAGTCACTACGCAAGTTGATCTGTGACGTACGTGCCGATCTGTGACCATAGCAACCTAACCCATCCCAACCCGTTTGTGTCGTTAACCCAACCCATCCCAACCCGTTACTCGTTTTAAAGCCCGCCCCAAAAAACCTATTTCCACCCACTCCGCTAGCAGGGCTAGATGTCCCTCGTCCACCTAATTGCCACCAAAAGCTTGGAGAAGGGGGTGAGAAAGAAAGAAATGAAGGAAAAAATGGATCTAGGGTCCTAGCCGAGCCAAACCTAACCTAAACAAAGATTTTTTTTTTTTTTGGAAACCTAGAATTTGAGCTAGGGCACGTTCCCCCGCTCCTTGTGTATCATGTCCACCCCTATGGGTGTGGGCATAAAGAGCTAGGAAATGAATATTTCCACTAGGTGTGATGTCTTTCAGCAAATTAACACATTGCTAGTGTGCTAGATAGACAATTGCATTGTTTTTGGTGTCCACTTGCAACATGACATCACTTTTAGTGTCCGGTGAAAATATTTCCAAATGCAAAAGATGACATCGTCACTTAGTTACAAGTGACTCGGTGGCTAATAGTGGGAGAGGCAAGAGGTCTTCATTTTGAATTTAGGAACCGTACATGCAAACATTTTGGGCCTGATTGGTTTATGACCAATTATTGCCATGCCCAAGTTTTGGCAGCCAAAACTTAGGCAAAAGATATTGTCACAGATTTAGCAAGCTAATTATGAGATGTTGGCAAGTTTTGGTAGCAAACCAAATGTTAGTCAAAATTTTGGCTTGCCAAGTGTTTGGTAAGACAAATTTATTTGGCAAGCCAAAATTTGGAAGGAAACCAAATAGGCCCTTTGTGTGAAATATCATTGGACTTGCGACTACTCATGGTTTTTATTTCAATTTTTATGTCTAATTTATAATTTCTAAAAATTAGTTTTAAATGGCGCTCCTTGAGTAGAGGCATGCGGGAAAAAATGTCTCTACAACTCAATTAATTGTAACCATGACTAAACATCCTTTGTATAGTGATGTTAATGAGAATGAGGCTCAGAATTGGTAAACGTAATTTTTTTTCCTAATAAGTGAGGTAGTCCTCGTTGTCCACACGTACAATTGTCTCATCATTTTACCACTTTGTTGAGGTGGACTAATATATATAGTCGGGACTACTAATTAGGGCAAATTGGCACAAGTAGTGGCATTGGGCAGATTCAAGGATGAACTCTGGTCTTGGGGGGACATGTCCAAACAACTTCAAATTGTTCAATATAGTCTTCTATAGTGTTGTTTCTCTTTTCTTCCACCTGTATCAATCCATTTATTAATGGCAAGGTTTAGCTCAGCTGTGAGCCTATCATATGGCGTTCATTGCCGAAAAGTCAGCATAGGCATGGGATCGGATGATCACTCCAATTCTAAGAATCTCCGAGAGACATCGTAAATTTCATATTCCATGTCTTCATTTAGCTATCCACTCTATAAAATTTCTTTGTTCAGTAAAAGGTCCTCTAGCCTACTGGTTAGAGCACCTGAGTAGCACCCAGTAGACCTGGGTTCGACTCCCCGTGAAAGCGAATTTAAAAAGGTTTGTATTATTAAAAAAAATCAAAAAATAGACATGGGATTCTCATGCTGAATAAGTCAAAAAAAATTCTTTGTTCACAATCCAACGTATTCCAACAAACTAGCTATATCTCCAAGAGAAATAACTAGAATTTGGAACATGCAAACATGATACTAGTTGTCAGTCTCACATGCACCAAGATAGTAAGGCAGCCGGCTAGCCAAATTTAGCTCGCGAAGCTCACAGGATAGCATGTGGAATAGAATAGCAATTAATCACATTAGCTAATTTGTTGGAAGCTAGATTTCTTGCATGTTAGCTAAAAATAGAAATAACAAGTTGAATCCTAGAGCAAGAGATGTTCTAAATCTTTCCGTAAAACCCGATTTAGCTATTTACCGGTAAAAACCCTCTCTAACGGTCTTTCTATCAGCCTTTCCAAATTTCCATTTTTTTTTATCCCGTGATTTCCGTTCGGAAGAAAAGACGAGCGATGCTTCGCCAGCACGTGCTTCGCCAGCATCGGCGCAAACCATTGGCTACCGTCCAACAAAAAACATGAAAGATAAGAAACATTCGGTTAATTACCATTGACTGGAGACTTTTAAAATAAAAAGGCAAATTTAAAGAGACGGCTGTGAACAGTGTCAATTTTAAGTGTCTAAATGGATTTGGATAAGTCATTTATTTAGAGATCTAAATTTACATAAGCTCTTGGAGTTGCTCTAGTGATACGCAAGAATGGTACGTGCATGTAAGGTAAAAGCCAAGACTAGTACATGTATGAGATAGATTATGTAGTATATAAAAATCTTTTGTGAGCAAAAACAATAGAAAAAACAAACAAAAAATATATTTATTTGGATATATTTTATGGTATATCGTAAGTATCGACGTTCTTTTCGATCGAAGAATCCAGAAAAGTTTGACTTGTTAAGACAACCTTGAAAATAGCGTCATTTGTTCACCGGGTTGTTGAGATTTACTAACTTCCACGATCACTTCAGTTAAGGGTATGAATTCAGTTGAGGTGCCGGCGGCCTATATAAACTTGGTATTTTACGGCCAGCATTTCGAATGGCTCGTTCGTAACCTCAACTACCCCGGGCCCACGCGTCCGTGTGGCGCTCAGTCGGTGCGTGCAAGCCCGACCTGCCTATTCCCCCGTTCCCCGCGAACGACCCCAAGCACTCTGGACCGCCCTCCATCCGCCTCCATCCTGAAATCCAGATCACGCATCTCCCTCCCTCTCCCTCCGCGTCCTCCTCGCTCGCCGCCCGCCCCGCACCTCCCCCCACACCCCTCCCTTCCCCTTCCCGCACCGCCGCGCGCGCGTCGTGGAGAGTGGAGATCCTTCCGGCCGGCCATGAAGTGATCCCCGCCTTCTTCGTCGTCGTCTCTGGGTAAGAATCATCTTGCGCGTGCGCGCGCGTGCCCTAGCAAATCCCGCTCGCGGAACAATCCGTCCCCTCTTCCTCTCCTGGATCCATACGTACGGCATCATGCGGCGGCGCATGTTGGCTGATCCGATGCAACGTTTAGAATTCCGTCGATCTCGATCATCCCAGTACTCATTTCTATGTTTAATCATTTCCATGTCAGCACGAGGAGGAGGGGGCCCGCTGGCGGCGGCGGCGAGGCGGCAGGTCGACGATGTCGTCGTCCAACTCGCCGTGCGCGGCGTGCAAGCTGCTGCGGCGCAAGTGCACGCAGGGGTGCGTGTTCGCGCCCTACTTCCCGCCGGACAACCCGGCCAAGTTCTCCAGCGTGCACCGCGTCTTCGGCGCCAGCAACGTGTCCAAGCTCCTCAACGAGCTGCCCCAGGCGCAGCGGGAGGACGCCGTCAACTCGCTCGCGTACGAGGCCGAGGCGCGCCTCCGTGACCCCGTCTACGGCTGCGTCTCCTACATCTCGGTGCTGCAGCTCAGGATCAAGCAGGTGCGCGACGAGCTCGCCGCCGCGCGCAAGGAGCTCGCCGGGTACGTCGGGCCCGCCGCGTTCGCGCCGTTCGTTGCCGCGCCCGCGCAGTACCACCACCAGTACGCCGCGGCGGGCGGCGGCGGCGTGCCTCTCGCGGCCGCCGCCAGCGTGGGGCTCGCCGTCGGTGTTGGCGTCCGCATGGGGCCGCATCAGCACCACGGGTATCACCACCCGCACCACCAGCAGCAGATCATGGCGGTGCATCAGCACCAGCACCTCCACCAGCAGATGGCGGCTGCCGAGGCGCAGCAGCAGCAGCAGCTCGCTGCGGCCGTGGAGGTCGCGCGAGAGCAGGATCTCATGATGCGTCAGGCCGCGGTCTCGCACGCCGCGCCCGGAAACAGCGGCGGCGGCGCCACGGTGGCCGTTGTGCCGCCCGACGCCGTGCCGTACGAGGGCGGCTTCCTCTTCCAGCAGCAGCAGCAGCCGCCGCCGTCGCAGGAGCAGACGCCCGTGGCGCTCAGGTACCAGATGGAGCAGTCCCCGCCGCCGTCGTCCTCGGGCCAGTCTCACCCCGAGGTGTCGCAGCAGCAGAACACGGATGGCAGCGACGAGGGCAGCGGCGGCGGCGGCGTGCCGCCGGCCTGATCTGATTCGTGCTTCCTCTCTAGCCTTTTCCTTTCTTTCTAGATTGTTTGGTGTCGTTCGTTCCTTTTCGTTATGAATTTTTCCCGTTCCGTCGATCGTCTTCATCATATGGCATCGCGTCGGCGTCGTCGATCTGCTAGGATCCATGCACGCCTCCCCAAGGCAGGCTCTAGCTGGATTCTTATCAAGGTATCATTTCTATCCTCCCCTTCTTGGCCATGGTGACCTTCTGTGTTTAATTCTCTTTTGACTTTCTCGATCTTCAAAACTATTGTTTGTACATACTGCATATAATTTTTTTGAACCAGCAGTGCATCGACAAAAAATAGTATATGTTCTAAATTAACCTTGTTAATCCTTATTAAAAATGTCTCAAGTTATAATAAGCCATTCCGGCTTTTCTAGGTACATACAGTTTACCTGGTATCTAGACATAATAATGTGTATATATCTATGTGCCATATGGATTTGGAACGAGGGAGTAGTAACGGAAACGTTCGCTGTGTTAGCTTTATTAATTAGCTGCTACTACTGCCATTTTGTATTCCAAGGGAGCTTATTCTTGATCTGAATCAGCAGGTTGTTTGGTAGTGTTATATATTAATTTATTAATCTTGCTAACCAATAAAGCAGATATGTTCTTATTAGTGCTTGCAGAATGAACAAATGAAATTTATAGAGAAAAGTGATTCTTGAGTTGGTGAATATTATTGCTTACCATTCCCCAAAAAAAAATCATTGCTCACTCATATAATGATATATACATACATATATATATATATATAGTAAGTAGAAAAGTGGTGTGGCTAGCTTCATGAAATGACTATCCTGGCATGTTAATGAAGAAGTATACTAGCTAGTATATATATAGGTGCTTGCATATGGAAACTGATTGCTTGAGTTCATTGTCCTTTTTTTTGTTTTTTTGAACAGTTGTCCTTTTCTTTTGTTGTGGATCAGAAAAGGCAATTTCCATCATTAATGTTTACATATCTATGCATGTATAACACACAAGTTTACATGTTAAGTATGTTATTCCTGTTGTAGCTAGCTAGCTAAATGACCAAGCCAGCATTTCACTTTTTTTACAAGAAATACTAGCTAGATACATGTAAACATGGCAGTCACCACCTTTTATTAGACTTCTTTAACACACTGTATTGCTAAAACTCACTTGTCCACATTTTTAGCTCTTTTATAAAGTATGTTCCTGCGGTAGAAAATAGCTTAACTAAAATAAAAAATGGATTGGCATGCTTTAAAGGGCTGAAAAAATTTAAACTAAACAACATGGCGGGGTTATGGTCATCCCTAAAATGGGATTCTCGCCTTCAAGGGTGTGACCATGACGATCTCTGAAGGCCCGAATCTTTACCGTAGTGGTTATAGTGATTTAGAAGCATCTCCAGGTTCTATGTTTGACTCCTGGTGGGAGCAAATTTAGGCTGCTAGTTAAGAAAACCCTTGCTAGCAAAGCAGGTGGATTTGTGAATTTTCTTTGCCAGGAAGGTTGATAATTTCTTTTCTAACTTAAAAAAGCAATGCCTTCGGAGGGAGGCTCATATCCTTGATGAGTCAAGTTTTTTTTATGATTGATCCCTGGAATTAAAGGTTCAATTAATCTGCCTAGTTGGTCAGTAATGATATCTCTTGGTTGCTTAAACAGCTATTGATATCAGTGCTAGTTACATTCACTAAGCATGACTTGAAAGACACAATAGTTTGATGCATGATTGGGAAACACACAAGTGGCCAACTCTTACATTTTAAATCTCTAGAGAGTCTAGATCACACGCAACGATCTTCTAGGTTAGCACTTAATCTGTACATGCATGCCTATGACTCTTTTGTGTTCTGAACTTCTAGTGCATAAATTAAATATCCCTCTTTTGTATCCTCCTCGCTGGACATCTTACTATAAGCATGATGAACATGATGTATGCAACAGTGTTTATCACCCATTCAATCACACTTGCTGACATATCATTCACCTGGAATTATGCCCTGTCAGGTTCCTCATGATCAGTTGCCTTTCTTCCTCAAGAGTTAGAGCCAAATAAATGCAAGACAGGAGTGGTAGGAAATGGGGACAGATACTCATCATATGGATCAGTGTAACACAGAGAAATTAATGGTGGGAAGGTGGAGAGATGGAGGTAGTAGAGAGGTAGACAGAAACAGCAGAGAGAAGCATGCATGGTGTGCTGCAGCGCAGGAGAGGAGCAGCATCAAATGGCGAAGTAAGATAGAGAAACAAAATGCATGCAAATAGCTTGCATTTTGCAGGAGGGAGCAGCAGGTATGAATAAAGAAATTAACACGAACAGGAGGAGCAGCTAAGCATATATATGTCTTCGTTCACTTGTGCACAATTATTTGGTGTTGAACATACATATCTTCTTTCTTCACCTTTCTTATTAGTATTATTCTTTCATTTTTCCATCTTTTTCTGGTTCCTCATTGGTAAATTCTTTCTGCAGTCTTGCATTGTGTGTATAAATAAGAAACAGAATATCCTTTATTTGGAAACAAGTGATGATGGAGGCATGGAGCTGTCTGCTCATCATTTTAATTTATATTGGGTCATTATCGGTTTCGTCTGAATTACTATACTATATATATGTGCGGTAGCCTTCATGCCTATAATAGGGCCATCTGGCTCACTTAGATTCATCATTATATAAAATGAAATAGGTTAGTGTCCTAACATATTGTCCTGTTAATATTACAACAGTCTTAAAGATGTGTCTTTAATTCTTTGGAAGGATAGAAAAAGGCAGTGACAATTGTGTATATCTTTGATTGCTATTACTAATCATACATGGTTTTGTTTCAAGGTCGATCGCATCGGTACACTTGTGGCTGTTGAGTCAACCAGCTGGTGTTTGTAACATCTATACATCGACTGATTAATAAAGATGTGTAGTTTCTGCTAAAAAAAGCTTAAAGCTTACTTCCAGGAGTAACAATCTCTCAGGAGTCAGGAGTAACAATCTCGCATGCAATGCACCTGATAAAACCTTAACACCGCAGAGCTAATAATTCATGCAATCCCTTAATAGTTACATTCATTACACACCAATTAATGTGCACTACCCGGCCACCGGTCACTTCACGCAGCACAGGCTAACAGAAATTAGTTTTTTTTTTGGCTAATTTTTTGGTATATCATAATCAACACCAATGCAAAATACACACATGAAGGCTTTCGGTATTTTACTAACTGGGGGATATTTGAAAACCTTGTGTGGTGGCCAGCCATTTTCCTTTTTCTTTTGTTTTTCCCTCAAATTCTTGGGCCAACAACACTTGTTCAAATAAATCAAATGCCCTGTTACATTAGTCTCTTTATCAGAAAAAAAATACTAGTACGCACCTTCATTGAGAAAATATATAAGTTTAAGATAGCAAGGGTTCAGATGAACTTTCATCATTTCATTAGGTCTTCTTGATAGTAGTATTAGGCACATTTACAGTTAATTAATGGGATATATATGTGGATCGAAATTCTTCTCTGAACATTGTGCATTTTAACTGTACTATCTGCAAAAACAAAACAAAAAAAACTGAGTCAAGCAGCAAATTGACATACATATCATGATACCAACAGTGGATACAATGTACCACAACAAAATTTGCCCTGATGTAAATATAGATTATGTCAAATTAAACCTTGATGCATGAATCCCATCCGAGGTTCTATGTAGAGGGTGCTACAGCTAGCTACCTAGAGTGAGGGTCTGTTTAGTTCTTGGAACTATAGACTAGAGACTACACAAGAACCACTAGTTCAAATTAGCACCTCTTGAGAGACTAATGGAGCATGGACTACCAATCTCTCTTTTAGTCTGTTTGCTAATTTAGAGACTAAATATGACTAAAATCTAGTCTGTGGTCCCTAGTCTTTGAGAAAACATGGCGTATAAGAGAAACGACTGTTTGGAAAAGAGGGTCATTATTAGCAATGGTTTTGGATTGCACTGAAATCAATGGATCTCACAGACAACTAGGGCTGACTTCCCGTCTCCCCAAATGCAACCAGGCCACCATAGTTCCCTTTTTCATATTCCATGGCTTGCAGCCTACTATGTCATTTTTTTAACCGAGTTCCCATAGGTAAATAAAATTAAGGTAGATCTAGCTGGACAGCTAATTAATATAAGTCTACTCCACCCATGCACACATTTCTTATTTCTCACCGCATGTGTGCTACTAGCTCGATCAAGCTGTGTATGTATGTAGTATGTGTATAAAGGTGTCCTAGCCTGTAGTGCAAACCAAGGTTTTGGTGTACGTGCAATCTAAAAGAGGGCGGCTACATAATTAAGCTTCTCTCGATCGTCCCCATGTCAAGCTATTGACCCACATTAATTAATTAACTAATTAATTAGAAATATTTCAGGATTCAGAGGCCGATCCATCTAGCGTGTGTACTTTGTACTAGCAAACAGTGGTGCACCAATCAGTGCCCATGGGTGGCCATGTCGTGGTAGGCCTCTCTCTGCATACATGGGAATAGAAACAAAGTTGTAGTATATGCTGCCATCGCCATCATCCCGGCCCCCGTCCTTGTTTGATACACATATATACATATATATGTATAATAATATATGTATATGCCAAAATGTAAGGACATGAGCATGTATCACCGGCCTTGAATTTTTACGCAGCTGTCTACAACGCAAATGAGCGCTACTAGCTGCTAGCTACAAGTACAAGGACAACTCAAACACATTACACATGCAAAGAGCAGCTGGGGGGTCCCCTGTGCTGGAGGGACCACCTTGTCAGCCACTGCTTGCACGGATCGTGTGTATGTATTTGTGTGGGCAGCGATTTCCTCCGCGGAAGAATTTCTTCTGTGGCTTAAATGCAGAAGCCGACGTGATAGCCTTGGTGTATCTAACTCTGGGGACCTCTGAATTTAGTCTCCTAGTTGTTGTTGTTGTTGTTGCCGCGGTTTGGAGTTATTGCCACGATTATCTGCCGGCGATACGTAGTTACCAACGCCGCGAGCAGCAGGAGTTTTGTCCCGATTTCATCTGCCCTCTTCTTCTTTTTGTAGTAGTTTGATGAATGAAAGGCCTGCGAGCAAAGATTATGAGTGGTATCTTTCAATCATTGGACTCGACCAAAAGGACAAAGTGTTGTTTTCCTCTCTCTGTCTTTCAATAGCAGTGCATTGCTTCCTGGGCCGAAAAAAAAACAAAAAGGATCATCAGACAAACGTGCATATAAAGCTAAAGGCCATGTATATGTATGGAGTATATATATGAGCACAAAAATACTGAAAAAAGACAGAGCCACCGTGAAATGCATACTAGTCAAACAGAGTCTGAAATGAAACTGTAATATTTCGTTGCTTTTGCGACAGCTTAACTGGCCTTCAAGATAGAGAAGCATGAACATGAAGAACAACGTCGCTGCAGGGAGCTAGTTTACCATCTCGATGGGAGAAACTGAACAGATTGCATGCAGATGCAGCACCATCTGGACAAGATCATGCATACATGCAACGGTCCATCCCTGCCAGACCAGAAAAAAAGATCAGATGGTCGGTGACTGGGCTCTGGAGACTGGTATACATACACCATGGTTAAATACGAAAAGGTTGCCCGTACAGGGCAACACTCATCTACCGCGTGAATTCAACATTCAATACGTAGAGATCATGACAGTACCATGCATATGCAGTCAGAACGATGAATCGTGAGCCATTGCAAGAGTACCTTACAGTTCCAAAACAACACTAAGCCCAGAGAATCAATTCACCCAGGCAACAAAAGGATAGTCTGCAATGTCTTCTTACATGTCATGTGTCCCTGAACCCGAACTGAAAGAGAGAGGATGTTATTATTCTATAGTGATTGGTACAGACAAAGTTTCTCCAGTGATTTGTTGTTCATTTTGTTCCTTCGTATCTTGACTTGAAGAACATAGCTTGTCTGAATCCACTATAACATTGAAACCTAGAGAACGGATAACCAAAAACCAAGCCAAGAGATGGAGCTGCTGGAGGGTTGTGTCCACCCAAAGGTACAATGCTATCAACTCTGAAATATTTGCAGTACTGCCTACTCGACTGACTCAATTGGCTTTGAGGCCAAGATCTTGCAGATGGGCATGGTCTCGTTTTTACTCAGCAACTTGAGAGATGAATGGACTGGAATGTCATGCATTAATACCCTATCTCCGACATCAAGATTTGTCAGATCCACCTCAATTTTTGGAGGGATGTGCTCAGCTGGGCACAGATACACCAGGCTGGTCCTTATTTTCTGCAAAAAGCCTCCTGCGTTATCAAACCAACTTGATAGTCAGGTCAAGAACTCAAAGCTAGCAATATAGCAAGTAGCAAAGTACATAATCAAAGAATATGAAAGCATGAGCTAGGCAACACACATAACTAAGGTGTTGAGTCGCTGCAGATACTTAACTTGTGAGGGTACCCTGCCTTATAACTAGTTACATGTGTGTTCTTCAGGTTTGTATAGTTGTACGTAAGGAAGCAAGAAAAGATTGTGATGAACTGATCATCACATACTAGGCTGCACGTATGCAGACAGATTTTTTTTAGGTGACAAATTGTACACATCGTGCTAGGGTCCAGAGAAAACTAACTTCGAGTGAGAACCAAATGAATTATCAAATACTGCAGCCAGATGAATGGTCACTGCCACCAAACTGCAAGTTATGTAGTCTCAGCTGGCCAATAGAAGGTTGCAATGGAAAGCATGAAATTTGAACCAAGCAACTTCGAGTAATAACATTAACATCTATGTAATCTTTAGATTCGCCACATCAAACTAATAAGAGTCTGTTTTATATAAATAATTTCATAATCTTTATTTTACAACTTTTATACATGATTGGATTGTACAAACCAACACTGGATATAAAATCATGAAGACTACGAAAAGTCAAAAGAAACACTTTAGTCTGAAAGAAGGTACTAAACATCATGTATGTTAATTAATAAGCCAAACAAGCATTCAACAACACCTTAGTAATACAGACTTCAAACCCTAGAAGTAGATGTACATAGAGTTACAAGTAACTCAGGAAACTGACAAAAAGCAAGGAGACACTGAATAGTAATATTTTGAACAGATGTGCCAACTAGCATGTCCTACCCTGACTGTGAGTATTGACCTGTGCATTGCAACTATGAGCTGTATGATTTCTGACATGTTTTTTTCTTTCTTTTTTTACTGTAGCCAATTTAGCAGTAACCTGAAACGCTTAAAAGATCAGGACAAGCTTAGGGAATCTTGGGCAGTAAATATATGACATCATAAAGATCCAGCAATGATGATGACTTCCAAGATAAGACTAAACACCACTGTCTGAAAAGCATGAGGGCACCCTTGAACCCAAGCTTTCTCAAGAAGCCCAGCTTATGTGGCTTCTAAACGAAAATACGCACTTTGAAGTTGCAATTCAGGTCAGTGAAAAACAAGTACAGGAAGTTGTCCCTCTCACAATGGACAAGTGTTTCATATCAGAAGCAGATTTGGGACCTATTGATTGCAGTTTATCATTGCAGAAGTACCAAAGTCATGGTTGATTACTTGATTCCTTATACCAGATGTTTCGATACAAACAATGACAAACGACTACAGGTCAGGACCACAATTGATGCAGAAGTAAATAATGGAGAATACACATGCCTTGTAGAAAACAGTGGAGCATCAAAGCTACTATTAAGATGCCTAGAACAGTATACTGATACAAAATTTACATAACTAAAATGTGTCCATGAATTAGGACAAAGCTATTCGAAGAGATGAACACCATAACAGGAGTAATAATCTTAATGTGGAACTTTTATAGTCATTTGTCCTTACTGAATAATCAAGGCCTGGTTTTCTTGTTATACTTACAAATCAAGGTGTGGTTTTTCTTGGTATTCTAAGAGCATCTCCAAGAGACTCTCTATATAGCCCTTTGTCACAAAATTTAGAGAACAAACTAAAAAAAGATGTTCCAATATACTCTCCAAATTACTCTCCATCTTTTCCACTCTCCAAAACCACCCTTCTCGCTCTCCACTTTTGGAGAGGCTAGATGGTTCTCTAAACGTAATAGATGTTAGGTTTCTAATGAAAATTTTCACACAAGGAAAATTATGATAAGCTATTGAAGTACAGTTAACAAAATTTGGCAAGTCTGTTGGAGATATGAGAGATATACAAGGAGAATATTCGTTGAATGACTCTCCAAATAGAGATAGAGATTGAAATTTATAGTCTCTTGGAATTGCTCTAGTTAAGAGAAAGATAATTGGTATTTACATGGGTGATGTCTTCACATAAGATAAATAAATAAAGTAGCTAGATACTGCATGTTGTTTACTCAGTACTTCCCTACACTACACTCGACCAATCTTGGGGTGGGCAAGTTGTTTACATATGCATGGATTCAGATTCAGATACCAGAAAGGAGTCTGTAATCTGGTAAATAAAATCAAATTGGGTTCTGCCTGCTAACTGCAGAGAATGAAAGTTGGTTGCTTTGTGATCTGTCAGCATCTTACAAAACAATGCCAACTGATTTCGAGTTATCCCAAAATTAAGGGAAAAAAGTAATTTTGGCAGACCCTGCAATTACGACATTAGTAATATCCTTGCTTAAGACTGTAAACCATGCTTATCAAGGCAGTAAGGTGAGGCGTGTCAACAACCACCTTATGTTTAAGTGACTAAAGCATGAGGTGAGGCGACGCCTTAAGAAATTAATAAAAACTTAAAACAGCAGCTTAGAGCAGTAGATGAAGTAAAAAGAAAAGGAAGGAGCCAACTAAAAGGTGGGCTGGCCCAGCCCACCAGGCAGCCCATATGCCCCTCCCCCTCCTGGCATGGCTACATCAAACTCCTGAGTCCTGATCACGATCCCCTTCAGCATCACCACTCCTCTCTCGTTCTCCACCACTGCTATTCCACATCAGCCCGAGTGCCTGCTCGGCTTCCCTCTACCCATCTCCGGATGCACTGCTCTGCTCTTCCTTCCGCCCCTCTGCTTCCCGTCCCTCTCTGGTCAGTGCTCTCAGTCTCAGATCAACAGTCACCACCATCCCCTTCCAGATCGAGCAATTGATGAGTGGGAGATGGAAGAAATCAAGCCAGCAGAAGCAAAAATCAAGCAGGCCAGCAGCAGCAGAATCGAGGGGCATCATCATGTGCATAACGCGGCAGGGCATGGCCGTGCCCCTAAGGCGACCTTGGACTGCTCCGACGCTTAAGCGACACTGAAGGGACGTCTTAATAACCATGCTTTAAACATATATTTTGAGTCAACTCTCATTCTTCTTGCATGACCTTCTAGACAATATTACAAGGAAATAAGGATTGCTAGCAATCCCATTCTTCCCAGTCAGTTATGGCCTTATGGGTTCATAAAAATTCAATCCCCACTGAATGAATTCATGTTTTACATTTCTTCAGTTCCCCTTCAAATGCCCATGCTACCAGGCTCAAGATTTACATACCCCATTGGTCAACTGCAAGATGACCAGTTACTTCAAAGTGCAAGTCCAGTTTCTAATTTTTATTTATAAATTAAGTACAGGTAAGATGACATATTATTTCATAAGCAACATTATGTTCTGAACTGTAATCGTAAACACGTATTTGCCCCCCTGAAATCAACGCCAACATGGAAACAATCTTAAGCTTAGCATTCCATGTAATTGCAGAGCCTTATACTATGATTTCCAACAATTCCAGAAAGGTAGAGAAATAATACAACAAACTCTGCTATCAACTCTACATGACTATATAGGGAATCCTAGATCAATAAGCATCGAGTATCCTAGATGCTATCTACTATGAAAAGGTCTTTTAAGAAACATATAACTTTCCTTTCACATGTGATAGTACTTTGAGAAACAAAACAGATGATAGGTCACATCCAAATTGACACTCTTCACAGCCTATTAAGCTAGGAAGCATGAGAAGTCCAGAAATTTTATTAGTATAATCAAAAGTGAGAAAACGAGTGCCAGGCCACCAGTTATGCAATTGCACCAACTACATGACTTATTATTTTCATGTAGCCATAGTAGTTAGGCAACTTCGCAACTGGGTATATACATGTGGAAGAAAACAATTTGCATGTGTTTTCATAGTTTGTGATACAAGACGACTTCAAAGTATGTGTTCACTATTGAAACAACATGTTTCCAGATTCCCTTGGCATGTATACTAGTTGCTGAGAATAGCAGAGAAATACTAAAAAAAAAGAGAAGAGAACAGAAGAAAAAGGTGATACCTTTCTTCAACCCAGGGCAAGCATCCTCCCCCTTGAACTCTACAGGCAAATCCACCTTCAGCATTGTTCCTTCATCTGCCTTCACCATTACCAAGTTCAATATATGTCCAGAAGCTTCATCTCTATGCACCTGCACACAAAGAGCAAATACATCAATTGCAGCGTGTGGACAAATGATTCAGACATCCTACATAGACAACATAGACAATGATACGGCCAATAGCACATTTTCATCAGTGTCTCTCTACCATTTAGGCATCATTATTAGAGAGCAACATTTTCACAAGGGGTCATCATTAGAGAGCAACAGTTTCACTAAGTAGCATTTCGACAAACTCATGGTGAGCAGACGAGCAGCTCCAAGCCGACAAAACCCAAGGAAGCTACTCCTATAGTCCTATTTCTAGGTGCAATGTGGGCACTAGGTGCAATATCTGGTGGGAATACGAGAAAATTTGGGTTACCTTGATGGGGAGGACGGTGCCGGCGTGGACGATGGCGTTGGATCGCTCGCCCGCGCGGACCTGGAGGCGGACTGGGGTGGAGAGGAAGTAGGGCGACTGCTTGAGCATCTCCGCGAGCTGCTTCCTGTCGGCGGTGAGGAGCTTCCGGTGGGCGATTCCCTTGCCAGGCGCGTCGCCCGCGAGCGTGAGCAGGACCGCCGGGACGCGGCCGTGGCGGCGCTCGCGCGCCGCGGCGCGCGGGCCGGCCGTCTCCCGCGGTACGGCCTGGATCGTGCGGTGGTACGACGCCGAGGCCGTCCGCCGCCACAGCGCCGGAGCCGACGCGCGGAGCGCCGCCTCCCCTGCGGCGGCGGCGGCGGCCTTGCCGCGGAGAAACTGCGCCATCTCACTTCTCTCAGGTTCTGGGTTTACGCCGTGGTTGGCTTTGGCAATTAGTGGTTTAGGATTTTAACTCTAGGCTTGCATTAGCTATTGGGCCGAGGATTGCATTTTATCAGGTGGGCTTCATTCGTTCCGTTGACACCGTTTTTCGGCACGTGTTAGTAAGAATCAGAAATTGAGCTAATCGGCAAGGGATTGGTTATTATTTGGTCTTCAGCATTGCTTTTGATGTTGTCGATAAGTGGTTGCCGATGAAGGATGGATCGGTCTGAGTTGTTACCGATAAGGCTGAAGAGTTGTTACCGATGAGACTGGCAGAGAGCTAGAAGATTGTTGTCGATACCAGAGAGTATGCCGATGGAAAGCTAACTTCATCATGACGGAAACGGACGGAGGATCGGTATTATATGAGCTTATGATTTTTGTAGTATAGTCTAAGTCCAGTTCCTATACGAGTTTTATTCCTTTCCTTTAGAGATAGAGTTCGTATAAGGAATAAGTTTATTTTTTTAAAGCTTTTCGTATTCGATTAGGATCCTTCGAATAGTAGAGTATAAATATGTGCCGAAGGACATTGTAATGAGCATCCAAGCATCAGTAAATAAATCTACTTTTTATCGCAATTTACTTCTACCAGCACTTTACTTTTCGACGACTTCGTCAAGTATTTTCTCTTTTTTAACGAGTTCTTTCAAGATTCGACGGTCTGCATCAACTTGATCTCCAGCGACCTTGCAGGTTCCGTGTATACCGAGCACGATTCAGGCTTTGACTTCCGGGCGTATCGCTATTGTCTCGTCTGATCTGTTCAACAGTTATCGAATACATTCTGAGCTTTAACGTCTGGGCGTATCGCTGTCGTCTCGTTCGGTTTTTATTCAAGTTATCATCCTTGTCAATTAATAGGTCAAATCGACTGGCACGCTTCGGATATCGAATTTGGGTATTAGCCCGGTGTGTTTACAGATAGAACTTCGCATCAACACATCTTTTGGCACGCCCGGTGGGACCAAGTCAACAGATTTATCATGAAGAACCCTGCTGATATCAATCCAGAGAACATCATCGAGATATCAGAGTCAGATCTCAAGGAAGATCAGAAGCTAGCCATGGAAAAAGCTATGGAGGATTACAGGTAGCTCTGCTTGAAGTCTTTCAGCAAGAATAGGGGTGGAGAAGTAATCCAGAAGCAAGATCTGTCGTTGCCTCGGCAGGTAACTTTTGACTCCAACCCTGGTAAATTACAGGAGATGGTTAATTCTGCATTGAATCATGCTTTGATCAACCATTCCACCGTGTTGTCCAATACTGTTTACAATGCTGTTATACAAACATTAAGAGAAGGACAAGCACCAGGTTATGTCGGGCCGGTATATCATCAGCCGGGATCGGCATCTGTCAGTACTCCATCGGCAATTCCAGCCGTTGAGAGTATGGAAGTTCCTACTTCTCCAACTTTATCAGGATCACCTAACATTGAAGCCACGCCGATAAGATCAGATCTAACGTCTCAGGAAAGGCAGAACACTCAATTGGGTATAGACCTATCGGCATCGGCAATGTCAGGTCCTTCAGGTCAACACAGCCAGGTTGCTGCTAATTGGTGGGGATATGGGATGCCTCCAAGACCATCTACCGCCAATTCTGGATTGCCTCAAGTGCATGATGTAGCAGGAAAGAGTCCTATGGTATCGGCTACTCAGGTTCGACCGATGGCCCAGGTATCACATTATTCTACTATACCTCCTACTATACATCCATTGACAATGGGGTTCCACGCGCCTTTGCAGCAGACATCTTATGTGAATCCATTAGCAAGTTCCCCGCCAATACAACAGAAGGTTTCTACTGCAGGACAACCCATAGTGTCGTTTGTGTCTCAATCTGGGTTACCTACAAATCAAGGCAATTATGCTGGTTATCATCCAATCATACAAGAGCATCAATTGTCAGCGAGCTATCAGCCATCGGCAAGTCAGGTGCCGATGAGTTATAATCATAATTGGTCAGGGCAAGCGTCAGCTCAGCAACATGCTATTCAGCCAAGCTACCAGGTGATGGGGACTCAGCAGTATTGTCCACAGGCAGCTTTCTAGGATCAAATATCGACAAGACAGCCGATGAGCTTTGCTCCGTAGACTAGTGCTGTGAATATGCCGATTCCTCCAAACCAAGTACCACAAGGATACGTAGAAGCATATCAACCAGCACCTTCAACAGAGATTTAGCCAGTGCATCGGCAAGATCAAGATGCATTTTGGACCGATAAGATTGCGAAAATGATGAAAAAATAATTTGGGATTCAGCCCAAGATTAATACTTACTCTTATCGGACTCCATACCCTCCAGCATATGACTCAATTCCTTTTCTAAATCGGTACAAGGTACCAGATTTTACTAAGTTCTCTAGACAGGATGATACATCAACAATGGAGCATATCAATCGTTTCATCATCCAGTGCGGAGAAGCAGCTAACAGGGATGAATTGAGAGTTCAATTATTCTCATCTTCATTGTCTGGATCGGCATTCACATGGTTTATCTCATTGCCACCGAATTCTATTCATACTTGGGCAGATTTGGAGAGACAGTTCCACAAGTACTTCTTTGCTGGTGTCCATGAAAAGAAGCTTACCGATTTAGTGAAATTGAGACAACGAAGTGACGAATCGGTGGAGAGCTTTGTGCAAAGGGTACGAGATATGAAAAACAGATGCTACAGCTTGGTGCTTGATGATCGCCAGTTGGCTGGTTTAGCTTTTTAGGGTCTGCTGCCACACCTCAGAGACAAATACGATTCTCAGGAGTTTGAAAGTTTAAGCCATATTATGCATAGGATTTTTGACCAAGGTGCTCGAGCTCCAGAACCTAGAAAGACTTAGAATAAAAAGGTGTCCTTTGTAGAAGAAGCAGAGGAATCAGACTCAGATGAAGAACCAACTATCAGCCT
The DNA here is from genome assembly GCA_023333625.1 of Bothriochloa decipiens. Taxonomy (NCBI): domain Eukaryota; kingdom Viridiplantae; phylum Streptophyta; class Magnoliopsida; order Poales; family Poaceae; genus Bothriochloa; species Bothriochloa decipiens. The sequence continues at coordinate 54,000,533 of CM041629.1, forward strand.
GGCTAAGTGGGTGAAAGGTAAGAAGCCAATATCTTGTTCTTTTGGTCAAAAGAAGCCAGAGAAGTTCACATTTGACATCACAAAGGCCGATAAAATATTTGATTTACTGCTTCAAGAGGGCCAAATCAAGCTATCACCTAATCATGTGATCCCATCGGCAGAAGAGCTGAAGAAAATGAGGTACTGCAAATTTCATAATGCAACTTTGCACAGTACCAATGATTGTAAAGTATTCAGGCAGCAATTGCAATCGGCTATTGAGTCCGAGAGAATTAAGTTTGATAACTCTAAAGCTCAAAGGCCAATGAAGATTGATCAGCACCCTTTCCTAGCAAACATGGTGGATGCCGTGAGCAAGATCAGAGTGTTAACATCGGCAAATGCTAAGAGGAACGCATCGGTGGATCCCAGAAATCAAGTAACCACCGATGACTTAAGAGGAAAAAGAGCAGTTGAAGAAAGCAGCAGTTCCAGAAGACCTCCTAGACCTGCTCCCTATAGAATTTCAGGTGATCGCTATCGGCAGCAACAGGAAGAGTTGCGTCGGGAAGAATGGCATCATCATGAAGATCATTGGAGATGCCCGTTCTTCTTTTATTGCTGGGAAGAAGGTATTAAATTGCCTACTGTTGATAGCTGCCCTGAGTGCAATGGTTACGATCGAGCCAATCGGACAAAAAGAAGACCGTATTATGGCGATCAGAGATGGTGCGTCAATGAGCCGATCAGAGGAAGGGCGTCAGTGCATGATCAGCTGGGAGGCAGAATCAGTGTACATGAAAGGCTGGGTAGGCATGACGACTGCTTTCCGATGGATCAGGAAGAACTCGAGGTGATGGCCAATGCAAGAGTTCCCGATGAAGCAATACTCTGCAAAGATCCCAACATAAACTGCCCAGATTCAAATAGAAAACGTTATCAGCCTGTCTGGAAGATAAAGCTTCCTCAATGGTGCCCTGAAGGTCTGACAAAAACTCAGAAGAGAAAGATGCAACGTGAGCGCAAAGAAGAAAACTCCCATGGGGTGAAGTCTCAAGTGTGGCAACCAAAGCGCAAAGATGAAAGCCCATCGGCAGATATCAACATGGTTTTCATGTTGCCGATGGAGTTCCTAGCACTTACCGATGACGAAGAGGAAGTTGTTCCTTCCAAACAAGTAGCTCAGTTGACCTTGGATCCAATGATGGCTATTTTTGAGAAGCCTACCAATGATGAGAGATAGCATCTCAAAGCTTTATTTATCAAAGGCAGGGTTGATGGGCAGCCAGTATCCAAGATACTCATAGATGGGAAAGCTGCAATTAATATCATGCCATATGTCATGTTTCGAAGGCTTGGGAAAGGAGATCAAGATCTGGTCAAGACTGATATGAAGCTTAAAGACTTTGAAGGTAATATATCACCAGTTAAGGGAGCGCTTTGCACTGAGTTAACCATCGACAGCAAAACATTGCCGACCACGTTCTTTGTCATCGGCGATAAAGGTGCTTATAATCTTCTATTAGGAAGGGATTAGATTCATGCCAATTGTTGCGTTCCTTCTACAATACACCAGTGCCTCGTACAGTGGGTGAAAGACAAGATTGAAGTAGTCCCTGGTGATTCATCTTATATAATTGCATCGGTAGAGTCAGAAACTTATGAGCGGTCCAAGTGTATATCGGGGGAAGCATGGGATTCAGAGTTTCTCAGGATTGCCGATTATGAGCTGCCACCGATCCAAGCAGTCGGATCTGAAGATGAGTTATAATGGATAGGTTTACCGATGATGGAAAATTGGGCCATGGATTTACATCGGCTGATGACTTAGTAGAAGTAGACATTGGTGATGGCGGTAGGCCGAGGCCAACTTTTGTTAGTGCTAAGTTAGATCTCCAGAGCAGAAAATAATTGATTGCTTTATTGAAAGAATATAAGGATTGTTTTGCTTGGGATTACACAGAGATGCCCGGGTTAGATCGATCAATTGTCGAACATCGGCTACCTATCAAACAAGGATTTCGGCCACATCAGCAGCCAGCACGCCGATGCAATCCTAAAGTGCTGCCTGATATTAAGGCCAAAATAACAAGGTTGATTGAAGCAAAGTTCATCCGACAATGCCGATATGCTGAATGAATTTCTAATGTGGTTCCTGTCTACAAGAAGAATGAGAAACTTCGTGTCTGTATTGATTTTAGGAATCTTAACAAAGCTACACCGATGGATGGCTACCCCATGTCCGTTGCCGATTTATTAATTGATGCTGCTACTGGACATCGGATTATTAGCTTCATGGATGGAAACGCTGGATATAATCAAATCTTTATGGCTGAAGAAGATATCTCCAAGACTGCCTTCAGATGTCCAGGTCATGTGGGGTTATTTGAATGGATAGTCATGACTTTTGGTTTGAAGAATACCGGTGCTACTTATCAAAGAGCTAAGAATTACATTTTTCATGAATACATCGGCACATTGGTTAAAATTTATATAGATGATGTGGTGGTTAAGTCTGGAGACTTCGGAAATCATCTGGTTGACTTGCAGAAGATATTGGAGTGCACAAGGAAACATGGGTTGAAAATGAATCCCAACAAGTGTGCATTTGGTGTATCGGCAGGACAATTCTTAGGCTTCATGGTACATCAGAGGGGTATTAAAATTAGCAGGAAGTCCATTGATGCCATCAATCAAGTGATTGCTCCTACCGATAAGACCGAACTATAGTCTCTGATCGGCAAGATTAATTTTATTCAAAAATTCATATCTAATTTATCAGGAAGAATCAAAGCTTTCAGTCCATTATTGAAGCTGAAAGCCGATCAGGAATTCGTGTGGGGAGAAGAACAGCAGTTGGCTTTAGAAGAAATTAAGAAGTATTTGGTGAATCCTCCAGTGCTAGTTCCACCTCAACACGGAGAACCCTTCAAGTTGTATTTGTCAGGTGATGATGAAGTCATTGGGTCAGCTTTAATCCAAGAGTTTGAAGGGAAAGAACGTGTAATCTATTACCTGAGCAGAAGGTTGGTAGATGCTGAGACCAGTATTCGGCCATTGAAAAGTTATGCTTACGCTTATATTTCTCCTGTGTTAAATTAAGGCATTATCTGTTAACGGCCGAATGCACTGTTATGTGCAAAGACGATGTGGTCAAATATATGCTGTCAATGCCAATTCTAAGTGGAAGAATCGGCAAGTGGATTTTAGCGTTATCAGAGTTCGATCTGCGGTATGAATCGGTTAAAGCAGTCAAGGGGCAAGTGATGGCCGATTTTATTACTCAGCATTGCGGCATGGTAAACTCTTTAGAGATTGCTCCATGGACACTTTTCTTTGATGGTTCTACATGTGGAGAAGGAGTAGGCATTGGCATTGTGTTGATATCACCTCAGGGGAAGAAATATGAATTCTCATTGCCGATTGCTACCACATCGACAAACAATCAGGCTGAATATCAGGCTGTGTTGAAAGGATTAGAGTTACTCAAGGAAGTCTGTGCCGATGCTATTGAAATCTTTGGTGATTCAATGCTAGTTATTAATCAGCTAGCTAGAATGTATGAGTGTCGAAGTGAAGTTTTAATCTCGTATTACGAAAAATGTCGACAATTATTGAAGGAGTTTAAAGATTTTCGCCTTGAACATATCTCCAGATTGCATAATGAAGAGGCTAATCGGTTAGCACAACATGCTTCGGGGTACCAACAGATCCAGGAAGTGCTGACATCGGCAACTGACGCTGATGATTGGAGGAAGGAGATTGCCGATTACTTGAAGGATCCATCTAAGAAGGTCGAAAGGCGTATAAGGTTTCAGGCTACTAAGTACGTGCTCCTAGATAATGAGTTATATTATCGAACAATGGATGGAGTTTTGCTCAAGTGTCTTGGTGAAGAAGAATCAAAGAGTTTAATGGGTGAAATTCATGAAGGAGTATGCGGGGCACATCAGTCGGCTTTCAAGATGAAGTGGATGATCAGACGAAATGGATTTTACTGGCCAACAATACTCAAAGATTGTTTTAAGTATTTTAAAGGGTGTCAAGAGTGTCAGAAGTTCGGTAACTCCAAAGGGCACCCGCGTCGGCAATGAATCCCATAATTAAGCCGTGGCCGTTTCGAGGATGGGCTATTGATATCATCGGTCAAGTTTATCCACCATCAAGCAAAGGGCATAAATTCATCCTCGTTGCCACCGATTACTTTACAAAATGGGTTGAGGCAGTTCCTTTGAAAAATGTGACGTCGGCCAACATAATTGATTTTGTAAAGGAGCATATTGTGTATCGGTTCGGTATTCCTCAGACCATTACGACCGATCAAGGAACCATGTTCACTTCAGGAGAGTTTGATGAATTTGCCGATGAGATGGGAATTAAGGTTTTAAACTCTTCTCCTTATTATGCTCAAGCTAATGGTCAGGTCGAAGCATCTAATAAAGGGATTATTAAACTCATTAAGCGTAAGATTAAGGAAAATCCCAGGAGGTGGCACACGATTTTGAGCGAGGCCTTGTGGTCGTATCGAATGGCTTGTCATGGTGCTACTAAGGTGTCGCCTTATCAGTTGGTGTATGGACATGACGCGGTTTTGCCTTGGGAAATAAAAACAGGTTCAAGGTGGATATTTCATCAAGATCAACTGTTGGCCGATGATTACAATACACTCATGAAAGATGAGTTGGAAGATTTGGCGGGTCATCGGCTAAAGGATTTACTCAGCATTGAAGAGAATAAGAAAAGAGCTGCTAGGTGGTATGACAAGAAGGTAAACGTGAAAGAATTTGTTAATGGCGATCTAGTCTGGAAACTGATTTTACCGATTGGGACTAAGAGCGCAAAGTTCGGCAAGTGGTCTCCTAATTGGGAAGGTCCTTATCGAGTAAATCGGTCCATTCCTGGTAATGCTTATATCCTAGAAACTCTTGAAGGAGAAATATTTTCAAGAGCGTTGAACGGTAAATATCTGAAGAAATATTATCCTAGTATTTGGATGGATGCGTGAAGAAATAGATATAATACTTGTTCAATAAGAACGTATCGGTGTTACGTTAATATGAAGTTTTACAAGTTGTTGATGCACTACTTTGCCGATGAAAAAGAAGTTTACAAGTTCAGCAGTGAGTGAACAGCCGATATCGCACGCATGCGAATCTGGTTGGCTTCCTCTATTGTCCTTACATCTTCATCGGCATTGCCTTCTACTGGCTTGATTCTCTTCTTAAGAGCCAGTGTCTTGAGGGCTTGGTTGTCCCTTTCCTGCTAAAGGTCTTGATAGCGTCAAGCATTTGGGCTTTCTCTTGAGTGGCTATATCCAGGGCTTCTTCAACCTTTTTCAGCTCCGCTAATAAAGCTTCTCTTTTTACCGATAGTTGGGAAATTTTCTCTTCCAGCTCTACACAGGAGGCTTCTAGTTTGCCGATGTCTTTGTGTTTCTCATTGGCAGATTGTTTATGCTTCATCATCTCCTCCTGGAGTCGTGCCTGGGTAGCTCTGTCGGCAATACGTTGAGCAGCTTTCTGATACTGAAGTTGCCGACTCTCTAGATGTGCGGCTTGAAAGAGTGTCTCTTCAACATCGGCAGGGATCTGGCCTCGAATTGCCTTAAAAGTTTCCCTAGTGAAGTCAGAGTCCTGGATTAGCTGAGATGTTTCCTGTTGCAGCAGGGATAGCAATGTCTCCAGCCTAGACTTGATTTTGGATGATAAGGCTTCGAAGGTTGGAGTAGAGCTTTCTTCGTTCTCTTCATTGTCAGGAATATCTCCAATAATTGAGAAAGAAAATAGGCTATCGGGGGAATCTTGCTCCTGGAAGGGAAAAGTTGTTAGCTAAAGGATATAAGTTTCAAAAATTGACTAAGGGAGTTAACTTACTTATTTTAAGGCAATTTCTCGCCTTTGGCTAGAAGAAGCAACCTGAGGTATGATTGCCGATGGCATTTCCTGCGCTGGTACCTCAGTTGGTTGCTGTTGCAACGCCAGTGCCGATGAAGATTCTTGTATAGGCACAACTGTCGATTGGAGAATAGTTGTCGATGGGGAAGTCTGTGCAGGAACATCGGGCAATGTCTGGCAGGGTGAGGATGCTGATGATGCAACTGGAGCTAGTGTGAGCCTCGCCCGCTTTGATTGGGATTCTTCATCCGATGAAACCTTGCGCTTGTGCTGAGAAACGTCAGCACCGGATGGCTGGAGGGCATCGGCAATAGGTGGATGAGATGTCTGTGCACTTGGGGCAGTTGCCGATGTGATTACTTGATGCTGTGAGAGAAGCAGATGAGTAAAAATGCCGATACGATGGTCAGAGTTTAATTTGAGGGTACCTCTGGAGAATCATCAAGGACGACGAAGTGTGGCGATGAAGGTGCAGCAGGTGGAGATGAAAGGTGAGTTGCCGATGAGGATTCAACAAATGTAGAACTTGCACCCTGAAATATGAGATTAGTATATCACGGCAGTCGGCACACACAGAAGAAAATAAGACAGTTACCTGGGATGTCCGTGCTGAGGGAACAGCCGTGTCCGATGGAGCCGCCATACTTCTGGTTGATTTTGATTTGGAGGAGCTCTTCTTAGAACGATCGCGGCACAGCAGAGCATCTAATGAGGGAGCTCTGTGGCCGATTATGGATATTGGGGATATCGGCCGTAGCCTTATGACTTTGCCGCTCTTGCTCAATGTTGGGATCGGGTCATCAACCTGTTGAGAAGGAGTTAGTTGCCGATAGACGGAAAAAGAGAATTGGAAGAAGTGCAGATGGTCAAACTTATTGCATCGGCAGGTATGGCATGATCAGGGTCGATGAGATTCTAATAGAAGTGAGGAGATGCGAAGAATAGTTGCTCTTTCCACTCTTGCCACCATAATTTAAAAGATTCGGTGATGAAGGAAGTCGATGCCCAATCGGTCAGGTCAACATTAGAGATATCGACATCAGGAGGAAGAGTGACTATTTTGCACCAATCCATGCTGCTAGTGATAATTTCTCTCGGCTTAATCACATCGGCATAGCAGAGTTTGATGGGCAGTTGCCTGAAAGCTAGTTGTCTTGCTACTACCGATGGATTGTAGAACTCGTATGTAGTATTGATGTTCTTCCCACTTCCAAACATATTGACCGGGATGGCACGAGGGGTGATCATTGCATTGAAGATCTCAGCGTATTTATTCAAGGCATCATCGGCAAAGTTGAAGAGCAGATGGAACCTTGCTTCTTCATCAATGTAAGGGACCCAGGCCCGGAGCTCAGGAGGAATGCCGATGTAGAGCCTTTGGAAGAAGTTGCCGATTTGGGCTCTGCTTGCCTCTGCCCCTGGAAGTACTGCTAATGCTTCTCCAAAATTAAGAGGGGGGCGTGTTGCTGATTCATCTTCTCCAAGTTGGTAATCTTCAGGGAGATCTCGAGGGAACTGCTGGGCAAATAAATCAAAGTGAAGGTACTTGTGCATTTGTGCATTCAGCCACATGTTGATGAACCACCAAGGACCTCCCAGGTTGCCGATGGACTTGTCTTGTAACAGCCTTTGTGAAACTTGGTGGAGGAGATGATAGACTGAACCGAGGAGGTATCGGCCAAGAGGAAGTTTGACACCATTAGCTAACATCTCTGCTGCAGATAGATGCATATTGGTTGGTCCAACTGTTTTGCCACAGAAGATGAACTTTTCTAGCTACATATTCAGGAAAGCTGAATGCTCCCTCTGATTGACCGATCTGAATTTTTGATATTCCTTGAAGTACCCAGTCCAGCCGTCGATGTTTCGGGTAGTCAATCGATATTCAGGCTTCCTTTGGAATAGAGTGTTGTCATCGGCAGTTGATATGTCTAGGCCAGTGAGCATAAACACATCGGCAAGAATTGGAGAGACTGGTCCATGTTTAAATATGAAGGCGTTCATGGTGTCAGACCAGAAGTAAGAGGCAGCAATCAACATTGATTCATTCCTCTCCATATCAGCAATAGACAGTCTAATGCATTGATCTAATCTACGTTCTGCCCAATAGACCTCCATTGGCCTGGCAACCCTCAAGTACCAGTCTTTCCATCCTTTGGTGATCTTTGGCCAGGATCGGAAAGTATCGGTCCAAAGTTTTAAATTGAAATTTTGAGCTCTGAAGGGGATGCGGTTGGTTTCTGCGTTGATGATATCGGTCGGATCTAGATTCCCCATTGGGCCTAGGCAAATTATTTGACCTTGGTGCATAGGGATGATGAGCTTATTGTGAAGTTCCTAGATTAAAGGTCAAGGAGGAAGATAAGGAGGAGTCATGGGCTATGCGGAAAAGGAGAGAAGAAATATCAAAGATGAATGAAGAAGAAAATTAACCTTGGGGACATCAAAGTTGACAGCCATGGCTGCGGATGAAGCCGAGAAGAGCGAGGAATGCTAATGGAGATTGAAGACTGCCGCTGAGAATGTCGCCAGTCGAGTTCGCCGGAAGACTGCTTACTAATGTCGCCGCCGGAGAGAGAAAATGCTAGGGTTGGATCGAGAATGAAGGATGGGCCGCGGCGGAGGAAGTGTTTTATGGGCCCATGGATACAGGGTTTTTACTGCAGCGCGCACAATGTTCGAGGGGACGTTCAGGCGGCTCGACGATGGGTAATCATGACTTAGAGGAAATTTTGGTGCATAAAGTATTTTATACTCCAAAATTGGGGCATGTGTTGACACCGTTTTTGGCACATGTCAGTAAGAATCAGAAATTGAGCTAATCGACAAGGGATTGGTTATTATTTGGTCTTCAGCATTGCTTTTGATGTTGCCGATAAGTGGTTGCCGATGAAGGGCGGATCGGTCTGAGTTGTTACCGATAAGGCTGAAGAGTTGTTACCGATGAGACTGGCAGGGAGCTAGAGGATTGCTACCGATGAAGCTGAGAAACTATTGCCGATGAGATAGGCCGGAGACTAGAAGATTGTTGCCGATACCAGAGAGTATGTCGATGGAAAGATAACTTCATCATGACAAAAACGGATGGAGGATCGGCATCATGTGAGCTTATGATTTTCGTAGTATAGTCTGAGTCCAGTTCCTATACGAGTTTTATTCCTTTCCTTTAGAGATAGAGTTCGTATAAGGAATAAGTTTATTTTTTTAAAGCTTTTCGTATTCGATTAGGATCCTTCGAATAGTAGAGTATAAATATGTGCCGAAGGGCATTGTAATGAGCATCCAAGCATCAGTAAACAAATCTACTTTTTATCGCAATTTACTTCTACCAGCACTTTACTTTTCGACGACTTCGTCAAGTATTTTCTCTTTTTCAACGAGTTCTTTCAAGATTCGACGGGCTGCATCAACTTGATCTTCGGCGACCTTGCAGGTTCCGTGTATACCGAGCACGATTCAGGCTTTGACTTCTGGGCGTATCGCTGTTGTCTCGTCTGATCTGTTCAACAGTTATCGAATACATTCTGAGCTTTGACGTCCGGGCGTATCGCTGTCGTCTCGTTCGGTTTTTATTCAAGTTATCATCCTTGTCGATTAATAGGTCAAATCGACTGGCACGCTTCGGATATCAAATTTGGATATTAGCCCGGTATGTTTGCAGATAGAACTTTGCATCGACACATTCACATAACGTCGTGGGTGAGCTGATCGGCTGATCCATTCTCCTTTTTGTGTGAAGCAGAAAAACCAAATTGAGACAAAAATCAATTGGCGGTGGGAGTATTTTAAATTATTTTCTACATTCTACATGGAACTATTTATGAGAGTACATTATCATACTCATCACAATCAAACCAGAATGCGGAAAGAAAAAACCACTGACCACACCTTGACTAAATTGCTTAACACCAAGTTAGAAGCAGTGAGGCTATATTAATTTTGATTTATGTTCCTAAATAGGTCACATAAAAAAAATAAAAATTATCGATGAATGGGAAAAGAAAAGCTAAATCTCTCCTACTTACGCACTAGGGATGGTTTGGCAATTAACGAGCATGCTTGGACCAAAAACTGTTTATTTGTATTTTACTTGGTTATGCTATTCTTTTAATATTATAACATAGACGTACACAACATACATATACACTCATTCCTAAGGACATACGTACACAAGAGCTACCCCCATAAACACTTTTGAAGAAATAAGCCGACAGATTCAAATAGAACACATCTAGAAAACCCGCATGAATATAAGTAGGATAACATTGTAGTTACTTAAAAAGAGTAAGAAACATAGGACTCAAAAACCTTTTGGTGATGATAACATTGTAGTTTCTTTAGCAGAACTAGTTAGGCTAGTTTTAATTGAATTTTGGAAATCTTGTAGAATTCAAGTTGCAAATGATTTTAAGTGGGACAAATCCGCCTCCACTCCGTAAATATAAAAAGGACTACGTCCATTAAGGGTATCACCTCCACTCTGTAAATATAAAAAGGCTACGTCGATTAAGGTATCAATCAAACCAAAATCAATATAAATCTATTTTTATCTCTCAAACATTAACTTCTCCAACCTTATATTTTCTATTTTGCGAACTTCTCGACAAGGTTGATAGGGACTTTAGATGCTCCGTTGACCCTAGATGAACAAGGCCAAAATCAACAAGGACGATTTCCTTGACTATTAGGAGATCCATTCTACAATCTAATGTTTCGTCCCAACTCCAACCCAGTTTTGGTACAGAAAAAAAGAACACGACTGAATGGCGCATGCGCGTCGAATACATGGATCTCAACAGGCATTTGCCAAAGGACCCATTTGGGCTACTACGTTTTGACCAAATTGTTGATTCAACAGTCATATCTATGCAGTTATCATTTCTTGACTGCTACTTAGTGTATCATCAAATTACACGCCGGCGCTACTTACCAGTGAGCAATCCATACATGCTTGGGTGAGCAGATTGGCAAGAACACGAAAGCATATGCCGATGATGATGTGGTAGTCAAGACAAAAGAACCAGATATGCTGATCGAAGACCTGAAGCGTGCTAGCTCTTTCAGCGTGGGACCTTATTTGCATAAAAAACTAAAAACCCTCACCATAAAAGGTTTTGAAGACCTCAAAATCCACTTGCTGATGACGATAAGATCTAGAACCCACGAAAGAACAACAGCTAGAGAAATTCTCCAAGAAACACAGATCCCCTTCACCATCATGAAAAATTATTGGAGATGTCAAACCTTAAAATAGAACAACCCAGGAGAAGAAGTCAAAATCATCGTAAAGAAATCCATCTTCTTGCCCTAAGAAACAAACCAACTGCCACCAAGATCTGAAGAGAACCAATAAATCTGACGGACCAAACTCTCGCTAGCCCTTCATCAACGCCAAGTCGAATGTCGATGAGATAGGGAGAGCAGGAGAGACCCTTGTTCACGTGCGCCGTTGTCAACACAGATGCCAAAAATTAAACCTAGAGGAACAGGGATCAACAAGAACTAAAACCCATGCAGGGATTCCTACGAGGAAGGTTGGCGACGGCTGTAGTTGTCTTGTGAGCATGGATGATGGATAGAGGAACACGGCAGGCATAGCTGGACCTCAGCAAAGTTGGTTAATTTAGACGTAAAGGGTCATTATGAATATTTTTATTAATGACGAATATGGGTAATTTACATGAAAATTTAGGGGCTTATTTTGAAAACTATTTTATAAGATACAAATTTAGAGGTTTATTGTGAATTGTTTTTCATAATGACATAGCCACATAGGTGAATAATTTAGATGCAAAATTAGGGATTGCTTTATATATTTTCATAATGACAAATTTGAGTTTTTAAGACATAATAGATATATGCCTATTTAGCACTAATGATTAGAGAATATAAGCTAAAGGCTCCATGTCTCTAATCATTGAGAAAATTTCAAATAGTTGGACTTTAGCTTTCTGGACTAGATGCCAAACACCCACACAACGCAATGCGCGCGAAGATAGGTGCACCCAAGAGGAAAAGTTTGAAAGAAATTTGCTTTGGATGACCGTGAGTGTGCCACGTGCGAAAGTGCATGCTACTGAAGTAGTTGATTCATCATGTGGTAGCATATACTTTGCATGCGAGTAGGTTGATCGTGCAAGCTTGTCTATATAAGTTGGTGGTGGCTTATATATAAACAAGAGCAAAGCATGCATGATCAACCTACATGGCAACTACATGATTCATCTTATAAGTGTTGGTGGCTGGTATATAAACAAGCTAGATAAAAAGTAATAGGTATACATGGCTAGATGTGTTGTTAGCTTCTCCTCAATTTCTGAGTGCCTGGGGTGTTGGAGGAAAACCAAAGGATGATGTTATCAGGATAGCTGTAAAGAGTGGTGATAGCTCTCAGAAAAAAAAATTTGGCTTAGTGCTAGTTGTTCCAGTTTTGATTTGGGGTCTTTTTCCTCATTTGGGCTTAAATTCATACCAGCATCCATTCTTCATAAAACGGATGGCACAAAGGTTATCCTCACGATGCTATCTATGTTCTGTCATCACCTCTACCCATTAGCATAAAAAATCAGGTGCAACGTTCTCGCATGGGCGTGGTGCTTACATTGTATTGGCTAGTGTGATTGTATTCACCCAAGGACAAGAAGGTGTCAATAGTAGCAGCAAAAGAACCAATAAAATGTTGATTTGCAGAAAAAAAAAAGAAAAGCATTATATCTGATAATCCATAGCTAGGATTTAGAATATGTAATTATTGATAAAATGATAGTTAATAAATTGTGGTTTTACACTATTACACTAACAACCTTTACCAGGACTGACCATCCTATATTTCTAATGCTAGTATGTTCCATGGGAGGAAAATAAGAAATAAGGCATTTACTAGTATGTCTATTAATTCATAAAGGATGGTGACAACACAGGTGGGCGTAACACAAAACCGAACAGGTTGTGGAGGCTAGTCTTTTATACGGAAATTCCTGATAACAAATCACTCTATATGTTGCCTTTATTTGAAAAGTACAATAAGGGAAAAATATTGCAAATAATAAATTTCACAGTCGCTAAGTGGTCTCAAATATCTGAAGAACAGTAACTCCATTTCTCGACATGACTGTATTTGAAACATAATTGTTACTAATAAGAATAAGAATAAGAATTATCTTGCCTTATGCCCTGTTTCTTCAGTTTGTGACTGAGCAATGACATAGACTTCAGTTTTAACAGACTTACCTATGTAGTTCTGTGCTTACTCTCAGCATTAGTTAGGATAATCGGAAAAAAAGTCACAAAACACATAATCCCATATTTATATTACCAGAAAAAAAAGTTGTTAGTGTATGGATCAGGTTGTGCTATCAACTGATTTGTCTTGACGTAAATTTGTAGTGGTACTAACAGTAGTTGGCAAGAACTAAAACTATCAGTCTAAACTACAAATGTCCACCTTAACATCATCATATTGCCAAGAGAGAATTTTTAATCTTCACATGGTGTATTCCTCACCTGACTACCTGAGTATGCTCCAAAAAAAACCCTGACTACCTGAGCCTACCTCACACGTTCTCTCCTCTGGAGTCCTCATACTTATAAGCTTGCGGATGCAAGATCAGTGGGTTCACTATGTCTACTCTTTGTTCAAGAATATTGTCATCGAACAATGCGGTTCACCAGCATGAAAGAATGGTTGGGCCCCTACTATGCAAGATAGATATAGCTATTTCGTGCTACATCGCTGATGTTCTTGTTTGTTACTGCCAACTTAAATTACTCAATGGCAGTTGGGAACATTTCTATTGTCTCGTTGGTCGTACTCCATCAGAGGTTATCTTTGGCGGTTACGTATGAATATTTACAAGCTGGAATTTGTGTGTAACCAACTTATCTTCTTATGCTACGTTTGGCGCTTGACTACTTTTGGTTTAAAGTTCAATGGAGTTGTCCTATGGTAACAGAGCGCACAAGAGGTGAGACGAGAGAGGAAGAAGCATTGGCGGAGCGTGAGCCCTCTGTCTGTTTTTTTAAAGAAAATGTCGCGGACTCTGCGACCCCTTACACAGTCAGCCTATATGCTCCGTGTGAAAGAGGCAAGGAGAGCAGCGTGTCGCGTGGGCGTGTACTGGAGAACCTTCTCGTTCGGTCAAATCATTCGCTAGATTGGAAACCCAGTGAAAGACCACGGTAATGGAATTGGGCACTGCGTCTTGCGTTTGGGTGTGATCGATCGGTCCGGCACTGCAGTTGCAGCACAAGCATTTGATTTCTCATAATCTCATCTACACCACCAGTTGGGTTTTATTAGCCATCTACAAATGGCACAGTAATTCGGTGATCGAGCAACACGTGAATCAGCTCTTAGGCATAGGCGAGTACAATACAAACTGATGACCCGACCACTCTCTCTCTCTCTCTCTCTCTCTCTCTCTCTCTCTCTCTCTGCACCCGCCTGCTGCAGCTGCAGGAAGAACGTGTGCGCGCCAAACTGCCTGAGTAAGGACGGTCAAGAGAGATATGCGGTAGATCATGCATGGTTCTCGCATGGGCGGGCCAACTAATATATACTCCAAATGCAAGATGACACACCACACCAATGCACGATGTTAGGAGCATGAGGAAAAGGTGCACGAAGTTAGGAGCAGGAGGAAAAAGATTGAAAGAAATTTGAGGAAAAGGTTGAAAGAAATTTGTTTTGGATGAGCGTGCATGCTAGAAAAGTGGTTATTCATGTGGCAGGATAGATCATGCATTCTTGTCCACATAGTCCTGTTATAAGTTGTTGGCTTATATAACATGGGAGCAAAGCATAGCTATACGTGGCTTTGAGGTGTTGGAGGAAAACAAAGGATGAAATTTGTCCTAAAACAGGGTTCCAAAACACTAGAGATTCACTAACTCACACATAATAAGCAAAAGTTTTCCCCAATGTGACCATATATTTTACTTGTTATGTAAGAGATGTTGGATTAGGCCAAGTTGAGACTATCTATCACGTATCGGAATAAGCCTTGCAGTCTGAGAAACAATGACAATTATTTTTGCAATTGCCATCAGGAGCTGCTGCTTGGAAATATTATTAAGATAGCTTTGAGAGTGTTGATAACTTTGAGAGCATGACAATACTCAAGAACCTTCGTCTGGAATTTCTAAGTCAGATCCCCTCCAGCTCTCGGCACCCACCGCACGTTGCGGTGGCGCTTGCAGGATGTAATAGCCCTTACATTGATTGATTCACAATCCTATTTGTAGCGTGTAACTTGCTCTTCTTCAAACTTCTGATTACAAAATTTTTCGTGTAGGTATAAGTGCTCTTTGTGATGCTTTTATGGAACCTTCCAGACCATTCGATCAAATAGACAAAAAAAAATAGTGTGGGTGACTTGGTGTATGACTCATGAACTATCTACCATTATTTCACAAACACTAAACAAACATTCTTTTAGTCTTGGGTTCAGTTCATATGCCCGCATACAGAGCACCACTAAATCATGATTGTTCACTTGTTTCGAATCGGGTGAACGATCCGATAGCTTGAGGGCTGTCAATAGACACTTGTCGGCACAAACAAGAACTAAGATTATGGTGATATGTTCACAATGTGTGTTTTTCTTTCTTTCTTGAGAAGCATACGGCAACATCCACCAACAAGATGGTGCACAAGGCAATCAACGCTAATGCACTAACCATGAGACAATGAGTTGTGGCCTCGGCCTCAGGGCAGGCAGGGGAAAGCATTGGGCTCTTCAGCTTAACCATGAGGCAAAGAGAGGAAGGCATCTACACGAATGCTTATAATGGGCATCACACCTGGTTAGAACATACATTGCCAGAAATATTAGAGATTTTGATACCATTTTTCGTTCAGGTGGATGCTTTGCCATCGTGTCGCTTGCGCCATATCTAGTTTGTTGATACTTTTGTGTAGATGTTTTCTTTTTACAGGTTCAGTACCTTAGGTTAGTGGTGGAGGATCTCTCCCCTTCGCCTTCTTTCAGTTATCTGTTGTGTCCTTATGTTTCTTCTAGGTTACTCATTACTTCTTTAGTGGTTTTTAACTTGTGCTACGAGGGTTTTCTCGTAGTTAGTCATGTATTTCACTATGCTTAATGAAAAACAGGCTAAATTCCCGATTGCAGAAAAGACCGCTTGGTAGGTGGTGTTCAGCTCTGCTCATGCTCTTGTGACATTGTATATGCATACATTAATTTCATCTTTCACAAAATCTAAGTCATATATTATTTCAAGTACAGCGCAAACACAAAAGTAACGGGAAATGAACACCACTGCAGCTTGAAGAAACTCATCAATCAAATACTTCGATTATTTGGTTCACAAGAGGTATTGCCTAAGTAATCCATTTGTGGTAGGAGGCATGTGGACAGTACGTGCATTTGTATTGTGCAGAATTACAGAAACAACCTAACCAGATGGAAACTAACAATAACGGATACCACCGTTAAACTTTTATTGTGCAAAAAAGCCCAAACAAACGTCACCTTAGTGGAAAATTGGAAATGGAGCATGCCTCTTTAAGCATCGGAAGTACATGCAATCAGATCATGCCATCCTTGTCAGTAGTCTCGGTATATGACGTGCATTTAGTTATGTCACAAAATTGAATTGCCTCCAAAACAAACGTTGTGAACTGATAGATTAGTGACTATTTGATCAGATGCCATATATGTCATAAACGTCACAGACCGACACATCTCTCGTAGTGATATGAGAGTGGGGACTAGACGAAGAAAGCGCAATCTGTGGGCAGAATCATGCCAACAAGCGGGCTTTAGAGCTACAAACGACCTATGCACCGGCAACAATTGCATGTTTTCTTCAAAAGCAATAGGAGTTGCATGCTTTCACGGACGGAGGCTACTACTAGCACAGTTGTCCAATGCAAGATGCGTGTATCCTTTAGGCCTTTACCTGCCAAGTTTGCCACATATATATGCACTGCTTGGTCAGATGCTCATCCATACCATAGTGAACTGATTCTTACCTCTCTCTCTTATTCACCATAGAGGCCAGAGCCAGACGCTTCCACGTCCAAGTTGAGTTGTTGGAGGAAAACTAATAATGAGATTGTTCGTTACCATCGTGGTGACCAGGTCAGGTTCGTCGTGTGTTTCCGCCTTCACCATCGGGTAAAAGTAACGCTGGATGGCCATACGAGGCGAGGACCTCCTGCAGCCCTTCGGCAGCTCATCTACAGCGGCAGCGACATCCCCGGGCACGGTCAATCCACTGGATGCTGTCCTTGTGAAGAAGATCTAATGCCACACATATATGTAATAAGCCACCGCTGTTCGTGTATCTTCAGAGTTAGCATCATCTATTGATTCTAATAATATTGCAGCACCCCTTTGGTCGCTGAATGCCTGCGCACGCCTTACTGAACTCTTTGGAGTGAACTATAAGCATCGAAAGTATGTGCAGTCATATATGCATGCATGGACTTCATCTCTCAAAATTTAAGTGGCCACGAAACTACAAGCATGGAAAGTATGTGATGATCATAGTATATATATCATTCCCCATCCATATGCAAAATTAATTTATCTACTTAATTATCCTAAAGCATCATCTCATGCAACCCTCTTGTCTGTCTCACTATATAACAACACATCACAAAGAAGAGAACCACCATTTTTTTGTTGCACGTTTCGCATGACCAACAAGTACGTCCTATGTCTTGTGGACGCTTGGGGACTGCTATCAAACCGGCACCGGGGTAATGAAATTGGGCACCGTGTCTTGCTTGTGTGTGATCGATCGGTCCGGCACTGCAGGAGCCACAGCCACATGCAAGCATGCACGGGTGATGCCCAGCTGCTGGCTTGCAGCACAAGCACTTGATTTCTCATTTAAAGACAACATTTGCTGTGGCCAGCTCGTGCTCTCAAGCTATCCACGTTACCAAAATAAATGATGACCGTCCAATTGGTGATGAGTGGTTCGTGTGGCGTTGACCAGGCTGAGGCCGTTATCATGCGGAGATGGTCAGCGGGGGCCTCAGTGCCAGGCCACTGTCGTCGTGGGATTCGTTCGCCCAAAGCTGCTGTCGTCTGCTGGTTGGCTACGGTCCCCTGGGCCCATCTGTCGGTCATACTGGGCAAAGCTGCGTCTGCCGCGTGTGCAGACGGTGTGGGTTTGCGATGGGACCCACGGAGTGGATCTGCACGTTGCTGCTTTTTCGTTGTCGAGCGCTCGTTGGCTCAAAGTTGTCTGGTTCACTGGAGTGTTTTGGTTGCCTTGGGTGGGACTGTGGCTGAGCCTCTATGGCTGCCAGTGGGGACACCATGTTTCATGCCGATATGGTCTGCGTCCCAGCGTGTGGTGTAGCGTGAGCGCGCGTGCATCTGGTCAAGCTGACAGAGAGTGAGGGCTTCGGGTGGGGCCCATGTCATGGGTCTGCACATTGCTCGTTTTCTGTGCCCGTTGATTGCAAACGGCCTAGTCCTTCTCTCCCAATCCTCTCCCTCCTCTCTCTTCCATCCCCTTCCCTCTCTTGTCTTTTGCTCTCCCCTAGCGTGGCGGCGCCCGACTCGGCGACCGCTGGGCAAGGGCGTCCACGCGGGGGCCGTAGCCAATTGGTCCGGGAGCGGAGCGACGGCGGGGCCGGCACACCCTCAGCGTGAGCTGCGCGCGGGCAGGTCCCGGCAGGAGCAAGCCTTGCACGGTGGCTCGGGCAAGAGCAGGCCCAGGCACGGCGGCGCGAGCGGCCCAGCGTGCGGCCCCGGCAGGTGCGCACTCTGGCATGGAGGCCCGAGCTCCAGCTATGGCAGTCGGTTGCGGTGGCGCGAGGGCATAGCGCGGCGGCCCGGCAGGCGAGCACCCCGGCGTGGCGGCGCGACGGCACAAGGCAAGCGGGGCCCTCGACACGGCACTACGGCTAGCGCGCGGATAGCTACGGCGCGGCGTGTTGCCTCTGATGCGAGGTGAGTGCACACAACGGCACGCGGCGTGGGTGGGCCCCTCCCGGCTCCGCGTTGCGGGGCGAGGTCACCCCCATGGACGGCGGTGCGATGGCGCTCATGCGGCCCCCTGGTGCCGCGTCACCCACCTGCCTGAGGCCTAGCTAAACGCCGAAAGGTATGATGCCTCTCCTTTCTCCTCAAAAGCTAGCTGCTTGTTTGCTGTTGATCTGGCGACTCCGCCAGATCCATTGATTGTATGCCCGGATCCGTCGAATGCGTGGTTAGATCGGTCCATTCCCACTCCATGCGTGAGAAAAAGATCAGGTCCAGATTTTCGGTTCCTTTCCTGGGATGAGCTCATCGAAGTAGCTTTGTTTGTGCAGTGCGGCGGCCGGCGGGCACGGGCTTCGTGGGGTTATCTTCGTGTTGGTGGAGATTGTGGGGCACGATCTTCATGCGTTCAACAGTTCAACACCGAGCTAATTCCCGATGTGAGGCAATCATCTGTACTCTTTAATTTTTGTCAGTTTCTGCTTCTGTTTTGATGACCTCGCTTGTTTGGGATAGATATTATTGCACGAGAATGCTGTCAGCGTGCTGGATCTGATTTTCCTAATGTGAATGGGTCATTGGCTTAGTGGTCTTCTAGGAGTTCTGATTGTACAGAAACTAGAATGCTAAAACTTATATTTTGTTGGAGTCATAGTTTGTTAGAGAGGGGACACTAGGTTAGTATGTTGATTCAGTCTATTTGAATTGTTAAACTTAATTTGGCCCTTTTTTTCAGAAGATGCATCTACTTTTATTGGGTGGTGATCCTTCATTTCATCTTTAATCCTAAGCCTTATCCCAAGAGACTATGGTCCTTTAAAAAAGATGCCAGTTCATTTCCTTGATAGTTCTTAACAATTTGAACTAAAGTTCATATTTCATCTATACCTAAAACAAGCTATGCTTATATGTTTAGAGGCAGAGTATAATTACACACATTTAGTTTTTAACTCTCTATGAGAATTTGGGCTGCAGATGGAACATCATCTCTGAAACTATTTTTGAGGAATATCTACTGATGCTTTGATTTTATTTTTAAATTATGATGCTGCAATATCTAAGATTACCAACTACCCATAAATTTTGGCAAACAAATGTCATCTGGAGTCATTATGTTTTCTTCTCTAAAATCTTAAACATATAGCTCTGTTTGTATTTGAGGTAGCACCATACTAAAATCTTGTTTTTTGCTATAGGAGTGACGTGTTCGTCAAAATGAACATGAACCTTTCCATAAGCAAGGGAAGGTGAGAATTCAAGCGTATGGCGCTGTCTCTTCGTGTTGCAGATGTGCAGTTTGGTAGATTCAGACTAGCGTGGGTTCAGATCAGATTAGTTTGGTGGCTCCTGATGGGGCTGACCACTGATACTTGGGTGAACGGCTTAATTAGCAGGTATTTGGATTGTTGTCTTTTTGGCCTGTTCGGTTATTCCAGTTTGCTAATTGTCATATGTAATGATCATTTCTATTTTTTTATGTCTGACATAGTGTGCTGACATACTCTGTAATATTACTTGGTTTCATCTCGTGGGAACAAATTGTATACCAGAAATAGTGGGTCAATTCCATAACTGCTAATTGTATGTTCTGGGGCCTAGGTTTCTGGATCAGATCAGGTGGTCCAAGGATCTAACTGTTTACATGGGTGATGTAATAACTTCTACTTCCATCTGTTTACTGAATTGGCTGAGCTTTGCTAATTCCTAATTAGATGAGACGGAGATACATATATTAGTTTTTCTTTGGTAGTTCCTGGAAAGATACATTTCTCCTAATAATTAATAATTATGTGAAAAAAAAGGTACATGCATCTATGCTTGTATGTCAGCAAACTATAATAAAGTGTCGCTCAATAGTCAATAGTCATCTATGCTTGTATGTCAGCAAACTAAAACAGTGTTGCTCAGTAGTATTCTGACTTGCCTTATTCTAGAGTTGACAGTTAACTATGGACTTACAGAATACACACTAATATTAATGCTCTGATATTTGATATTTCAGACTTTGCTCTGATCCATTTAGTATTTTGCTTCCATTTTGTATTTTGCTTCCTGTACATCAAGTTTCTAGCTCAAAGTTAACATTTCCTGAATTATGAAGCATTTGAAATGCCATCAGAGAGTAAATGTTCTGAAAAGACAACTTTCAATTACGCTAAAAAGTGCTCTGAAGTTCAAAAAAAATGAACTGTTCTGAAGAACCTATGAATAGTTGATAAAAATGATAAATTTACGTTGTTAAATTCATGCTAGCTGTGTTATGTTGCACCCCTAGACTATAATTTTACAAATGAAAATATTTCAATATCCCATTATTCAGATATGATGTACTGAACTTACATATTATTACAGGATGCTTGGCCTGTGATGATTTTTGGACTGTCTATGAATGAATAGATGAGATGGTGAGCATGAGTTCACCAAAATTTATCATGTTTTAGTGCACTGTGATATTTATCCGTCGGATGATCCAAGCAAATTTGGTGACTCCAATCTCCTATTCAGGTGTGTAGCTAGGCAGCTTGGCAAGCAGCTAGATGATGTAGTGTCATGGTCTGTAGGTTAGTTCAGTGGACGGGCAATGCTGTCTAGACGGGCAATGCTGTCTAATTAAAGTTTACATGGGTAACTTCCTTAATTCCAGACAGCAACAATCAAGGTTAGTTCTCTACCTCTATTTATCTCCATCTAACAAACAAAATCATGGCAGCTATATAATATTTCAATTATCACATGTGATTCATCTGCGAAAGAACAATACTTTTGAAGACTCATGGGAAATAAGATCACCTATATGATACTTTTGGACATGCGGTACTACATTTGTGTAGCATAGAGCATTGATTCATCTATGCTTTTCCTCTATATACACTGAACTGACACTAATACTCATTCTGGTTTAGGAATTGCAACCTCGTTACTTTGGAGAATTGCTCAGCTAATCGAGGGACGTCCTCTATTGTGATAGAAATTCAGTACTTGCAGGATATGGACTTGCCAAACAATGGTTGTAATACCCATATTACCCATTTAATAGATGAGCTTGATAACATATGAACTTTTGTGAACTAATTGGCATAAGAACTTCAATGATGTGGTGGCTTATGGTTTGCCACGATGTTTTCATTGTTTGTGCTAGAAGATGGTCCTACTCCTGTTGCCAATTTCTCGACAAAACTGAGACCTGTTTATTATATATCTTTGGTGTTCATCTGTGTAGCACATGTCTGATAAAATAGCCTAGCGCATGTTTGATGAAATAGTCCTGGCCTGCTTTGCAGCAACACCATATCTCGTGGCCAGTGCCCCGCGCGCATGGGCGCGCGCCAATCACTAGTCTACTACCAGTTGGCTCTTATTCATGCGCACCAATCACTAGTCTACTACCAGTTGGCTCTTATTAGCCATCTATATATCTACAAATGGCAAATAAGTAATTCTGTGTGATCGAGCAACGTGAACGTGAATGAGCTCAGGCATCGGCGAGTACAGTAGTACATAGTACAAAATGATCCAACCTCTCTCTCTCTCTCTCTCTCTCTCTCGCTCTCTCTTTCTCTCTCTGCACCCGCCTGCTGCAGCTGCAGGAAGAACGTGTGCGCCAAACTGCCTGAGCAAGGCCGGTGTGAAGAGAGAGATTATTTTAGATTACGGTGTGAATAGACATATGCTCTGACAGTTGATGAACATCATATGCATGGTTCTCGCTCGCATGGGCGGGCCAACTACTAGCTCCCACTACTAATATAGTTCGTTGTCCAATGCAAGATGCCACACCACACCAATGCAAGAAGTTATATTAGGTGCAGGAGGAAAAGGTTGAAGAAATTTGAATTGGATGAGCGTGCGTGCCGTGTTAATTGGTTCATGTGGTAGCGCATGCTTGCATGCAACTAGCTACTCTATACCACATTAGTCCTGAATTGTTGGCTTTATATAACAAAAGAGCAAAGCATAGTCATATGTGGCTTTGAGATGTTGGAGCAAAACAAGTGATGAAATTGGTCCTAGAGATGTTGGATTAGGCCAAGTTGAGACTATTCTATTATGTATCGGAATAAGCCTTGCAGCGTCAAAAATCATGACAAATATTCTTGCTATTGCCATCTCGAGTTGTTGCATGGAAATGTTATCATGATAGATATAGACAGTGCTGATAGCTCTGAGAGCATGATCCATGTGTAATTAGGGGAATAGAGCATGTCAATATTCAAACACCTTTCTCTGAAATCTCTTAACTAGGATCCCCTCCGACTCTGGGCACTCGCCCCACACTTTCATGCAATTCTCCTGCCAAGTAAGGTGTATATGAAACACACCCTTTGTATGCTAGAAGCATTTGAACGAGGAGGGTACAAGTCGCCCAAGTCCTTGAGTTTGGAGGTCTTCAAATGGTATGCTAGTCCTCTTTCTAATATAATGTTCTGTGAAAGAAGACAATTTCTTTACAAGGATGGAATCCAAGGATATCTAGATATCTCAATCTCTTTGTAAGTGTGGAATCCAAGGATCTCTAGTTATGCCAATCTTTATGTAAGGATGGAATCCAACCACACAATAGTCCTGGTCGATACTACTCTCCAAATTGAGAACATTGTCATCACCATTAAAGTCCCACTCATCAAATATATTGTCATCGCCATCGAAGTATTACTCATCAAATGTGTATTCCACTACCAGTGATTCCTTGTTCTCATTGTTTAG
Source organism: Bothriochloa decipiens (assembly GCA_023333625.1). NCBI lineage: Eukaryota > Viridiplantae > Streptophyta > Magnoliopsida > Poales > Poaceae > Bothriochloa > Bothriochloa decipiens. The sequence goes on from CM041629.1 coordinate 54,024,072, forward strand.
GCCATGTAAAATCCATGGGTCGTGCCCCTGTCTCCCACAGTTTAGACTCGCTTGCAAAAGACCTGGACCACTGTCTTCATGCCTCAATGTCCATTCCATCTCATTGCGCAATGACCAGACCTGAAGATTGTTGTCCTCACCTAGGAATGTAGAGTAGACTCCTTTTTCAGACCTTCCTAGAGGACAGGTATTAGGTATTCCCCTTGGCGGTTTGCTTACATGGTATTATTTGACATCGATATTCTGGAAAGCAAACAACAAGCTAGAGATTAATAATAAACCCTTTTAGATAAAATAAAGAATACATAGTAAGCGCATGACGAGTCATGATCCATCTGATATGGGATTAGGTGGACACATAGGACAATTTAAAAGTATAAATTAATTTGTACGGATGGTTCTAAAACCGCATCTGAAAAGAACTTATTTTTACAATTGATGGCTCAGTACCGGTTTTGGTAACCGACCCGTCTATACAACACAGTTGTGTACTAGTAAACGATTGTAACAATTCTAACCCCTTGTTACTTGTAAGCAATGTGTGGAGCGTGCAGTTACATCTTGAAATGAGCAGAATTACAAATGTTGTCCCTAAATAGAAGATGATCGATCGGACGGCTTAAACTTGAGCTCTGTATGTATATTCCATTATTATTATTCGCTTTCAGGCAGTTCCCCTGCCAAGCAAGGTGTATACGGAACACACGAATCTATCCTAGAAGCATTTGAACGAGGAGGGTACAAGTCACCCAAGTCCTCGAGTTTGGAGGTCTTCAAATGGTACGCCAATCCTCTGTCCAATAGCGATCTGTACAAGAAGACAATCTCTTTGTAAGGATGAAATCCGAGGATCTCTAGATATCCACAGCAGTCCTGGTCGGTACTACGATCTCCAACGTTGAAAACATTATTGTCGTCGTCATCAGAATTCCACTCATCAAACGTATGTTCTTCTACTAGTTCCTTGTTGTCATCACCTTGACGATTGTGAAGCCCACGTAAAATCCATGGCCCGTGCTCCTGTCTCCCACAGTCGTTTAGATTTGCACTTGCTTGCAAAAGCCCTGGAGCACTGTGGTGCCTCAATATCCACTCCATCTCACCGCGCGGCGACTCCTCAAGGATCCAGACCTGAAGCTTGCTCTCATCATCACATAGTGCAGAGTAGAATCCTTTCTCAGACCTTCCTAGATGAAGATAAATCCCTCGGCAGCTATCAGATACTTCCCTTGGCGGTTTGATTATACGGTACGTGTTGTTGGACATCGATATCCTAGGAAGAAATTAAACACGCCATAGCTAGATGAATAAGCTCTAGATTTTTTAGATGGATCAAATTTAAAAAGTAGCACTGGCAGATGGATAGACGGATAGATATTGTTACCTCAAAACGAAGTCGTTTTCGCAATGGACGTAGAGCGCGCCCCGCCAATACACCCTCCGGCGATGTGGCACCCACCGATAATCCAGCTGCATGTCAGCGACGGTGGTTCCTGCAGCCTCGCCGTCCCGGGTGAAGGACCTCTTCTCCCATCTCCCCATCGCCGACGAGAAGACATCCAGAACGTATGGCGAGGGCGGCCACTCCGATCCCAGCAAGGATCTCCCCACGCGCCTGACCTTGGGATGACGACGACGGACGGGCGGCCAAGGTGGTCTGAGCTTCTTTTCGAGCTCGTCGTCATCAGACACGTCGTCTCTGTAAGGAGGACGGGGGATCGACACCACCTCGTACTGCTCCGCCGCCGACGCGGCCGCCGGGTTGAAGACAAGGTACTTTTCTCGGTAAAAATACTCCATTCCCGCCGGGAGAGGCGGGCACTCCGGCAACGCCGCTCGCCGCCCCGTTGCGGGGTTGAACACGGCGCCGTGGAAGAGGAGGAGGAGGCCGTTGCAGTGGTCTTGGACGACAGCGTATGGCATGCGGTAGCTGGAGGTGACATCCGTCGTCGACGACGACGGGCGCGAGAACAAGAGCCCTCCGAATGGAAGCAGGTAGTCGCTGCCGTAGTTGATGAAGAGGCCGGCCAGCGACCGCGGCGGGAGGAGGTCCGCGCGCAGCAGGCCGCGGCCATCGATTACCGCGCGCCACGCCGTGCAGACGCAGCGGGACGTGGCCAGGCCGCGTGGCGCGAGCCGGCGAAGTACGTCGGCCAGCACGTCGTCGGGGAGCTGCCGCGCCCGGTCCTCCTCCTGCGGTTCCATCTGCGGAATTGCTTCGGTTTCGTTCCTCGCCGCGCGTTGGATTGCTCGCAGAATTAAGCTGCCTGCTGCAGTCGCCGTGCGAGATACATAGGATCTGCAGATGCCTTTCCATGGTCAGGTCGTGTCCAAACTGACCACGTCCGCGATTCACTCACTGTCCACCACAAAGTCGATCTCGAGTTCTCGACCCTTTCCTGATCTCTATAAATGAAATGAGCTATGCCAGTCCATATGAAGAATCTCTTCCATGCCACCAGGCGCCGATCTCGTGCCTCATCCGACGAGCAGGCCAACGGCCGTCTTCCCGCGCCGCCGCGGAGTTCTTCGATCCGATACGTCTTTGTTCCCCTCTTCTACTCCTTGTGCCATCCGTAGCTGCCGTCTCGAAATACGGCTTCTAGATATGGATGGGAGACGGGGTCGATAAAATACCTTGTAGGTCTGGGCGCCATGGCCGCCGCCGCTCGCCGGCCGCCCTTGTTGGCCCTCGTTCTGCTGCTGATGCACCCTTGCATCGCCCTTTGGTGCGCGTGCTTGTGGGTGCGTGCGTGTGCTTGCGGGTGCCGGTGCGTGCGTGTGCTTGCAGGTGCTGCTGCTTGCGGGTGTCCGTCTGTGTGTTGGTGTTTTGGCTTGCAGAGTGAAGACAGAGACATTCAGAGAGAGCCCCGTGAGGAGCAGCACGACACCAAAGCCTGCCTGCTCGTCCTTGATTTGGCCATCTGTGCATTGGTGCTATGGCATTATTTAATCATTTTGGCATGATTTTTTTTAAATAAAAAGCTTGTGGTAAATTACGTTAATATAGTCAATTCCTATATCATGGTTCAGCAAACTTTTTCAAGTGATTTTTGTATGTTCTTTTGGGTTATTTGCTTTTAGGCAATGGGGACACCAATGCAGAGTTGGGTTGGTTTGGTGGAGGCTAATAGAGACACCAGTGATCTACTTTTTGATGACTATGGACTTGACACATAGGTTAAACAAGTTGTTGAACAATCTACCCCCACATTGAAAGGTGCTAAGAAGAGGACAAGAAATTTCACACTCCAGGAAGACAATGTGTTGGTGACAGCATGGTTAGAAGTTAGCTTGGATCCAGTTAAGGGCACTGATCAAACTCGCAGTACCTATTGGCAGCGAATTCATGATTACTATCATGAGCACAAGACTTTTGAGTCAGAGCGTAGTATCAGTTCTCTCTCACACCGTTGGGGTATCATCCATAAAAGTGTTAATATATTTTATGGATGGTTAACTCAGGTCCAGAATAGAAATGAAAGTGGGCTGACTGAGCAAGATAGGGTAAGTTATTTAATTGTGTTAGTTCTAGTTGATTGAGAATGCATGTCTTTTTAATTTTGCATGATAGCCAACACATGTTTCTTGTGCAGATCGAACGGGCAAAGGAAATGTACCAGGAAAAAGATCGAGATGGGAAATCATTTGCTTTCATGCATTGCTGGAATAAGTTGCGCAATGAGCAGAAGTGGATTGATCTAGGTTCTAAAACCTCTCAAAGCTCCCAGAAAAGCTCCCAGAAAAAACAGAAGACCTCCTCAACTGCTAGTCCAGGGTCATGTACACCTGGAACTCATGGAAGTAAGCATGCTGATGAAGAGGACAGACCAAGTCATACATCACCAAGGAAAGGAAGGCCAGATGGTAAGAAGAAGGAGAAAACACGCAGGTTTGAAAATTATAACTCTCAAGGAGATGACCTTTACATGGAGGCAATGGAAAAATTGTGGGCAAAGGAAGAAAAGGCCGAAGAGATGAGAGATATAAAGAAAAAAGAATGTAATGATGAGAGGCTTGCAGTAGAGACTAGAAGGCTTGAAATCAAGCAACAAGTAGAGAATAGGAAGTTGTATTTAAAGCAAAAAGAAATGGACTTGAAATAGAGAGAAGATGATGCCAAAGTTATTACTATGGACATTAGTGGCATGAGTGAGGATCAAAAGTTATTTATTAATCATTGCAGCGTGAGATCATTGCTCGACATTGTGGTGGTGGCAGGTAGAAGCATCGTGTTTATTAGTCTTTTGTGTGTCAACTATGGACTATGTTTATTTAAATTATGTCGTAGTATGTTTGTTATTCCATGGAACTCTGTAAGGACAATTTGTGGCTTGATTATGGATGCCTATGTAAGAACAATTATGTCCCAGTGTGATTATTAAATTATGTGCTAAAATGACTAATGAAATTGGCGGATACATGACTGATAAATAGAGCGTACATGACTGATACATGACTGATAAAGGGTACATGACTGATAAACTAGAGGGTACATGGCTGATAAAATAGACGGTACTCTACTGGTACATAAATAATCTTTTGCAAAAAATGCTGCAGTAATCTCTTGCAAAGGCGATAATCCAAGTCATCCAGCTCTATCTCTTTTCTGCTCAAAATAATTATCATGTTGCTCTACAGCTTGAACTATACGATTGTAGAGTATACGAGACATCCGAAACCTGAGGGACAAATCCAAACTAAGCAAACATGGACATAGGAATATGGATAAAGATGGTTTGGTAGACAAAAAAATTAATAGGCTATTAGCAAACCTGCGTCGGAAGAAAGATGGCCCATAAGTTGAATTCTCACAGAAATAGTCGTTGAACAACCTCCAGTGACCACTTTCTCTGTCCCGATGAATGTATTAACGCCCAGGTACAAAACCACCCCATCGTGGAGCATGGAGAGCTTGATGTTGAGTGTTTGCTTGGTGTAATGCGGTAAGGATTTCCTCAATATCATCGTCACAGGGCAAAGTGAAACTTTAGGGTATTATGTCTATAACCGATCATAGGGCAAAGTGTTTGTTATTTGAAACGATATTTTCTTAGAGAAAGAGTTTCTCAAAAGAGAAAATAATAGACAAAAGATGTATCTTGAAGAAGTTCAAGATGAGCTAGTAGGGACTGACTCTACAAGTGATGCTAATGTAGCAGATCAAGTTGAGACACCCGTAGCAGTGGAGACACACCACAACCACGAAGATCAGCAAGAATTCGCGCATTGCATGGGGATTTGTTATTGTTAGACGATGACGAACCTGCAGATTATGTGGAAGCTATGATGAATCCAGATTCCGAGAAATGGCAAAGTTCTATGAGATTCGAGATAGATTCTATGGGAGACAATCAAGTTTGGAACTTGGTTGACCCACCTGATGGGGTTAGACCCATAGAGAGCAAATGGATCTTTAAGAAGAAGAAGGATATGGACGGAAACGTTCACGTCTATAAAGCTTGACTTATCGCAAAAGGTTTTCGGCAAGTTCAAGGAATTGACTATGATGAGACATTCTCGCCGGTAGTGATGCTTAAATCTATTCGGATCATTCTAGCAGTTGTTGCATATTTCGATTATGAGATATGGCAGATGGATGTTAAAACAGCCTTTCTAAATGGGTATTTAGAAGAGGACGTGTATATGATACAGCCTGAAGGTTTTGTTGATCCTAATAATGCTGGAAAGATATGCAAGCTTAAGAAATCTATTTATGGGTTAAAGCAAGCATCTCGGAGTTGGAATATTCATTTTGATGAGGTAGTCAAAGGGTTTGGATTCTGTCAGAATGAAGAAGAATCTTGTGTTTACCAGAAGGTAAGTGGGAGCGCTATTGTGTTTCTGATCTTGTATGTGGATGACATACTATTGATTGGGAATGATATTTCTATGTTACAATCTATAAAGACTTTACTGAATAATAGTTTTTCTATGAAGGATTTAGGTGAAGCAGCATACATCTTGGGAATTAAGATCTATAGAGATAGGTTGAGAAGGCTAATAGGATTCAGCCAAGATACGTATATTGACAAGGTGTTGAAACGATACAACATGGAACAGTCCAAGAAAGGGTTCTTGCCTATGTCACATGGTATGCGCTTTAGTGACAAGCAGTGTCCTTCATCAGATGAAGAGCGCAACCGCATGAGTAAGGTTCCATATGCTTCTGTCGTTGGTTTCATCATGTATGCCATGATATGTACTCGCCCAGATGTCTCATATGCTCTAAGTGTTGCGAGCAGGTACCAAGCTAATCTGGGTGAACCTCACTGGACGCTTGTTAAGAACATCCTAAAGTACTTACGAAGGACTAAGGATGTGTTCCTAATCTATGGAGGTGAGGAGGAGCTCGTTGTAAACGGTTATACCGATGCTAGCTTCCAAACCGACAGGGATGACTCACTATCTCAATCAGGTTTTGTGTTCATAATAAATGGTGGTGCATTTAGCTGGAAAAGTTCCAAGCAGGAGACGGTGTCTGATTCTACAGTAGAAGCTGAGTACATTGCAGCTTCTGGCGCTGCAAAGGAAGGTGTTTTGGTTGAGGAGGTTCCTCATTGAGCTTGGTGTGTTTTCGAATGCATCGAACCCATTGAATTTACATTGTGATAACAATGGGGCGATTGCACAGGCTAAGCAGCCTAGGGATCACCAGAAGAACAAACATGTACTCTAAAAGTTTCATCTTATTCGAGAGTTTATGAAACGAGAAGTAATCAAATTGTGCAAAATACATAGGGATTTAAATATAGCAGATCCTTTGACAAAGGCTCTTCCACAGCCTAAGCATGAGGCGCACATGAGGTCTATGGAGATTAGACATCTAAGAGATTAACTCTAGTGCAAGTGGGAGACTGTTGGGAATATGCCCTAGAGCTAATCATGTAGATGATGATATTCCGATTATATCCATGATTTATAAAGTGTTCATTGAATATCCATTATAGACAACTTGTATTGATTGGCGATTATGTGAATTGTTTGTGGAACTCAATTACTTGAATGGTTATTCTAAAGTTGTCCCTGGTCGACGTTCTTGTGAGAACACACTTGAATATTAGACCAGCACATGTATTAGTTGATGGTTATGTTTCATAAGTCATGGACATGGAGATGTCAAACTAATAATGTGGGCATATGTGAGACATGTAGGCTGGACTGATCCGACATGAGAAAGTCTCTACTCACATCATGTACGTTATGTCCTTAGACCTAAGATTGTGGTATGTACTCAAGATGTGAAATGGCCTACTTAGGGACTATCAAACGCTGCTCCGTAACTGGGTAGTTATAAAGGTGGTCTTCGGGTGGTCGGGAAGCATGCTATGAGACATAGACAATCAAGATGGAATTTGCCTCTCTCTACGCGAGAGAGATATCACTGGATCACTCAAGTGATTGGATCAACAAATGCATGGCCGTGCTTGGGTTCAGTGTTAACCCACGAGTTGAACCATATATCGAGTGGTAAAGGGAATAACTTGTATGTGGTCGTAGTGGTTCGTCTAATATGATCTTTGCGTGCATATAAGAGTTGTCACGCCTTGCTAGAGGCCGCTGTCAACTATTGGGCGAGTAGGAGTACTCGGCCAATGTCAATGTGTGCGTGAACCCATAGGGTCGCACGCTTAAGGGGCTGGAAGCCTAATTCGGGTTGGACCCGAATTAGACAAGGCTTAGGGTTACTAATGAGCCTCCAACTCGTGAGCTCATTGGGGACGCCTATATAAGCAAGGGCCAGGGGCGCGGTCAGGGTTACACACGTCTTTGGCAGCCGTCGTCGCTCTCCCCACGCTCGCGCCTTCTGCTCCTCGCGGACCTAGCAGTCCAGAGGCGCATTGCTTCTTCTCTGCACGTGTGGGATTCCTCGGAGGTGCTGCATCTGGAGCACTGGGACGAACCGCGCGAGGGGATTGAGGTGACGAACGACCACACAACTGCACTGTCTGCTGCGACGTGTACGACTATATCGAGTCGTCTTTCCCTGCACCTGCGCGTCTAGTGGTAATCCTGTGACCTGTAACTAGCAGTAGATCCTAGTTTATGAGATCGAAAAGTTTTATTTTCTGGCTAACGTAGCACTCTCATAACCCAACAAAATACTCAATTGAGTTTGTATTTATATTTGTATTTAACCAAACACTCTTCTTTTCTAAAATACCATTCGACTCAACCTGCATCGATCCTCTAATTCATATATACAACTCGGCGAGCCTGTTTGACATCCAAACACATCCATATGCACTCTAATATTGCCTAGCTAGTAGCGGGAGATGGTTTTATCATTCTAAATAATACTTCACCGATTTCAAATTATACGTCATTCTATTTTTTACGTAAATTTTACTAACTATTTATATATAGATACACATTATGTCTAATTACATAGCTTAGAAAACCGGACTTGTAATATACTCCTCCTATTTCAAATTATAAGGCTTTTTTACTTTTTTATTTAGATATATTATTTTTTATATCTATCGAGAAATAGCGTATATCTAACTATATTAAAAAACTATGTATTATCTAATAGAAAATCTAAAATTCTAAACTCTTATAAAGCTAATGTCAAATTCCTATAAAACTAATGCCGACTAAATGATTTCTCTTGTTTTTTGTTGCGCCACATCATCCGCTTATATCATCGTTCACTTAATGTAGATCCTCATTATGTCAACCGAGCAGTTTTTTTTGAGCTCATGTAGCCACGTACAACGAAGCCACGGAGATCTTAAAGCTTTCACTTTGCATTTATATAGATAATATCCACTGCATGCATGCATGCCGCACCACTGCTGCTATGAGCTCATTGCGTCCTCTTTTATTTTTTAAAATACTCCGCTAATTAAGATAAAGTTTTATATTAGTTTAAAAAGTTTCCGCAGCAACACGTAGGGAAATTACCTGAGGTCTTATAATTTAGAGGGGAAAATGATGACAATGGATAAATATAATTGTCGTTAATGCTATTGTTTACAATTCTGACATTCGTATGCTGTGATTTTGGAAAGACGGTTTCGGCCTCCACTGGCGGAGGCCGTCTCTCAAGAAACAAAGCGTATTCTACAGGGCCCCCCGCCGCCTTCTCCAGTTTCTCGCGCGCGCGCCGCCACCGTCTCTCCGCCACCGCCCCGCCCCGCCCCGCCCCGCCCGGCGTGAAATCTCAGACCTAACCTGCATAGCGTAACCAGACTACCAGAGTCACTCCCCCCTTGCGCACCCGAGCCCTCTGTTCTGGTGATTGGTGAAGACTTTGTCGGAGACCCCAGCGATGTCGGCCGCGGCGGGGACGCCGCCGGAAGGCGAAGGGGATCGGACGTGGCAGTCTTACCATACCGCATACACCAACGCCAAAGCTGGTACGGGTGCAATTTCTCTGCTCGCTCAATATTGGGGGTTCTCGGGGGTTTGAGACACGGCACCGGCATAACACGAAACCTATACGGATAAATTTTCGCCATTAGTGCTTTACTAGTTGGGCCGAATAATATTAGAACAAATCTGGAGCTGATCTTTCGCTTTGCCATCCAGATGAGTCAAGAAGATACATGTAACACTACTTTTCTTCATTCAATGTCCTTTTCCCCTGTTGTCGAAAAAAAAAAAGTCCTTTCCCCCTTTGCACAATATAAGGGCTACCGACTTAGTGATATGGACTCTCTTTGTCCAGTAGACTGATACTTTGTTAGCCATGTCCAATGTAAGTGTATAATGCCATCTATGCTATGAAGTTTGTTTGAGATTTTAGTAATTGTTCTCGTGTGGTGCTGGTGTTGCATTAGGAATGGAGGATGTTGACAAAGAGAAGGTGCAGAAGGTAATCTATGAAATGAGCAAGGGCTCCAAATATTTCGAAAATGAGCAGAGGAAGGAGGCAGTCATGAAACAAAAGATTGAACATCTCCGCGCACAATGTGCAGCATTGACTGATAATGACATATCACATTTTCAGAAGGTATGGATTAGCACATTTTCATGCTAGCTTTTGTGATCTGTCTGTCATTTTTTTGGGTCATCTAATTTGTAAGCCATGATTCAGTCTCCTACACATTGGTTGATGGTCATAAAACACCACAAAAATACAAGAGAAAAATAGTGTGGTCAATTCATCAATGTTTTCTTGTGCATTTGATATAGTGCTCTTTGTTTCACAGCATCAAACAGATTCTGTACTTACTGGTGCTATTTTATTTTTCCTCTCTTATGTATTTATCCCTACATGACAACATAATTTTCAGGTTGCTGAGAAGAAAATGTTAGAGTTGGAAGCATCACGAGATCTTTCAAAGATATGGCTTCACACTGATATGGATGCCTTTTATGCTGCTGTTGAGACATTGGAGAATCCATCCTTGAAGGGAAAGCCCTTGGCGGTTGGTAGCATGTCTATGATAGCTACTGCCAGTTATGAGGTGAGCATACTACCTTATTATTATGAAATATACGAAAATCTTTTAATTTAATCACTACAAGAGGGAAAAATTATGTGTTCAGCTGGTGTATTTGAAAATTTTGATTGAAATTTCAACATTGCATTTCACTGTTATAGACTGGAAACTGGATGGGCCAAAGTGGTGTTTGTTTTGTTTTCTGTCATTTGGTCAATGTAGGAACGTCCCCATGTTATAGAGTGGAAACTGGATGGGCCAAAGTGGTGTTAGCTTTGTCTTTTGTCATTGGTAAATGTAGAAACAACAGTCCCCTTTATCTAATGGATTGTGTAATTGATTCACTTATTCAGGCACGTAAGTTTGGAGTGCGTGCAGCGATGCCTGGTTTTATTGGATGCAAACTGTGTCCTGGTTTGGTTTTTGTCCGACCAAACTTTGAGAGATATACTCACTATAGCGAACTGACAAGAAAAGGTTTGTAAAAATAATACTACTAATCTAATCATTATAGAAGGAACTTGACAGATTATTGAAGCATTGGTGCACTTAATTTTCCAGAGGTATGATCCCAACTTCATTGCAACAAGTCTAGATGAAGCATACCTCAACATAACAAATGTTTGCATTGAGAGAGGCATTACAGGCGAGGAGGTAATCATGAACCTTTCTAATTGTCACAGCTTCCTGATGCTTTTACTTACCAGGAGCACATGACTTAATTTGCTTATCAAATTAATCTCCTCCTAACATTCTTGTACTACATGATAAATTTTACTGATCACATCACTCTGGTTTTCTTAGGTTGCTACTGAACTTAGGTCTGCCGTTCACCAGGAAACTGGTCTAACATGTAGTGCTGGGGTTGCTCCAAACCGTATGATTGCGAAGGTCAGAGCTCAAACTTTTTTTACTAAACTCATTTGAATTTTACCTCAGAAGTGGCAATGCCCTGTTCCTGTTATTTTTATTCTCTGTGTCTTCTTCATCACTCTTTCATTGAATGCCCCGTTGAGTTAACATATAATTGGTAATGGCTAATAAACTAATTGGGTTGCACTGGACTACTGGCAAAGCATTTGCTTTGCACAACCAATACTTTTGCCCATAGCAGTTGTTTAGCAAGCATGACTGGGGATCTTTTTGGTTAACTCATCCTGTCTACTCTTTTTTTAATAGTCATATGTTCTTATTCATGTTGGTGTAGCTTATCCCACAGCAAACTTACAAGGTTCCTTTCCCTTTTTCTATCTTTTTTCTAGGTTTGCTCTGATATTAACAAGCCCAATGGGCAGTTTATTTTGCCAAATGACCGGGAAGCTGTATTGACATTTGTATCTACATTGCCTGTAAGAAAGGTACTTCCTTTTTTTTTCTTTATTATATAATTAAAAAGTCATTCCTTTTTGTTTTACTGCTCCATTTTTAACCTTGTTTCCCGATTTATATTTGGATATTTATTTGGTTATACTGTAAGATGTGTTGTAACCATTGTCACACTTTTCTCCCACAGATCAGAGGTAGAAATTCATAATAGTTTCTCATGCATTGTGACCTCATGTTTTATTTCTTTGCTTATGATGTAATGTTGTTTACTTCTACATTGATGCTGGCCTTTCTTTGGATATTTATGAAAAGGAAAAAATGATTTGTTATTTCAAGATCTTTGTATGCAGATAGGTGGCATAGGTAAGGTAACAGAACAGATGTTACGTCAGGTTCTTGGAATCAGTACATGTCAGGAGATGCTGCAAAAGGCTGCTTTTTTATGTGCTCTTTTTTCGGAAGGCTCAGCTGGTCCGTATGTTAATTATACATGTTTGCTGTTCTTTGAAGCTTTTAGCAAGCTATTTTATCCAAGCAAGATCTCAGAATTCAAATTGAAATCCAATGTTTTCAGATTTCTTTCTTTCGGTTGGTCTTGGGTTAGGAGGTACAGAAACCCCAGAGCAAAGGCAAAGGAAAAGTATCAGTTGCGAGCGAACTTTCGCAGCAACAAATGATTCTTCTTTGCTTTTTGAAAAATTAGGTAAACATCTTAACTTATTTGTGTAACTGAGGCCTGATGATTACACATCTCAATTGTTAGCATAGCATCTTGCCATCAAATCTGATATCTTGTGCTTACACAACTTAGTTTCACTGAGAAGGCTGCTTGCTCGATTAGCAACTTCTTCTCTTTCTTACAACACACACACACACACACACACACACACACACACACCCCACTGAAAAAAATAATTATATTCCCGACTTCCCATGTATTCAAATGTTAGTAAACATTGTGCACATTCTTTTTGAACCATGCAACATATCAGAGTACTTGTAAAAGCACAATTTGTAATGCATTATGGATGTTCTTTGTAGAACCTTCAGAAGTCAGTTTGAACGTTTTAGAAATATCTAAATCCACTCTCCTTGCTTCTATATCATCCAAATTTATGGAAGTAATAATAAGATTTATTCCCTTCATTCCAAATAGTAAGTTGCTTTGGCTTGCCGAAGTACATAGCTTTTGCTACGCATCTAGATATACATTATGTCTAGATGCAAAGTAAAAGCATTGTCTAGAAAAGTCAAAACGACTTATAATTTGGAATGGAGGGAGTACCTTACCATCATTTTCCTGTTATGATTATATCTGTAGCCTACATTTTGTTGCAAGTTCTGTAGTGTTATATACAGTAACTTTTCATGTGCTCCGGAATGATTTTGTGGGAATAAACCCTGTCAAACCAGGACTTCATGTGATATTGCACCTTGTGATAGCATGTTTCGATGCATGACTCACCACATTGTTATCTATTTTCAGATAGCCTTGCAGAAAATTTAACTGATGATTTGCAAAAGGAGGGTTTCAAGGGAAAGACACTAACACTCAAACTGAAGACTGCAGATTTTGAGGTTTGTTTCTCCCATTCTAATAGCTGTTGGACTGATTTTCTGTAACGAGAATGAAGAGAGATGTTTTTCTTTTGTTTCACGGATCACAGATTGATCAATGATCTTAATCAGGTTCGGACAAGGGCAGTAACTACACGGAACTACATCAACTCCAAGGAAGATATCCTTGTCTATGCTACAAAGTTGCTTAAGGCTGAAATGCCTCTTTCTTTGAGACTGATGGGTTAGTGTGTGCACATCTAAATTATTTTAGTTGGATCAAACTTTATGACTACTAATCGTGCGAAACTCCTACAGGATTTTCTTTTAGCTTCTAACTTCTTAGTTCATATGACAAAATTTTTGGTTTGTCCTCAAGTTCGTTTAGCTGCTTTGACATGTGGTTCTGTCATAGTGCATGTTTCATTTACCTTATCAATTGGACGGCAATGACTGTCATTTTTGTGTGGTCATATTTTGATGTCATGTATTCTGTTTGGACAATACTGCGCTATTTGCATTTGATATTTGTTTGCTCTTGCTGCTTGAGGAAGTCATACCTGACAGTTACCCTTATGCAAACTAATAGGATTGCGGATGTCTCAGCTACATGATGAGAAGGATGATCCATCTACTTCGACACAAAAAACACTAGATATATTTTTTCGTTCATCAAACAGCAACTCAAATGTCAATGGAATGAGAATCACTAATACCTCAGGGCAGGATAATAATGATTCTATTAGTCTCACATCCAAGGAGTACTTGGTACCTGATGCTGGCACAGGTGTTTCCACAGATCAACAGGATTTCTTCCTACATGATGAGAGCTGTTTCATTCCCGAACAAAGGAGTTTAGGCAATTCTAGTAATGAGGCTGTCCTAAGCAACCCGTTAGTTGGTACAAAGTTAGATGATGTGTCTTCCAGTGCAAAGGTTTGTCTGAATTTCCATTATTTCACAGCTAACAAAACAGGGTGGACTTTTCTGTCCATGTCTTCATACGCAAATTCATAAGTGAACCTTACTTTTCATAAGGTTGCGCCCACTGAGAAGTTGCATGAACCTGATAACTTGATCAGTCCGAAGGCTGTGGCTTCATCAAGCAAACCTGATCAGCAATCATGGATTGACGGGTACATTTGTTCCATTTGTGGATTTGAACTACCACCAGGTTTTGAGGAGGAGAGACTAGAACATTCAGATTTCCACTTGGCTCAAACACTCCAGCAGGAAGAGTCAGTGGACGGTACAAGACACATGTCAAACGAGAGGTATCTATGTCTTGGCATTCACTCAGATATGTTGTTTTCTGCTGCTGTTAGGAACTAGGCCGTTGATTTGTTTTTTTACTGGTGTAAGCTACTCTAGTATTTGGTAGGACTTAGCCTCACCCGTCTGGTTCCATCCTTCTGCTATACCAATGCATGCTTCATTTTTGTTAATATGTTTTGAACCTACTACACGATTCATGTTGCTATAGTAGCATAGGCTCTATTTTATTCTCTTGATATTATTACTCAGAGATGATATGATTCAGCAGGCTGGCAGAAAGACCATGCTCTGCTACACCCACACCCAAGAAGAAGCTGAAGTCCTCTAAAGAAGGAAAACATATTCCTATTGACGCTTTCTTCACAAAGTGTAATAAGAACTTGTAAGATAGGACTTGCTGGCAACTTTGTAATTATGGGTATATGGGTATGCTACCCACTTAGCCAAGTGTTGTACGTGTAAGTTTATTCTTACGAGAGCAGTATGTAAATTTTATTCTTGATGAGAGTAATATGTAAATATCACCTCAACTCTCCGGTACTAACTGTGAAAGGGCAGCTCCATGTAAAGACGCCCATTATTATTTTTTCCTTTTTTTTCCTTTTGTTGAGAGAGATTGTCATTCAATATGAAAATGATGTACTCTAAAATTTTACACAGGAAATCCATTACTTTATAGGAAAAGGACCTTTATGTTAAGAGCATATGAATTTCCCTTTATGGGGATATGAATTTGCTATGCTGAGGAGCAAACAAACAAATTTCAGGCACTTGCGAGTGATGTAGCTGAATGGCTTTCTTGATCATACATGATTTGATAATTATGTGCCTCATTTAAAAAAAATAAAACAGAATATCCTCCCAATAACTGGGGACAGTGAGATTTTTCGGACAAGAGAATGATGTATCCAGTGCTTGTACCTGTCAGTCCGCCCGCCAGCTTTCATTCCTGCACGTGGTCAGAAAAATTCAGCAAGCATTGGAGAGCGAGAGCAAGAGGGAGCTCAATGGGGAGGAAGGGGGAAGACGGCAATCATGCGCTGCGGCGTCGACGCTCGGCCGGGCCCCTCCTCCCCCTCCCCGGCGCATCACCAGCCACCTGCTCCGGCCACCGCGTCCCATGGCCGCGGTCGGGGTTAGGGGCTGCGCTGCCGCGGCCAAAGAGCCTCCACGGTCGCCTCCGCTTCGGGCCCCTCCCCGCCGGCGACCTCTGCAGGCAGGCCCACCGTGTCCGTATCTCTCACCCTACCTGTAGTTTTTTTTTTTAATTTTGATGATCATTTTTCGTCTTTTTGTTTCATCATCACAAGTTTTTTATGTGTCCAGAAACCCGGAATAACATTTGATATATGTAGCATGTTGTCAAAAGAAAACATTTGATAGGTAGCATGTTACGCCAACACAGATATCTTAGTGCCCCAGATTCTCATTCGAAATTATTTCTTAAAATCTCTCGCATAGTCGCATCACCCAAAAAATTCAGGCTACTTCAGCAAAACTCATGGCTTCCTCTGTGTGGCAGGAGAAGCTACCAGTTGCTGTTCTTGTATCGAAGTCCACGCTGCAGAGCGAACATGGTAATTGTGCAATGGCTCATTTGCTTCATCATATAACTTGGGACTCCAAGATGTCACATTTTCTGACCTCAATCCGGTCCTCAATGCTGCTGTTATCTAAGCATGTTGCCCAAACCACATCTACTCAGGTGTTTCACTTCAGAGTGAGTGTGTCGTTCCCGGAGGTGTCAAAGCTGCTGGGTTTCAGATCTCTGCCGATGACCTAGCATCAATCGTTGAAAACCATGACGGTGAAAAGTTGACTGCGCTTGGCCAGCTGGATGGGATCACAGACAAGTTGGCGACGTCATTAACTGATGGAATCGCCACAGATGAGTGCAGCCTGAATCGAAGGCAGGACATGTATGGAGTGAACAAGTTCACAGAGAGTGAGGCCCGCAGCTTGTGGGAGTTTGTGTGGGAGGCGCTGCAAGATACTACTCTTGTAATTCTTATAGCATGCGCCCTTGTATATTTTGTTGTTGGCGTTGCCACGGAAGGGTGGCCCAGCGGTGCCCATGATGGCATTGGAATTCTTACAAGTATCCTCCTGGTTGTTTCTGTTACTGCGACAAGCAATTATCAGCAGTCTTTGCAATTCAGGGATCTGGACAAAGAGAAAAGGAAAATTTCTATTCAGGTTACTAGAGATGGGTTCAGACAAAGGATAATGATAGATGATCTCCTTCCTGGTGATGTTTTCCACCTAGCTGTTGGAGATCAGGTTCCTGCAGATGGCCTCTTTATTTCAGGGTATTCTGTATTGATCAACGAGTCCACCCTAACTGGTGAGAGTGAACCTGTTGTCATAAATGAAGACAACCCTTTTCTTTTGTCAGGGATTAAAGTCCTAGATGGGTCATGCAAAATGCTGGTTACAGCAGTGGGGATGCGAACACAGTGGGGTAAACTAATGGCTGCCATCACTGATAGTGGGGATGATGAAACTCCACTGCAGGGTAAACTAAATGGAGTTGCAAATACTATTGGAAATATCGGTCTGTTTTTTACCCTTTTAACTTTTTTTATCCTCTCGCAAGGGCTAGTGGCCCAAAAATACGCTGATGGGCTTCTTTTAAGCTGGTCTGGAGAAGATGTACTGGAAATACTGGAGCATTTTGCCATTGCAGTCACAATTGTTGTTGTTGCTGTTCCTGAGGGATTGCCTTTAGCAGTGACATTGAGTCTTGCATTTGCAATGAAGAAAATGATGAATGAGAAGGCACTGGTACGACAGTTAGCTGCCTGTGAAACTATGGGCTCAGCCACTATCATCTGTAGTGATAAGACAAGAACTCTTACAACTAATCGCATGTCTGTCATGAAGGCCTGCATATCTGGAAACATAATGGAAGTGACCAATCCACCAGTGCTTTCAAGTTTTTCTTCCAAACTCCCAGAATTTGCAATTTGCTTTGCAAATTCTTCTGGAATCCATTTTTAACAACACAGCTGGTGAAGTGGTGATTAACCAAGATGGGAAGTGTCAGATACTAGGGACCCCAACTGAGGCTGCTTTGTTGGACTTTGCATTGTCAATAGGTGGAGACTTCAAGATAAAACGGCAGGAAACTAAGATTGTTAAAGTCGAGCCTTTTAATTCAACAAAAAAGAGGATGAGCACCATTCTCAAGTTTCCTGGTGGAGGTTACCGTGCACATTGTAAAGGTGCTTCAGAAGTAGTCTTGGCTGCCTGTGATAAATTCATAGATGCCAGAGGTACTATTGCTGCACTTGATAAAACAGCTACAAAACTCAGTGATATCATCGAAACCTTTTCTAAAGAAGCACTAAGGACACTCTGCCTTGCTTATCGGGAAATGGATGACAGCTTTTCCATTGATGAGCAAATACCGCTACAAGGATACACATGCATTGGTATTGTTGGGATCAAAGATCCTGTTCGTCCAGGCGTCAGGCAGTCTGTGGCAACTTGCCAGTCTGCTGGCATTACTGTTCGAATGGTTACAGGAGACAACATAAATACAGCAAAGGCAATTGCTCGTGAATGTGGTATACTTACTGAGGATGGTATTGCCATTGAAGGTGCTGAGTTCAGAGAGAAAAATCCCAAAGAACTCCTTGAGTTAATTCCAAAGATGCAGGTTTGCCATGTACCTAATAATTTATACTTAGCAAAGTTTTTATCCATCTACTAGGAAATCCTCATATGCGTATGCCTGTGTGCTGAAGGTCCTAGCTCGATCGTCACCACTTGATAAGCATACACTTGTGAAACACTTGCGTACCACGTTCAATGAGGTTGTTGCCGTGACTGGTGATGGTACAAATGACGCACCGGCACTACGTGAGGCAGATATTGGACTTGCCATGGGAATTGCAGGGACTGAGGTAATAATATCACTAAGCAATGAGTATAATATCCTCAAGATATTTGGAGCCTACAAATCTTTCATATTTTTTTAGAAGCTACATAGACCTGAATCTTGACTTTATACTCTTTCCTTCTTGAAGTCACATCTATTTACTCCATGACTGATTGATCAGTAGTATGTACTTTGCACATGTGTTCATTGGTAATGTCTGCATTCTCAATAAGAATTTCCTAAGGAAAGCCCATTCATGGGTAGAAATATATCTTAAAATTCTGTTATCAAGGCCCTCCACTAAAATGAATAGAGGCTGCCACACATATGATGTCTGTTTCATCAACATATGCAATGTTGATGCAAATAAACAGTGGCCTGTATGTATGGCTTGTCAAGTATCAGTGTTCAACTACTTCCTCCAGTGACATGAACATGTCATTTAGGAGAATATTTTATGAAACCTTAAAAATTACAAGCATCAGTAACTTTTATGGGTTTCAATGCAATTTTCTGATAACAATTCAATAAAATAAACATATGCATGACATATCCTCTGCTGGTTGTGGTTGCCATTGTATGTGTGTGTGTTGGGAAGGGGGGGGGGTGCGGGGGGGCTGAAAATAAGCTCTTTTGTATCCTCCATGATCTGCGTAGGTTCCAGAGCACAAACATTTACTCCCAGACTCTGTAAATTGCTTTACGCAGGTAGCAAAAGAGAGCGCTGATGTTGTTATTCTTGATGATAATTTCTCCACCATCGTAACAGTTGCCAAATGGGGACGGTCTGTTTATGTCAACATCCAAAAGTTTGTGCAGTTCCAGCTGACTGTTAATGTTGTTGCACTTTTGGTTAACTTCTCTTCTGCTTGCTTTACAGGTAATAAGTCCATCATGGTTTGTCCTAACTCCTAAGCTAAACTTTTTAAACTTTGATTATTGATTTGATGTTAAATTTTTATATAGATTGACACTAAAAGATTGACATTGCTAGATTCACTAAGAAAAATATTTCTATAAGTACAACTCTTTCCATTTAAAATAATATGTATTTCTAGATATTGTTAGTCATAGTGTCATATTGAAGACTGTGTCAATGGTCTCAATGTGATCGGAGGAAGTTTCGTTCAATAGTGTTAACTTGTCACCTCTCCATCTCATGATATGTTGTTCTTATGCCAGGAGATGCTCCACTGACAGCTGTTCAGCTTCTTTGGGTTAACATGATCATGGATACCCTAGGAGCGCTTGCACTTGCAACTGAACCACCTGATGATAACTTGATGAAGAAATCACCAGTTGGAAGGGGAGGGAAATTCATCACAAACGTGATGTGGAGGAATATTGTGGGGCAGTCAATATTCCAGTTTGTGGTCATTTGGTATCTACAAACTCAAGGGAAATACATGTTTGGGCTTGAAGGCTCTGAAGCCGATACTATTCTAAATACAATCATATTCAACACTTTCGTATTCTGCCAGGTAAATCAAACATCACGAAACCCTCACTTTACTTAGTTTTCTACTGTAGTCTATTCAATAGAGACTAAAGTACAAGAGATAAGAGAAACTGGGCAGAAATGAGGAGAGCCATTCCTTGGTTTGGCATTCTAGAGTACAGGACAAGAACAGAACTACAGTTAGAGTTGGAAAGACAGGATAATGATGTGATTTTTTTGTCTTTTTGTTTCTAACAGTATAGCTTTCCGGTGCTGAATCTGTGTATGCCATGTAGGTGTTCAATGAGATAAGCTCGAGAGACATGGAAGAGATCAATGTTATCAAGGGCTTGCCACAGAACTCCATTTTCATGTGCATCCTCGCGGGTACCATCATCTTCCAGTTCATCCTCGTTCAGTTCCTGGGAGAGTTTGCCAACACCGCACCTCTCACCCAGCTCCAATGGCTCGTCAGCATTCTCTTTGCCCTCCTCGGGATGCCCATTGCTGCTGCCATCAAACTGATTCCTGTGGAACCTCGTGGAGACGATTGACAAATATCATAATCATGTAGATTAAGAGCAATAGATCAGTTTTACCGACTCCTAACTATTGTAACCCTTACCTAATGCACAAGAATAGGAGCGCAGCACCAATTTGTGAAGAAACAGTTGGATTGACTGCGACATAAATATAGAATAGGTTGGTTCTTAGTTGTATACTAAATTGTATATGTATATATGTATATCGAATTGTCCAATTTTTTCCCCTTAAAAATAGTGCCTTGTGGGTTGACTTGTATACAGTAGTGTCCATTTGGTATTATGAAACGGCTTCTGGTAGATTACAAGAACGTGGGAATGGTACATAAGTTATGCATGTGTCAGTTGTAGTAGACTGTAAATTTGAACGCAACAGCAGTTATATCTCAAGCTTGATTCAAACAGTTCATTTCTGATTTCTACTTGTCAACAGAAATGCTCTTCCACCCAATCACACATGGTCACTGCAGTGCCTTTGTTGAACAATGACAACGTGATGCAAATCAGCCCCTGGGCTTTACCATGACAGCAATGAATATACATGCTTAAACAGATGCATAATACCTAAGCAATAGTAGATGCATAATACCTAAGCAATAGTATTTTCTTTTACAAAAGCTAAGTAATACTATCAAGTTGCTATCACCAATTTGTTGCTTACAACTGGTATGTACATCAATCAGACATCAGTGAGAACTGATCTTATCAGCGCTTTTGCTTTCTCCAGTTGCTGCCTCGAATCGTCATCATCAACAAGCTCATCTCTGACATACCTATCAATCTCAAGGAAATTCTCACGAAGAAAGTCACGGGTAAGCTGCAGATTTTCCAATGCTAGGGAGTCGTTCCCTAGCAACTTGTCACAAACAAAACGAGTCATGCCCAAGACAATGTCATACTCTGATCTTTGTAGCGTCAACTGGAAAGTGGACAGAAGGACTCCACTCACGCAATCAAGGATTCTGGGGCTTCCTTTCTTCAGGAGGATTGCCATCATTTCTGCTAGCTTTCTGCATAACAGTGACTCCTCACCCTCTGCAGCCAGATTGCTTTCATCGTCCTGGCCAGGCTCTTTGGAATCAAGAAGCTCATTCTTTGCCACGGCAGTGATCCACAGTGGTAAAACAGAGTAAGCAAAGTGGAAGACATTGGGTGCCATTTCATTATGTGGTCCAATTAGCCACTGGCATACAAGACCCAACAAGAGAATAGGCAGCCATTGCTTCAGAATAGAAACTATGCTGAGTGCAAATCTTGAGCCAGCAAAGGACTCGACAGCAGGCACAAGATCAAGAAGATCATTTGCAAGGAAGAAGGCTTCCTCTGGAGGGCTTGACTCCTCAGGTGAGCTTGATAAAACCAAATGAAGTAGCTTGGCTGCGTATGTAAAGGAGCTCCGTACAAGCAACAAAGCATCCTTCAGATCATCCCCCTTGAAAGATGAACTCTGTTCCTGATGCTTTTTTATGGATGATACTGTATATTTTATGTAGGATGATGCAAATTTGAGGCACCTTATTTTATCATCATTGACTGGCTTCATAGTTGTGTCAACGATAAACTTGAGAATCGAAGCGCCCAGCATAATTGCATTAAACATGCCTTTCACTGCATTTGCATAAAGTACATCACCCACTTAGTCGGCAATAACATTATACACAGATATTGCTAACAACGGATAGGTTAATTACATTCGTTTGCATGTTTTCAGAAGATAACACAAACATTCTGTTTTTTTAATATAATAGTAGGTTGAATAGATTTTTCACATCAGAAATTGTAAAATGTGTTGTAGCTATACCTTCAGATGCTCCTTTCTGCTGGTCTTTTGATCGTGAAGCTTTTCCATTCTTGTTCGATTTTGATGGGGAAATGTTAGCAGTTCCATTTAGAAGTTCGCCCAAACAATTGAGCAGATGATCCAATGACTGATTTGCAGTTGAGGACTGAAACAACGAAATTTTCTCTAGTAAAAAAATTATCCAAATAAAGTAGACCTTAACAATAGAATGGAAAAGGAAAATATGATTGATACATAACTGTCAGAAAGCTATCAACCCAAGTGCAGTTAGAAAATTTTATTACCAGTTCACAATGATATTCCAACTCATGATTACTGGTTATCAAAATTTTAGTAGAAACTGTGGGATCCAAGTGCGGTGGAAATTTGAAACTCACCTCAAAGCAGCTTCCAGTTTGATTAACATCTGGAAGGTCACTACATGTAGCCAGACTCAAGTAGGCCAATACAGGTGCAAGGTCTAAAGAGTCCAAAAATAGGCACTGCTTGACGTACACTTCAGAAATGACCTTCAGGGAAGAAAATGCAATCTCTGAATAAGAAGATTGAATAAAGGCGTCTCTCAAGTCTTTAGATTTTACTATTTCATTGATCTGCCATGCTGCCCCCGCTGCAACAGCAAGCTCTTCATTACTGACTTTTGATTTGGATGACCCCTTTCCAACAACACTGTCACGTACCGATATTTTCTTAAGTGCCTTGCCTTTCTTCCTCCTTGAAGATGCAACAGGGCATGGAGGAGATTCAACTCCATACATCTCAGCGAAATCAGAGGCTTTAGATTGCAGAGTATTAGTCAATGCTTCAAACAGCTCATCAGACCAATCACCCAAAACTATCAACTTATGTGCTTCCAGCACTGTTTGCTGATATTCTTCTTGCTTTGAAATCCTAGCAGCATTTGCAACTATATCCATGCATTCCTTATGCAGCACAGATAGATCATCAGGTAAAACAACTGGAGCTATACTAAGAAGGGCAGCCCGAGCACCCTCAGAAACAGCAATTTTTAGGACCAACCTTAACTTCGCATTTGCAAAGAATTCTCGCAAAGAAGCCAAACTAGAGCGCTCGTCGGATAAGCTTTTTATGAGATTGACTGAAGCAATAATAAGACCATCAATCTGATCTGAGTTAAGTCCTGTTTGTGATAATGCCAGAGTAATTGAACATTTGACTAGATCAACAATAGACCTTGGGGGTGACCCTTCAGACACAGCAAATTCACAAAATCTTGCCCCAGCTGTTGGTGACCTCTTGATTAGTGCAATGCAGCGACCACATGCTTCTTTTGGGCTCAACTTTGATGGAAAATAAGAAGAAATGAGGAGCTTTGTAATTTTTTGAGCAATGCGGGGACGATCGTTTGCAAGTGAAGAAAATAAAGTACCCAGACCAACAACCTGCAACAGAGAAAGGAATATAAACAACCTTCTTGAAAATATAAAAATAACACTCTAATATGCCCGAAGGGGGCAACTTATAGATATTAAGGCTATTTAAGTTCATAGCATAGTTTGTAAAAAGTGTGATACCTTATTGTATTGGAATGATCGAAGATCACGAATAGCTAAAAGAAGATCAATAGCAGCAGCTCTGACAGACATAACAGGATCTGAGATCATATCACTCAATCTTGGAAGTAAAACTTTCAGTATGTCATGACTTTGTGGATTTCCAAGCAAGTATATGAGACCATTAAGTGTTGACAGCCGAACCTCATTGCAAGAATCCTTGGACATGTCATCAACAATTTTACTTAGAAATTTTGAAATAGTGGGGGCAGGGACAACTTCCCAATATTGGTTAAGAATACGACAGATTCCTTCAACTGCAACTGCTCTTATTTCTGGGTATTCATCCATAAGGAGCTTCTCTATCAAGAAGAACTGCTTCTCTAGAAGAGGATCATTAACATCCTTTGTCACATCTGGATCTTCAAGTGGAAACAAGTCTAATAGAAGATGCAAAGCATTATGGCGGACATTGGAGTTGGCAACCTGCCAAGCAGTATCCAGTTCAGACAAGGCAAAGAAATCTGGCTAAATGTAAATAGCCAGATATCATCACTAATATAACATAATATATGGTCAATTATGAACTGTAAAGCAGAAAACCAAACAAATAATTAGTCCAGTTTTAAACAATCAAGTTGAATTCAACTTAACTTATTGAGTTTTTCATGGCATTGACATTTCATGATTTATTTGGGACATGAGAGGAATATAATACACTACACATATTATTAGAGCACCATACAGTAACCAATAATACCCTACATTTCTTAATAAACCTAATCATAGTAAATAATAAGTTCCTAGCTCCTTAATGTGTATCATAGTAAAGAAAGAGTTCTCAGCTTCTTAATGTGTGAAGTCAGGAACCTAACAAAATGTGATTAAAATGTGATTAGGAATCTTAAAATGACTTAGATTTCCAGGAATGCAATTGGGCATGCCACCCTGCTGTCAGACTAGCGCATAGTGCCTTTAAGAACTATGTTGTGGTCAACCAAGCTTATATATGGAAGTTAAGCATCAGCAATGTTCAGTAAACTATGGGATGTGTTATGTCAGAGGTTACTTGAGTACTCTTCAGAGCAGGCTAGTATGTGAAAGCATTATGTCAAAACTTCGCATCCTATTAGTCTTCTGCCTAAATTCAATTGAAGGGTAATAATATATAATCGACACAGTAAGCAACTCCATTCAGTGTTTGTATTATCTGCCAATTTCATCCAGCTGGAATTATTAGTAGTCACACACACACACACACACACACTGCAAACCACCACGAGAAGGAAAAGACAAGGGTTAGTTATATACCTGCAACGAACGGAACAGCACAGGTTCGGCAAGCCGGAACACCAACTTTTCAACCCCGGCAACCGCCCTCTGCTGGACGAAAGGCGACAGGATATTCCTGGCCGCCTTGGCCACCTCCTTGCTCCCGGCGTGTACGGCGCCCTCCACCATCCCCTGCAGGAACGCCTCCCCGACCTCCCCCCTGACCCAGCCCCCGTCCTTCCACGCC
The DNA here is from genome assembly GCA_023333625.1 of Bothriochloa decipiens. Classification (NCBI taxonomy): domain Eukaryota; kingdom Viridiplantae; phylum Streptophyta; class Magnoliopsida; order Poales; family Poaceae; genus Bothriochloa; species Bothriochloa decipiens. The sequence goes on from CM041629.1 coordinate 54,049,318, forward strand.
CTGAAGATGACCTCCGCGTAGCCTACCACCGCGGCGCGCTTGCCCCTCGAAATCGCCATCTCCGCCCTGATGAGCTCGAGCCCCTCCCTGGCGATCCCCTCGCTGACCCCGAGCACGAGCGCGAGGAACCTCCTCCCTTCCTCGGCCTTGAGGAAGAGCGGCGAGGCGAAGCAGCGCAGCAGGAGCATCTTGAAGTCGGAGATGCTCTGGTCGTCGTCGTAGTCGAGCAGCGGCAGCGCGTCGCGGAGCGCGAAGAGGCGGCGGAGGACCGGCCTTGCGCCGGCGCCGGAGGTGAGCGCCAGAGCGACGAGGTAGGGCAGCGTCTGCGCGACGAGGGCCTCGCGCCCCGGCGCGTCGGCGCGCCATGCGAGCTCGAAGCAGGAGGTGGCGAGGGCCGCGACCGGCGGGTCGGCGGTGGCGAGGAGCGCGAGGCGGCCGTGGAGCAAAGCGAGAGGGCAGATAAGGTCGTCCCATCGTGGCGGGTGGGTGGGGTGGGTGACGAGCAGGTGGAGGAGGACGGCGGCGGGGCGCGGAGGAGGGGGTGGAGGCGGGGGCGGGGGCGCGGAGGAAGTGGAACCGGCGTCGGGGTCGGAGGGGGGAGCGAGGGCGAGGGCGAGCGCCTGCGGGAGAGAGAGGAGGAGCGGGTGGGAGGCAGGGAGGGAGTGCACGAGCTGCTTGAGTTGGGGCGGGGCTTTGAGAGCGGCGGTGGCGGCGGCCGGGATGAGCGTGGCGGCGAGCGAGAGGAGGTCGGCGGCGGAGGAGGGGACGGAGCCGTCGCCGTCGCCGGCGGAGGTCGCGCCGCGGCGGGGGCGGCGGCGCGCGGGCGGCATTGAGCGGGGACGATGGGGATTTTGGGGCGGGGTTTCGAAATGGTGCGCGGGATCGACGGGGAATTTCCCAAGGGGCGAATCTTGTGGAGTAACTGCCGTGAGAGAGGAGAGAGGACTGGAGGAGGAGGAAGAGCACGTGGTGGGTCTGGGCTCTTTCGGGCTGTGGTGCCAATGGGCTGTTGCTGCGCTTAGGACAGTGACAAAGGCGAACACAGATCTGGACCTTCCTCATACCGTAAGCGGGCGCGGAGCAGCAGCGGCGGCGAGCGAGCCGCGAGCGCAGGCGCGCGAGCCCTGCCGGCATACGTGGGGAGGACGGCCTCGCTGCTCCCTCCGGCGCGCTCTTCCTCCTCCGGCGACCCCTACGGGTTCCCAGTGACACATCAACCACGCCCCTTCCTTTTCTCCGATCATAAATAACCTGATCTCTTTCTTTGTCTTTCATCCCCCCGTCCCCTTCTTTCTAATTCAAAAAAGAAAGAGGGGCGGTAAGGCGTCTATGGTTTGATAGGCAGACTCGCAACTTACAAAGGGCACTCGCTGCTCGCAGGCCTGCTCTTTCTATTATGATTTCTATGTCTATGAAAGCTCCTTTGACTCCAGCCCCATAAGCTATTCTTTCACCAGCACCTGCACCTACGAGACACTTCACCTCCTGCACCAGCACCTCGGGCCGCTGCACCAGCAGGAGGTGACGAGGCTGGTGCAGCGGCCCGAGGCACCACCGGCGACGCGCGGGCTCCTCCCGCCATCCCCTTCTCTCTCCCCTTCCTGCTCTTGGCGCGGAGGAACGGGAAGCGCGGGCCCTACTGCTTCCCAGGAGGCGTCGTACCTCCTGGACAAACCAGGAGCGGAGGCCATCCTAAGCTTCCCAGGACCGGGATCCAGGACCCGCTGCGGTGTTTTCGTCCTGTATATGCTCCTGCAGGAAGTCGATGGAGGACGCGCTGCGGTGGTCTTAGACTAGAAGAAAGTGATCTTAGATATTTGTTTTTTTTTTTGAATTTGGGTATATGGCCTCAAATAAATTTTGTTAGCACTATGGCCTTTCGTCCCATCTGTTAGGGGTAGATGTTAGTTTGGGCACTATTATACATGTCAAATGACCAAATTACCCTTAGCCAATCCCTTCACACGCCACACAAGCCAACACAGCCTCTCTTCCGCCCTCTTCCGTATCGTCTCGTAGGTTCGATAGAAAAAATATATGTCTCCAAGGCAATTGCCTGATCCTTCCTTCTCCCCTCCGATACTCCTATTCGCATTCCACTAGCGGTGCCCCTGCCTCCGTCGCGACTGGTGGCAGCCCACGACGTTGCAACTGACGACGGCCCTATGACGGCGGCCACATCGCCTTCCCCAAACATGCGATGGTGGCCCTCTCCGCCTAGACAATGCGACCACACTAACCTTCGATGGTGTATCCATGAAGCAAGAAGCGAGATCCACTCGCTCGACCTCCGCCAGCTCCCCGTCCATCAAGCAATAGTAGGTCCTCTCCGATCACAAGCAGGCGATGGCAGCTCCTCTCCCATCGTCGGCAGCCACGACCCTCCCCCCTGTGTCCCACCGGATCTGGCGACACCCCCTCCTATGCGACGATCTTGTCCTATCCAACCCAACTTTTTTAATGCATTTATTACATAGCAAAATGCATGCATCAAAAAAGTCAAAGTAAACTACAATTTTGAATGAAGGGAGTACTAGTGAATGAATGAACCACTATCAATGATCTCAAAATCGAACGACCCAGGAATTCGACTGTCAAAAAAAAACAAATTATCATTAGACGCCTGCAAACTAGCAATTGTTCATTCGGGATGGTGTTCATACGCCAAATTCTCGGTACTGGTAGCAGATAGGAATATATTCCGTTGGTTCATATACATATTCACTCTGTTTTATCAATTGGAGTTCTTCAAATTGTCTTTTGCGGTTAAGTCACATTTACATGAGTATGGTGTGGTAGTTTTTATATGAGCATACAGTGGGGAGCTTGATATTTCAGTTTTTCAAATCTGAATGGGAAGCATGCTGACGACCAAAGAGACAGATGCTTACGTGAGAGTATACACTTGACTTAAAATATTCAATAAATAAACAAAACTTTATTTTTTATTGTCAGGGGTAAAATGGTCTTTTTACTTCTAACTTAACACTATTATATGACCAATACTAACAGAAGGCCATATGCCTACGAAAATTTTGTTTTGAGGCCAAAAAGCCAGTTTCAAATAAAAAGGATCTAATAACTAAAAGCATCTCCAACAGAATACCTAAATAGGCTACCTATCCCAAATTTAGGTAGTGGGGCCAAAAAAAAAAGAGGTCGAATAAACTACCTCTAAGAACCTAATTCCTCATTAGAGCATTTAAATTTATCTCACAAAGATAACCATTATCGTTTTGCAATGCACATTTCTCTTAAGTCCCAATACACCTCTTTCTCTCTCTTCTTATTTCTGTGCACGATACCTTTTTCACCTCTTCTATCCATAAAAGAAAGATATTATAAAACCCTAAAATAAATATAGAAAAATACGAGCGCCAATAGCAAGTTTATGACTTGAACCTGATAAACAAGTTCCACCATGAGCTAGGACTAAGTAATTGAGTTGCGCTAAGTTTGATAAGCTAGACACCACTAAGGTCTGCTACTCTAATAGCTCTAAGACGGACCAAACATGTTTTTTCTCCTCGAAAACGCAGGAAAACTATGTTTCTTTGCATTGAGAAGAAAGGGGGGATAAAACCCTTGACCAAACGAGATTTGGCAATATGTTTTGGGTTTTGGGTCAAGATTTTGAGGTTGTGAATTGTAATTTGTTTTGCAGGCAATGTCGACACTAATAAATGTTTCGGTGGGGTATGTACTTTTGCGATCCCAATGTGCATTAAGGAGTGAAGGGGCTTGCAATCTGTTTTTCTGAACTCACTTAGGACATACTTCAACTGGACTGCTGGATTTATTTTGCTTCAGTTTGATTTATAATTTTTGTTTCTGCTTCCGTGTTTGGTTGTGATTTTGCAAATAGCTCATATTGCTTTCCTGGAGATTTACCACAGTGAGATTACATCTTCATCATGTAGGGTTGATTTGGCGATGAATGATGATTTCATATGTTGTCGGGGGCGGAGATAAAATTTGAATACAACGGAATTCAAGCCTGACGATAAGCTGACAACAAGGGATACATCATTTTAGTAGTACTGTGTTACCATTATATATCATTTGCCACTGCTACAAAATCTGATCCTACAAGGTAGATATGATTTGGTCTATCAAATCCTCCTAGAGAATTATAAGCGATCTGCCACTGCCAGATGGACAGTTGAGCAGACATGATTTTTTTAGGAAATGTAAACAGACATGATTTTTGGATCTATATCAAAGTAGAGTTACACGAAGGAATGTGAGATGGACCGGGCCGTGTTGAGCGTAGAGATCATCAGGCGTACGGCAAGCAGAGAATCCTGAAGGACCTCCTCCAACCATGCCAGCCGACAACGCGTCTGCTCTTCCATAATAAGCCCGTCGTATAATCTTCTGCCCCAGTATAGTATGGTTCCCATGCTCTCTCCCAGAGATTGGTGTTCAGTCGGATCACCGCCCCCGGAACGTCCGGGTCGAAGCCGAGGCCGAGCTGCCTCGCGACGCGGTGAGGATTGTACTGCTCGATGTCGTCCACGCCCATGAGCTCGCAAGCCTGCAGACACCGTGTAAAGGAGAGCGGTGCCGCCCTAGCTCCGGCATGGCCGGCACACTCGAACTGATTTGCTGCCCTGAACACCGCGCGAGCGTACCCCGGTCCACCGCCCAGTGCGCAGTGGAGGCTGCTGGTTCAGGGCTTAGATGGGGGACGTTTGAGCGCGGAGAGGTTGTGGTAGATGGTGGCGAGCGCCACGCTCTGGCCGCGAGCGGGAGGACCTGTCGGCAGATGACGTCCAACCGCGGGCCTGGGAAGACGAAGAGGGGCAGCCACATGGAGAGGAAGGCGCCGTGCTTGATCGACCAGCTCACGCTCCTCGCCGTCGCTGCCACACCGGCCGCAGACGGCGGCACCTCCTCCTCCGGCGTGCGCTCGAGGAAGCGCTCCACCCACGCGCCGTGAGAGGATTTCTTCGTCTTGATCCTGTTCAGCACCGCCCGGACGGCCTCGATGTCGGCCACATCCTTCTCCAGGCTGTCCGCCACGGGCGCTCGCACGGGGACGCCGACGAGCGGCAGGCCGAAGAGACAGCGACGTCGTTAAGGGTGAGCGTCGCCTCGCCCCACGGGAAGACGAAGGTTCCGGTGTCCTCGTCCTGTGGACGCCAACACATCCTCACCATCGTTGGAGTCCGTCGGGACGCTTGCCGTCGCCGCCGTCGCTGGGCGAAGCTCTGGGAAGCGCTCCCAGAGCTAGAGCTGCAGGAGCCTAGGCCTCGACATCGAGCTCCATGACGTCCGCGACGATGCTGCCGCCGGGGTCTCCGCCGCACGCTTCCTCGAGCGCTGCGCTGTGGACGTGGGCCATGCGGACAGCGAAGTGGCACCTCCACACCCGGGACGATGCCGTGTCGGAGAAAAGGTCGGTATCGGAACCGGACGGCGCGGGGAGCACGACGCGAGCAAGCCACAGCGACAGAAATGCAGCGTGCTCAAGGCGGTGCTCCTGCTCGCCACGGTAGCCGCCTTCCTCTTTGGCTGGTGCTGGAGAAGGAAGTGCTTCGCCCAGCCGGGCGACGGTGCCCTCGGGCTAATCCATCAGCAGGGCAGCATGGTTGCTATGATGCCCTCTAGGATGCCGAGCTCACGCCACAGAGGCTCGTGCAGCGGCCAGAGCTTGGCCGCCCACTGCCCCAGCCCTCCATTGCCGCACCACACTCGAAGCACACCCATCCTGCAACCAAAAGAAATTAAATCACAGGTAAATTTTAATTGAAACATGCTAATTTAACTCCCCAGTCTATATATACATCGATGCCGCTAAAGATCGCCGCACCTCCGAGAAAGATCGAACGACCGGACAACAAGACATTACGAGAGTTAATTGCAGTTGCATGCAGAGATTCAGTAGATAGAAACAAATTAAAACACAGCTAGTTAGCTCGATGGGCGTAGAACTAGGCCGGGAACTGCATGGGCCGGCCGAGGGATCAGTGCATAAACGTCTTTCACTTCTTGAGCTAGCATTATTCACGTGTAGTGGATTAATTAGACGAAACCAGGAGCGCCCCCTCATTTCGAAAAGAGTTCGCACCCTTTTCCATCGAGCAACGTGCTTCGCGACGGTGAACCATGACACCCCGTCGATCTGGTGTGGTATGTGCATCGACCGACCACGACCAAGGCAAGAAAAGAGCAACAAGAAACTGATGCTATTTCCCAGCTGCATGCTATCTTTTATCTGTTGGTGCCAAAGAAACGGGCGTCTCAATGCTGGCACCTCCTTGTTAACATTCAGATCGATCTCAATCTTGATCCATTTCAGATACTTCACAGTTTCAAGGACCAGCTCAGTGACGGAACCGACGACTTTAATTAAGGAGGGCCGTATAATAATGATCGTAATTTTTTATATGATAAGATATACTAATAATATATTTTAATAATTTTTTTTAAAAAAATTAACACTACTTATAACCAAAATCATGATTTTTTTAATAAAAAATAAGTAAAAGTTAATATTTTTGTACTATAAATATATACCTATTCTACATATTCTACCGTGCATGGGGGGCGCCACAGCCGCCCCTCCGGTTCCGTCACTGGACCAGCTGATGGTGCATTTCTTCACGGAAATAATCATCCTGATGGCCTCGACTATTTGGAAAATGAGGAATGATCTTATTTTCAGAGGAATTAACCCCTCCCTATTACAGGCCAAGAACAGCTTTTGAGATGAATGGAGGTTGCTCCTGTTCAGAGCTAAAAGAAGTTACTCCCCGATAATTAAACAATGGATGCAAATCATTCATAGCTTGGCTTTTAGCAGTAGCCTCACTGCTGTTTTTCTTTTCCTTTTTTTGTATCCTGAATCTTCCCTCTATCTCTTGTCCTCTTTTTAGAGCTTGTACTAAACCTTTTTTTGTCCTAAATATAAGTGAGGTGTAAATGTTGGCGCTAGAACCTAACACCTACGGGACGAGTAGTGTCTACTCGACCCTACCCTCGAGACCCTCTTTGAACCAAGGAAAAAGACGAGCCGAGCTCCTGAACACACACACCGCTCTTGTTTCAGCGTCGGCCGAAACTGAGTACACAAGTGAATGGTCGCAAAGAAGTTTAAATTTCCATTGCTTTGCATAGAATTTATACACAGACCTCATCCGCTATCGGGTACATGAGGCATGGCTACAGTACTCAACTACTCCTAGTACTATTCTAGCATCAGCTCGAGACGTGGCTGATGGAACCTCTACAGGCGCACGACCTAACGCCATGCTGTTACAGGACCAGGACATGGTCGGCCTCGACACGAGCTGATCCCTACATATTCTTGACCATGTTAAGAAGTGAAAGATAGGATGACAGCAGAGTATATCCAACAGTAAACCCCTCCAGTTTGTCTCTAATTGTCTTGCATTTCTGCCATATTGATCCGCGGGTGGAATATAGCTGGCACTGGCAGGGCAGACTATTTGTTCTAGTAAGAGAAAGATTGACATCAACACAAAGATCTATCTAGCACAAAAATCCAGAACCTCGTGTGGTACTATGATTGCAAGGACAAAGATGTGAAAATCTGAATTCTATGCCAGATCATAGAATATATTGAATGCCTTGGCAAAAAAATACTCAAGAGAATTACCAAAAGATTCATGAAATAAATATAGTTTATTACCAGTGATGCAGTGGCGGACGATGATGTAAGCCGGCCTGAAGTTGCCCCCACCAGATTGGGTTGGGAGAGGATGCCAAGCTGTTGATAATATCTCGATGGTGTATCCGTAGCAAGATGTGAGGAAACAATGGTTGAAGGAGAAGGAGCACTCATATGGTGTATGGAACATACAGTGAGATTTATGAACCCCACAACTAAGAGGCAAGCAAAACAAAGAAGAAGGGGTGGTGGTGATGGTGTTTTCGAGCCGCCAACCATGGTTGTAGATGGGGACGAAAGGCTTGACGCTACATGGGCGCAGGTGGTGGAATGGAGGAGAAGGGAAAAGTTTATGGCAAGTTTTGGATCCAGATCTGGATTGTCTCTTTCGCCCTTACACACCACCGTCGAGGGAATAAGCCTTGCCCTACGCGGCTCTGCTCCTCCCCCGCCGCTATGCCTGGATTTGCCGCCACTGCAATTGGATTTGCGGCCAAGGGGTCACCGTGACCCATTGCGACCTAATCCAAGGGAGAGGGGCGCCGCTCGGGTGTGGGGGAAGGCGGCGCGCTGCTCGCACTCGGATCTAAGGGGGGCACCGCTCGGGTGGAGGAGAGGGTGGGGTAGGACGCCACCGCCGCTCGTAGCCTCGCCCCGCCAGGATCCGCTCCGATCTGGTTCGTTGCTGCACTGGTGGGCCTTGGGCATGCCGAACTTGAGGGAGAGGGGCGCCGCTCTAGGAGTGGGAGAGGGTGGGGGAGGAAGAGCGGGAGAGGGTGGGGGGAGGGAGCCACCGCCGCTGCCCGGAGGGTGGGGAGGGTGCCGTCCGGTGGTACTCTAGTCCGCCGCCACGAGTTAGGGAGGTGCGACGAAGAGAAGGTGGAGGAAGGGAAATATATAGAGGTGGAGGGAGGAAGGGAGTCGCCAGAGGTGTGCTGCTCGCAAGGGGCTGCGCGAGGGGAACAAAGGCACCGGTGAAACCCTAAGTGCTCCTTATATATGTGGCTAAGATAATGGGCCGACATGCCTTCATGCCTTTTTTAATGAGGCCGGCCATTTAGGAGGTCTGTCTCTGGAAACTAGCGCCTTATAAGGGCCGTCTCATAAACAGTGAGATTCTAATGGTGAGATTGGAGCTTTGAAGCCATGAGGAGGGGGGGCATTCCAATTTGTCAACCTAAAATGTAAGTTCATTATGTCCACGAAGAAATCACCAAATAAAACATATATACTACAGTACAAATTACTACAGTCTCTAAGTGCATCCCCATTACTCCATCAGAGAGTTGGCCATACAAATTGGTCTCTAACTCCAGCCGGACATCAGCCACAACCAGTTAATTCTAGACTACAAACCAAGCAAAATAAGCTAGTAGAGTACAAGCTAGCAGGAACAAAGTAGGGGCAACACTTCTACTTCAAACTAAATCTCCTAATTACAATCTAGGTGCCCCTTACTTCCTAACAAACCAGACCTTAGCCACGGCTGGACTCTCATGGATACCTAGGTCGGCGTCTATACTGACGGCCAACGAAGGAGTCCACAACACTTCCCTCCTCCCCAACAAACAACTCGTCCGCGAGCGGAAACTGCGGGTAACGCTCCTTGAAGTCTTTGACAAGCTCCCACGAAGCTTCAGCTGCAGCACGACCTTCCCACTGCACAAGTAATTCCCAACGGCCACGGTTCAGGCGTGTACGAACCACCTGGGAAGGATTAAGCACCACACGGCCATTAAGAATATTAATTACAGATAGAATGTTTGGAACACATTACGATGATAGGTTGACTAACTTAGCTATTGAAACAAAGCAATTTGCAGTATTAGAACTGGTGGCCTCTATATAGTTGATTGTTTAACAAAAATGAAGTTTCTACTGATGTTATGATGTGATAACAAATTTCTTTCAAAAAAATGTAATATCAAATGGTTTGCTAGGATAGAAAGAACCATAGCGTAAAGAAATATATAATTCAACAGAAGAAAGAAAGAAAACTCACTATCACACTACTATGAGTGGCAGCAACATTGCTCTTCTTCGTTACTACAACAAAAATGGGGACTTTGGACTCAATGGATCGCACTCCCTTTTCAACAATCCTCTTTTGGGATTGAGATAGATCTATCTTAGATGATACGATGTAAGGAGGCTCAAAACGACCACCAGAGTCGCTATCCACAGATTCGTGTGAAGTTTCACAAATGTTACCTTATGATGAAAGATTTTCTCCTACACATAAATTTAAACCATAAGAACTTAATAGTCTGAAATGTACAGAATGTTTTTTATTTCTTTTATAGGATACCACCTATTGGCTCCTCAACTTGAACTGCACAAGGCATCTTTGTACTTGATCTACCATGGCATGGGCCAACCCTTTCAAAATATGTTACACCCCATGAATGAGTTGCTGCTGCACAAACTAGATAGACTGTGAATGCATATCTTCTCCCTGCCTTTGTCGGAAAAAGGAGACAGATATCTCCCTCCTTCACATGATTGTCACGAACAAAGTCCAACCACTGTCCCCTAAGCATATACAGTCTTTTATCGTTTCCTTTGTAAAACTTGGGATGCCACTTCTTGCTCTTGCCTAGCATCTGAAGTGTGATATGCATGCTTTCATGTGGGAAATATGCAAGTGTATATCCCTTGGGAATATCCTGATTATAGATGGAACATGATGTGAGGCGCTTGACAGAAAACCATGAACACAGAAAAAACAGTTGGAATTGTCAAGAAAACAAACACAAATCACTTGTTTAACAAGTATTCAGAAGGTTCCTGGGAACTTGAAGATGGCCAAATTCCCCTTATATATCAGGAAGATAAATTCTTATCAACACAAAATGAGCTGACATCCAACAGGATGGAGTTGTGATATTACCAGATAAGGATGCGGTGTTTCAACATGGCTCTTCCTCATGGCTGCTATAAAAGCAGTACTTTCTGGTTGAATTTCCTGGATAAGTGCAATTACACTCTTCTCTTGCGCTTCAGATAGGTAGCTTCTGTTTGATAAAACATAATCTTGCCTGAGGGGTGTCTGAAGATCATCTGGCTCAAGTGATGTTTTCTTAGATGGAATGTCTTCTGTAACAAAATCACAGAAGATTTATATCACTAAGTAACATTATCTGTGGTCCCATGATGAGAGTTGTTTGAAGAATCAACATACTCTGCACTTGTACCTTAAAACCTGGGGTGTTTCTTATGTCAGCACAGGGAAATACTTTCTCACATCCATTAGAATCGAGGATCAAAACCTCAACAACAACAACATAGCCTTTTGTCCCAAGCAAGTTGGGGTAGGTTAGAGATGAAACCCAAAAGAGACATGAAAACAAAGAACACATAAATGGTACAAGAAAAAGATTACAGTTCAGGCACGTTAATTGCTAGTCTCCAAGCGCTCCTATCCATAGCTAAATCCTTAGGGATATTCCACTCCTTAAGGTCTCTCTTAACCGACTCGTCCCAAGTCAGTTTAGGTCAACCTCTACCTCTCTTTATATTATCGACCCGCTTTAGAACCCCACTACGCACCGGTGCCTCAGGAGGCCTCCGTTGGACATGGCCAAACCATCTCAACCGGTGTTGAATCAATTTTTCCTCAATTGGTGCCACCCCAACCCTATCCCTAATATCGTCGTTCCGGACTCTATCCCTCCTTGTGTGCCCACAACACCATCGTAACATACGCATCTCTGCTACACTCAATTGCTGGATATGTCGCCTTTTTGTAGGCCAACATTCAGCACCGTATAACATCGCCGGACGAATCGCTGTCCTATAAAACTTACCTTTTAACTTTTGAGACACCCTTCTGTCACAGAGGACGCCTGAAGCTTGATGCCATTTCAACCAACCGGCTGAAATTCTATGCCTAACATCTTCATCAATGCCACCATCCTTTTGTAGCATTGATCCCAAATACCGAAAAGTATCCTTCTTGGCCACCACTTGCCCATCGAGGCTAACGTCTCCCTCCTCATTCCTAGTCGCGCTGAAATCGCACATCATGTACTCGGTCTTGATCCTACTAAGTCTAAACCCTTTCGACTCTAACGTGTGCCTCCATAGTTCTAACTTCCTATTAACCCCTGCCCTAGTCTCATCCACTAGCACCACATCATCAGCAAAGAGCATACACCAAGGGATATCACCTTGTATGTCCCTTGTGACCTCATCCATCACCAAAGCAAATAAATAAGGGCTCAATGCCGACCCTTGATGCAGTCCTATTTTAATTGGAAAGTCACTAGTGTCGCCATCACATGTTCGGACACACGTCACCACATCCCTGTACATATCCTTGATGAGGGTGATGTACTTAGTTGGGACTTTGTGCTTTTCCAAGGCCCACCACATGACATTTCTCGATACTTTATCATATGCCTTCTCGAGGTCAATAAAGACCATGTGCAAGTCCTTCTTCTGCTTCCTATACCTCTCCATCAACTGTCGTAATAAGAAAATTAGCTCCATGGTCGACCTACCAGGCATAAATCCAAATTGGTTTTGGGTCACACTTGTCACTCTTCTTAGGCGATGCTCGATAACCCTCTCCCAGAGCTTCATCGTATGGCTCATCAACTTAATACCACGGTAATTAGTACAACTTTGAATATCTCCCTTGTTCTTGAAGATCGGTACTAATATACTTCTCCTCCATTCTTCAGGCATCTTGTTTGACCGGAAAATGAGGTTAAAAAGCTTAGTTAACCATACTATCGCTCTGGCACCTAGGCATCTCCACATCTCAATGGGGATACCGTCAGGGCCCATCACTTTACCTCCCTTCATCCTCTTCAAAGCCTCCCCGATCTCTGTCTCCTGAAATCTCCTTATGAAACGTCTGTTGGTATCGTCAAATGAGTCATCCAACTCCAAGGTAGGACCCTCATTCTCCCCATTAAACAACTTGTCAAAGTACTCTCTCCACCTGTCCTTGATCTCCTCATCCCTCACCAAAAGTTGATCCGTCCCATCTTTGATGCATTTGATTTGGTTGATGTCTCTCGTCTTCCTCTCGCGAATCCTAGCCATCCTATAAATGTCCTTCTCCCCTTCCTTCGTGCCTAGTCGCTGATAAAGGTCATCATACGCCTGACCTTTTGCTACACTCACCGCTCGTTTTGCAACCCTCTTAGCTATTTTATAGCCCTCAATGTTGGCTGCACTCTTGTCATGATGGAGACGCTTGAACCACTCCTTCTCTCTAATAGCCCTTTGCACCTCATCATTCCACCACCAGGTGTCTTTCGCTTCCCGTTTGCCTCCCCTACTCACTCCAAACACATCCGAAGCCACCTTCCGAACACACGTTGCCATCTTTAGCCACATGTCATCTGCATCTTCTCCTTCTTCCCACGGCCCCTCATCTAGCATCCTCTTCTTAAATGTTTGCGCTGCTTCCCCCCTAAGCTTCCACCATTTTATTCTCGCAATCTTGGTCCGATTGTCCCGATGGATACGTACCTGAAAACGAAAATCCGCCACCACAAGCTTGTGTGGAGGGACAACACACTCCCCAGGTAACATCTAAGCAAGCACGTCTATCCCCCCTCCTAGCAAGGATAAAGTCGATCTGACTCAGGTGTTGTCCACTACGAAAGGTCACTAGATGGGATTCTCTCTTCTTAAAGACGGTGTTCGCTATCAACAAATCGTAGGCCAACGCGAAGTTCAAAACATCCTCCCCCTCTTGATTTCTACTACCATACCCGAAACCCCCATGCACCCGCTCGAAACCTACATTAGTCGCACCCATATGGCCGTTGAGGTCTCCTCCTATGAAAAGTTTCTCGCTGATAGGCACAGTACTAACCATGCTATCGAGATCTTCCTAAAACTGCCTCTTGGTGCTCTCGCAAAGACCTACCTGTGGGGCATAGGCACTGATCACATTCAGAGCCAAATCTCCAACTACCAACCGGACTAGGATAATCCGGTCGCCTTGCCTCCGCACCTCAACTACTCCATCCTTAAGGCTCCTATCGATCAAGATTCCTACACCATTCCTACTCGATGTTGTCCTCGTGTACCAAAGTTTGTAGCCAGTATCCTCCACCTCCTTCGCCTTATGGCCCTTCCATTTAGTCTCCTGAACGCATAGAACATTTACACGCCTCCTAATTACTGTATCGACTAGCTCTCTTAGCTTACCCGTTAGGGACCCTACATTCCAGCCACCTAGACGAATCCTAGTTGGCTCGGCTAGCTTCCTTACCCTTCGTACCCGTCGAGGGAAGTGCGAAGACCCTTGCTCATTTTTCACTACACCCGGGCGCAGATGTAGCGCGTCAAAACCAAGATTTATCAATGTGACGAAACAACAAGTCGTCATTCTCTTCTATGCCGTGGAAATCAACAAATTCCCCCCATCCATGTCGGAACTCTACCTTATCAAAGCACTTCGTAACTCTAACATCATATTGACCATGATTAGGGGATTCTAACTTGATGGTTCCAGACAAGTTCCCATCGAAGTGCTTCAGAAATCTCTTCGGCACGACCTGCAGTAACAATTGGAGGAACCAAAAAAGTATTATTGTAAACAAAGCCATTCCTGTAAGGGCCGGAGAAACAACACAAATTTGAAAATCGGGAAATGCATTCATGCTTATGTTTTAATTGCAGGAACAATACCAGAAAGGGTATACTCATGCCATGTGAAAATCGGCAATAGTAAAGATCAATTTTTGGAACAAAGCAACATCAGAAGCTAACATCAATAAACCACTTATGTCAAAAACAACAGTGGCGTTGTTCAAAATTATCAAAAGGTAGTTACTTTGTTCGTGGAAAAACTGACAGCAATCAATAATAAGCTCCGCACAATTACATATTCATTCTGACTCAAAAGGATTTGCAGCCATGATAGGTTGCAATACATTTACTTTATTCAGCAGTGGCAGTGGCAGTGGCAGTGGTAGTACAAGTAGGCTCAGATACATGAAAGAAACTATATCACTTAAAATCCACACTCTATGAAATAAGTGATACTTTCATTATTCTGTGGGCTTTTCGGGCCGCAGTGTCAGTGGGCTGTTGCGGTGGGTTTGAGCCCACGTGTTTGTGATGGGCTACGAGGCGGTGCGGTCCGTAAAGATCAGCCGTGGGCTTAGGCCACTGACAAAGGCGCACACATATCCGGGCGTTGCTCAGACAAGGGCCGAGAGCCTGAGACCCAGTGCCATTTCTCTATTTTTTTTTATCTTTTTCAAATTATATTTTATTAATTATTATTAAAAATAACCCTATTCGAATTTTTTTATTTTATTTCTACCAACACTTTTGGCCGTAACCGGGGCGCGTAGCGTGGCAAAATCATTCATTCTACTGAACATCTCGCTCCTGCACAAACGCACAGATCCAGTGATAAGCACACAAGATTTTTTAAACGCGCTTCGTCTGGGTACAGCTATTCGTAAGCACGCACGCCTACTCACAAGATTAATTATTCATGAGCAGGATTTTACTTCGAAGGTAACAGCGCCATCACCTAACTTTATTCTTTTCGCAGTAGTGACAGTAGCGCAGCTATCAGTCATCTACCGCTCCACACTAACGACTTTTCTTGAGGTCGCGAAAAGTTACCATAAGTTGAGTCCATGAACAGAATGGCAGCTACAGCTAGTTAAGAGTACTGCTGGCGGTGGATGATGTGCACCAGCATGGCAAGCCTCTCGTTCTTGATCGGCTCGAACAGGCAGATGTCCCCGTCCTCCAGGCCACTGTCATGGGCAAACTGGCGCCATTCTCCGGTGGCAAGCATCAGCCGGTTGTGCAAGTTTGTGCGCCACGCCCTGCCCTGACTCTGCTGACGGAGCATCAGATCAAGCTTCCCGTCTGGAAGATACTGAGCGGCATCGCTGGAATCCTGTATCACATTCCAGGTACAAAGAGTAATAAGCTCAACCAATACCTATGTACCGTCCTTGGGTTTTTCTGTATGCATGTAGTTGAAGCATTTGGACTTACTAGGATGAAAGCTTCGTTGTTGCAGCCAAGAATTTTGTTATTCATGGTCGCCACAAAAATGGACCCTTCAGCCTTGATGGCCTTGGCTTTCTGTTGCACTGCCTTGTCCTGTGCTGGAGTCAAGCAAGTGCCGCCCAGTACAACATATAGAGGAGGCTTAGAACTAGAAGGCCCCCCGCAGTCACTCAAAACTTGATGACCTTGTTGCACAGCTCGACGCTTATGCAGGTCCAATGATCCAGAATTTTCACCTGCAAAAAAGGATTCCACATCATCATCATCATCAAATAGAACAAGAAGATGCAAAACAAAATATGTGACATGCTAGACCATAACAGTGGGAAGTGTCCATACTGTCTGATTTCTCATGAACGTTCGCAGTTGATGTCACTCCTCTTTCTATATAGCTGCGTAAGCCATGACCATGGCCACTCCAGGAAGAGGAACGAGTGCTTGGCTCACAAAGCAGATGGACCATCACTCTGAAACCTTTTTCACTTGGCATCGGTTGAAACAGGCATATATCATCCTCCCGTAAACGGTTATCACGGACAATGTTTTTCCATTGCGTGCTTAGTATGTATCCACATCCATCAGGTCTAACATAGAGCCTGGAACGCCACTTTTTCCCTCCTGGGCATTCAAGTGTGATGGATTGGCTTTCTTGAGGAAAGTATTGTGCTGCATAACCCTTACAAATGACCTAACAGATAGGAAAACGATTTGTAAAGATTTAAACGAAGGCAGATCTAGCAATGAACTTGATCCACTCATTCAACTGAATAAAGAAAGTGATAGTCCTGATGTACTGACAAGTGAAAAAAAAGTAACGTTTCAAAGTTTTTTTAATGTAAGTAATGTTTCGAAGTCTAATCAAAACTTTAGCATATCGTTGTTTATTTACAATACCTAAACCCTGAATGCAACATCACAACTGATGATGGTTTGCACTGAATTAGTACTGAAAGAAGTATATTCAGGAAACATGTAAAGAAGAGACTACTTCAATAGCGAGTAACTCACTACACAACAAAATACCAGTGCATATTACCAGACTAGAGTAAAGACGTTTAAAGATGCTCTTCTTTATCTGAACCACGAGGACAGGAATTTCTGGTTGAACTTTCTTGACAAGAGCAACTATTTTCTCCTCTTGTTCTGTAGTTAGGTGGCACCGTGCCGATAAGACATAATCATGCTCTGAGAATGCCTTGACATGATCTGACTGGATAGATTCATAGCCAGACAGACCATCTTCTCCTACTAAGATATTATGATTATGTCTCAACAATAAACGAAGTATGATACGAAAATACAAATGGCTCAACAGTTTTTTAACCTGATGATGCAGCCTTCTTTGCTGTTTCCTTTCGACGGCTTAAACTTCCCCTCTCATCAGATCCATCCCGACTATCTTCTCCTGCTAAGATATTATATTAAATTGTAAAAGCAACAACAATAAAATAAGTATGATGCAAAAATACAGACGGCTTAACAGTTTAACCTGATTCCTCATACAGTGAGGATGTCCCAGCCTTCTTTGCTGTTTCCTTTTGACGCCTTAAGCTTGCCCGCTTACCAGATCCATCCCTAGAACAAGCTGATGCTGCGTGAATTAAAAAGATTGTAAATGTGGATCGTCTCCCAGCCATTGTCGGTAAAAAGAGGCAGATATCTCCCTCCTGCACATGATTGTCACGGACAAAGTTTATCCACTGCTGCCCCCTAAGTCTGTACATTGTTCCACCTTTACTTCTGTAGAATTTGGGTGCCACTTCTTTCTCTTGCCTGGCATCTGAAGAGTGACATCCGTGCTTTCATGTGGGAAATGTGCAAGTGCATATTCCTTAGGAATAATCTGATTAGATGAAACATGATGTGAGGCTCTTGAGGATAAAGAAAACACAGTTTGAATTGTCAAGAAAAGAAACAAAATAATTTGTTTAACAAGTGTTTGGAAGGTTCCTGAGTACTAAAAACAGCTACATTCCTTGATATATCGGGAGGATAATGCTCCACAGTAAGCAATACAAAATCAGCTACCAACAAAAGGTTAATATTGAGGTAAGTGAGTTGCCATCCAACAGGATCGAGTTGTGATCTTACCAGAGAAGGACACTGTGGTTGAACATAGCTCTTCCTGATGACTGCTACAAAAGCAGTACTTTCAGGTTGAATTTCCTGGATACGCGCAATTACTCTCTCCTCTTGTGCTTTAGATAGGTAGCTACTTCGTGACAAAATATAACATTGCCTGAGGGGTGTCTGAAGATCGTCCGACTCAAATGATTTGATTTCAGATGGAATATCTTCTCCTGTAAAGATTATATGAGTAATAAGTATTATAAAATCAACTGAAATGTATAAGTATCCTAATTAACATTAACCTGACTCCTTAGATGATGAAAATGCTGCAGCCACTTTTGCTTTCTTCCCATGATGACAGGAACTACCTTTCTGACACCTAACTAATCTTTCACTTGCTGATGATTCTGTGGTCTCATAATGAGAGCTGCTTAAGATATCACCATAATCTGAACTTCTTATACCAGCACAAGAAAACACTGTCTCACAGCCATCGGGATCAAATATCAAAACCTCAAAACAAGATCCCTCGACATGACGGAACAGCAAGTAATCATTTTCTTTTATGTGATGGGATTCAACAAATTGCCCCCATCCATGTTGGAATACTACCTTGTTACAGTGCTCTGTAACTTCAACATCATATGAACCACGATTAGGGGAATCTAACTTGATGATTCCTGACAACTTTCCAGCAAAATGCTCCACAAATCTCTTCGGGACGACCTATAGTAACAAGGGCAAGAAGTATTGATGTAAACTGAGTCTGTTCATGTAACAGACAGAGAAACAGTGCTCTTGTGTATTCGAGAAAAAACAGACAGAGAAACAGTATATGTATAATGTAAAGTAAGATGTGATAATTTTCTACAGTGAGAAAATGCTTCATATATGCATCTGTTTACGTTTTAAACTAGTGTGGCACAAAAGAAGAGAGGGTATACTCATTTCATGTACAAATTCGACAGTAGTAAAGATCGATAGGGGAACAGAGCACTTGCAGAAGCTAATATCAATATCTATTAATTATTTCCAAAAGAAGCTGGTGCTGCACAAAATTACTGCAACTTTGGGAAATCTGGCAGAAATCTATGATACACTCTGCATTATTACACTCTATTGTGACTGACAGGATTTGCCAGCCATGAGAGGTTGTAAAGCTAAACAAATTTTAATATGCAAAACTATGTGTAAGGGATCAATGCAGATGGTATTTAGTTTATTCAGCAGTGATCAATGGTTTATGAGAGAAGGATCAAATACATGAAACGAACTAAATCTCTTACAAAGGGGCAAGCTGAAGCTTTTCCTCTAGCAGCATGATATACATGTTCATTTTGCTTTTGTTTCAAGCTTGGACATGTCAAAGAACACTAAAGTACTCGATGATTCGCATTTGAATTATATTCAGATGGCAGTTTTGGCTACCCCGAATCAAGGATACTAAAGTACAAAACCATGCACTAATCATGTCACTTCGAAATGGAAAAAGACAATGTATTCGGGAACACGAGCAAGGACAGCAAACTTGTGAAGGCTCACCATGCTATGTTTAGAACTGGCAGTCATGAGGCTGAGGAAGGATCTAACATTTTGATTCTTTCCATCCAAATGGTCCAAATATCTTTTGCAAGCATCACAAGATTTCTGGATCCGGGTAGCACCACTCCCAGCCATGGCAACTGAAATTTGCATTTTTAAGTGATAAATCAGATGCAACTTTCAAGAAAAAAGTAACTCTGTTTGTAGTGTAAAGTAAGGAAACCAATCTCATAAAATAGGTACTTTGGCTCCTTAAAGATGAGTTCCTTGCTAATTTACTCCTTTCTTCTTTGAAATGATTATGTGAGCTAGTGAGAAGTGTGCTACTTCAGTTTCTACAGTGGAGCATTCTTGCTTATGTTTCAGTCAAGTTCAAGAAAACATGTGAAAAATTGCATTACCGTAACATGCTATAATCTAGGATCCTAAGGAATATGCAGTACAACCTACAAAGAAATTCCCTCGCCAAAACAAATAAAAAAAGAAAAGAAAAGAAAAGATAGGCTGTGCTACTATCAATGTAGAGTAGCCATAAAACGAACCAAAAGTTTCAATGTACCATGCAAATACAGATGGAGAAATGAAAGCAGTTCTAGGATCTCATACTTCCTTACTGCTCAAAAGAAGGGGAAAATGGTCTCACCTTTGCTGAGAAGCTGCACCAGGGAGGAGAGTAGTCAAGCATAGAACTGCAAGGCTACTGGATATATATAGCCACATTGTCACAAGCCTACCTTCATCGTTTTTTTCCTTATTTGCGAATAGAACTGTTGGATGGATACACACGTTGCATCATGAAGCATCTTTGACAAACCAGGCATCTACCAAATGCAGAGGCAATCATATCAGTTTTGAAGGAACTTCAAGGAAAGACATCTCACTGTACTGTAACTCCCGACACTGTTTTCAGTAAGAAGATGAC
The DNA here is from genome assembly GCA_023333625.1 of Bothriochloa decipiens. Lineage (NCBI taxonomy): Eukaryota > Viridiplantae > Streptophyta > Magnoliopsida > Poales > Poaceae > Bothriochloa > Bothriochloa decipiens. Next base: position 54,069,492 of record CM041629.1, read on the forward strand.
AGGGAATCTGCAGAGGCTGCATGACTTGTCCAAGCTAGCAACTCGAAAGATACACAAGTGCAGTAGTAGACTAATAATTCATTGTTACAGAATGTACTCCCCAGCACTTGAGTATTGTGTACAGAAATCCTACCGTTGCTCAAACCATAAAGAAACTTGGTATTGGAAAGAAATTAAGATACCAAGGTTACCAATTTGGGACGAGGCGTACGCGCATCAGAATCGCTTTCTCAGGGCTGCAGCCCTTCACTTGTACGGTGTACTGGAGTCACATGCTTTCAACGTGAGAATAACTGACGCAGCGAGTAGCGACGCTTCAGTATTCAGATTCTTTTGGGGGATTGGATTCCCTGAGCGGCTGAAATTATGCAGCCGAGTAAGATATGACCCGTACCTGGCCATAGGCAAACGTGAACCAAGGTTACCAGCTTGTCACGAGCCTAGATAACTACTGGCGCACGCCGGCGGGATTGAGCTCGGCGGTGCAGTCTCTGGTGAGATCCGGGGTGAGATTGAGGGAGGGGAGAGGAGGGACTAGACGAGGAGGAGGAAGAGCACGTGGTGGGCTTGGGCTCTTTCGTGCTGTACTGCCCAGTGGTAGCAGCCCACGTAGCTGTGATGGGCTACGAGGCGGTGCTGCCCCGTTGCTTGTGATGAGCCCACGTGTTTGTGATGGGCTAAGAGGCCAGTGACAAGCGTGAACACAGATCCGGGCCTTGGTCATCGAAGGGCAGGATAGGCGGCCCAAGACCTAGTGCCATTTCTCTATTTTTGGTATTCTCAAATTACCATTTTATTTTATTATTAAAGGTAGACCTATCTGAACATTTTGTATGTCCAACTCGTTTGTCTGTGACAGAGCAGGTAGCGTGGCAAAATCATAAATCTTTAAGATTGATGGAAAACGTTTCGTTGTCGACGAGAACATTGTCTGCCACGGAAACACAAAAGCCATTAAATCTTGTCAAAAACTACTATTCACCTCGTGCAAGTTACTACAACACTTTTGCTTTGTGGTTTCAACTTCAAGATAATAGTTTCTTTGTCCCAAAATAAGTACCCGCATCTTGCATTTTGAGAAGTAATCAAGTGTGAGACTACCGAAGTAACCCTATGGCCATAGAGAATCATACAAGTTGTTGACATAAACAGAAAAACTCAAAAATGAACTTTGTTCTATGCGTACACTAAGGAATTCTTTCTGAATTCGCTATGGACGAGACAACTTAAACCCCCCAACTCATTTTACACGTTGTCTGCTGCTACAAGTCGACACTAATGTGGATGCCATAGCCCATAGCCGTCATTTGAGATCTTTCAGCCCTTGTAGTACCTCTAACTAGGCATTAGAACCTGACAACCACGAGAACATAAGGCTACTTTTCTTCTTCTCCATCTCGATAATGAAGTTTCTGAAATTGTAAGGTGACTGTTTGGTTGGTTTCGGTCCCATGAAATCCATGGACTGCAAAGCAAAACAGTGCTCAGGCCGGGTGTCTGATTCGATGAATAGCAGCCGTCCGAGACCGAGAGTCTGGTCAGTCAGTGGACTGTGGTCTGTGGGTCATTCATCTTCTGCTCTATCCCTCGGCCCTCGCTGACTCGCTCTACCACTACCAGTGGCACCAGTCCGTGCGGCTGGCGGAATTGAGACGAGAATCCAACACAACCGTTTGATCCTCGAACTACTACTGCTACCAACGTGCTGCATTGCATTCAGAAACCCGCCGAAGGCAGCAGCAGCAGCAGATAGTCAAACTGACGACGAAGCTTGCAAGGACCAAATAGGCCGCCAGCCAGCATCTCTGTTACTGTGCAGCCATCACTGTAGTGCAGCAAGCAGTCTGGCCAAGGGGGAGCGAGCAGCAACAGCAACAACAAAGCTGCCATGCCCTCAAGTACATGTAGGTACCGTCCGGGCGAGTGGATGGATGGATATGGATTGTATGGTTGACTAGCTAGCCTACCAAATACAGTACTACAGTATCCGGTTAATCGGGCCCAGCAAGTTCTTCAGTTGAAGACCCCAAAAAGATCTTGTCAAAAGGAGAAGACAAACGCTTTCATATGTGCGGTTCCTAATTTGACTCAACCATGCCTGGATTCTATCGAGGCAATGGTACAAACGTCATTGTGCAAATGACTGAACAAATCGAGTTAGGCCACAAAAGGAAGGTACAACACAGAGAAGAGGACGGGGTAATCTGATAATTAATCATCATATAATTGTCTACTAATTCAACCATAATGTCTGCAGAGTGCTAGTGTTAATGCCCACCGCCCATTGGTACGACATGAATTATGAACGAGCACGCAGCCGGGCAGAGCGACCGTCACTCACAGTTTCCCTGCAGCCTGCAGATGAAGAGGAGAAATTGTCAAATTGAGCAAGGACACCAATGATTCCTTGACCATGCGTGTTAGTCGTCACTCGTCAGGAGGGTTATTGCATTGCATGCCATGCTGTACTACTATGTTCAGAGTCGTCGGCGTGTGGTTTACAGGACGTGCCCTCTGTATTTTTATTCCTTTGTCCTTCCAGACCAGAATTCTACAGATAATACCCACTGTTCAGTGCTCACCAAGATCCCTCCCTACCAGTGCCAGCTGCCCGCAGTGCAGTGTGTTGTGTGTTTGACAGCGACGCACGGGCCAGCCAGCCAAACGACGGATACCCTGCTGCTTATCAGGCATATCAGCTGATGCGCACGACGGCAACCCAAGATATAGTACTCCGTATCAGTTGAGATTTCAGACATCAGACCATGGATCAACAGCTGTATATAGACCTGCGTTTTCTTTCATTCTGGTCGGCAGATTCCACACTTGCACGCTGATGAAATCTTAACTTGTTCAGCTTTCTAAATGGCCTGCTAATGTGTGAGAAGCATATACAGAAAAGCCAGGGTATTGTTTAACCCACCTCACTCTCCTGTGGGTTAATTAGCAAGTTTCACCAAACCGTGTCTTCAAAGGTTGTTTCTTACAGCATTGGTGACTGAGCAGCTACATAGTGTATATAATTACCTTTTTGCTTAAACTATTGTTCCTTCCGACCACCATATCTATCTCTCGTAGCCAATCCTATCAGATTTAGAACAGACAATAGTATATTTCGCTTGTAACTTTTAGATGCAGTATTTGGTGTACTTTGAGTAGTTGAATAACGTACGCCGTCCTCTTTCTTTTTAAAGGACGGCAAAAGCTTTGCCGCGATTTTTATTAGATAAAAAAGAAAAAGAAGGCAAGTGTCCACGCTTGGTCAGACTGGGACTTCGATACAAGCCTCTAACCACTAGAACTCGATCGGATTGGGTCGTTGACACGAGCCTTCACTTTAAACCACAGGGAGCTCCACTACTAGGGCAAACAAGCAACGAAAGACTAGCAAAAATAAACTAAAACACAAAGCAACTAAAAACAAGCTAAGCCTATTCCACCACCGGCACCAACCACGAACACAACGACAGAAACGACGAACTAGCACTGCCCGATACATCCCAACCGAGTCGAGCTCCACAATGACGCCTTCAAGAAGGTTACGACACCCGAGCGCCGCCGTCGTCCGTCCTTAGCAGGACAAGGTTCTCACCCATGGAGTGTGCTGGGGACACGACGCCCTCAACAGGGGAACGACACAAAGTGTCGCCGTCGCTAGGCTTTCGCCCAAAGAACCCCGACACAGACGTCGATCGAGATGTCAGGTCCCCGCCAGCCACCAAGACGTCGCCGCCGGCCGCCCAGAAGATGCCTCACTGGGGTCGACGCGCCGGCCACGCAAGCACCGCAAAGCTGGCGACACCCCGCTAGACCACCTGCCGAACACCAGCCTTCCGCCACCGTGAGCGTCCACCAGCCACCCGTCGCAGCCGTAGTTGTAACACCTCTGGTGTTATATTAACTAAAACCTGCCATGTCATCATATGCACTGCAAAGCATTCATGTTTAAGTCAACCTTAATGTGCATTAACTAAAACAAGTTTATAATTCATAGGTTGATTGAGTTTCTGTAATGTTTGTCACATGAAATAATAAAACCCTATTTTTGAATGTCATCGCAAATGCTTAATTTATACTCTATGTACTTGAGGTGTAAACTGTGTTTACACTAGTATCAAGCATAGTGTATAAGTCTAAGTCTAACCCTAAAAATGATTTCCATATTTGAAATTAAATTTGGATTTCCAAACTTATTTCTAAACCTGGCTATCCGAGTTTAAATTCAAATAGGAAATACTATAAAAGGTTTTTCAAAAGTCAATTTAGTCAACCAAGGGTGTCATTGGGTCAATGACCTAAAAATGTCCTTGGATGATGTTTGTGATCATTAATAACCAACCAATTAAATTAGAAACCAAATTGAGTTTAAACCCCATTTCAAAAACCCTTTATTTCCAACCCTAGTTTTATCCCCTTTTCTCTAATTCAAATTCTATAAGGAATTTGGAGATACTCTAAAAAGACAGTTTGTAGATCTTGACAGGAGCTACAAAGTTGGTATACAAAGTTTTTCAAGTTTCCAAAAGAAATTTCAAATTAATTTGAAAAGACAGTTTCTAGCATTTATCTCCTTTTGAATTTAAAACCATAATTTAAAAATTATGCATAATTTGAGGAAACTTTGTACATGAAAAATGTTTGGTTTGACAAACTCCACATTTCATAGTTTTGAAGATTTTCAAGTTTTATTTAAAAATCAAAAGTAATTTCAAAAGTTTATTTCTAGGGTTAATCCCCTTTTCAAATCTGAATTCAAATTTCAAAATCTAAACAGAATTTGAAGATGCCCATTAAAGGAAAAGTGTAGCTCTTGAAAAGTTATGCAAATTATATTTTTGGAGATTTTCAAGTTCTTATACAAATTTTGGAGTAATTTGTATTTTGAACCCAGTGGCAATTCGGTAAATAACTTGAACAGCACCTAACCCTATCGGCGAACGCCATGGCCGGCTTCTCATCGCGCGCCGCCGTCCACCGCCGCGCCTTCTCGGCCGCCCGCGCGCTCACAGACGCGCGAAAGTTCACCGTCGTCGTGTCACCTGCTCCTTCATCGGCCCCGAGCTATAAATACCGATCGGACGACGCCGTTCTTTTCCTTTCTTCCTCCCACCACCGTCACCGACGATCTCCCTCCGCCGCCGAAATTCGCCGTCGACGCTAAACCTCTGTCCAATTGCTCTCGCCCAAAGCTCCGCAACTTCCTCACGGTCCTTTTGGGCCAGTCCGTGTTTTCTTTCATCGCCCGAGCTGCCTGCACGCAATCTTCTTCCCCGCGGCCAGTCAGTCGCGCCGCCACCGCCATCTCCGCCGTTTGCTGTCGCCGGAGGTGAAAATATTTTATCTTCGACCCCTTAATCGTGCTCTCCGTGTTATCCTGCGTCTGATGTGCACCTTGGTTTGAGCAGCGCATTACCGGAGGTCACCGTGACGTCGTTGTGCCATCGGAGCGCCGCCGCCGCCATCACCGCCATCGACCGCAGCTCAACCCAGCCACTCTGGACCTCTACTAACGTGCGCCTCAGCGCCGTGGTGAGCTCCTGCGTCTATTCGTGTTATCAATTTCATCCATCTCGCATCGGGAGTTGTTGTAGTGCAGTTCGAAGTCGTCGGAGTCCTGCTCGAGGGCTCGGCCGACGAGTCGAGGGGGTGAAGGTCGAGGTGCGGGCTCGAATCGAGGGTGTCGAGTCAAGGGGTGCACTGTTCTCGAGGGTGTCGAGTCGAGGGGTGCACTATTCTCGAAGGTGTCGAGTCGAGGGGTGCACTGTTCTCGAAGGTGTCGAGTCGAGGGGTGCACTGTTCTCGAAGGTGTCGAGTCGAGGGGTGCACTGTTCTCGAGGGTGTCGATCGAGGGGTGCGCTGTTCTCGAGGGGTAGTCGAGGGTTGCACTGTTCTCGAAGGGTTCGAGTCGAGGGGTGCACTGGTCTCGAGGGGAGGCTCGTTCGTCGGGCGGAGTTCCGTCCTCGAGGGGAGGCTCGTTCGCTGGGGGAAGTCTCGTCTTCGAGGCTGGTCCATTCGCTCGACCGGAGTTCCGTCTTCGAGAGGATGCCCGAATTGTAACCTCGAGTGTACAGTACCTAACCGACCGATAGATCCTCGAGCAGGCTTTGGCTTCGAGCCGTCATAGACCGTCCGTGAGTTAACCCGGCATGCTTTAGCCTGCGGACCCTCGAGCGTCGTTAGTCAGCTCGTTGGACTCCACGTGTTGAGCTGAGTCTGATGGACCAGACCATATCGCCGGAGACCTCACCGACGGCAAGAAATCGACGGTCAACCGCCGCGCGGCCGTCGGTCAGCGCGGGGTTACTGTGCCGATTTATCTTTTTCCATTTTCAGAAAATGATTTAAATGCTATTTTCTTTGAAAATTCATAGTAAATCATATATAGCTCCAAAAATTCTGAAAATTTTTATGAGTGTTCCTTATGATGTCATCTACATAGGAAAAATATGAAATGCCAAAATTGAGTACTTTTTGTATATGTTAAAATTATCCCTTTTAATTGAAAAATGGACCTTCAATGATTTTTAATAATTAAAATAATTGGCCTTTAATTCTGAAATTTGTTTTGCCATTTAATTAGGCTAAGAGCTTTCTAAAATAAAATTTTAGGCTTAATTTGACAACTTTAATTTTTATGTCTTTATTTAATGCTTTTAAATAATTTATCAACCCCTAAAACTAATCATACACTCATCGAGCATCATGTTTACTATTCCATCATATAAAGCATATTAATTATCGAATAGTTTCCGTTAATGGAGAGTTAACGTATCACTCAGATTCGAAGGACGAGCAAATTCAAAAATCGGGAGTTGATCCGGATTTCGAGACCGTCTACCCCGAACATCAAGGCAAGCCCCGGATGCATTTAAACCCTATTCTATTTATAAAAGTTTTACCGCTTCAGCTCTGATATGATGCATTAAGTGATAGGAGTTGAGTGAAAACCCACAAATTTGCATTACCTGTCTTATTTCCTTAATCCTTGTTACCTACTTGAAAGATGAGTAGTAATGCTTAGCCCTGCTTATTTATTTAATTGTTCAAAGGCAAAAGAATGAAAAAGATGAGATTAGCTTTATTGTTGAAATCTTGATGATAGTAATAAATCGAGTCCGGACGGCGAACTTGCACTGGAAATGGAGTCCCTCTGTAGTGTTCTCGTCTGTTGATGCCCTAGGTCCCGTTCGATGGTGACCTGTCGATAATCGAGAAATTAGAAAATCCACATGCATGAAGTGGTATACGGATGGTTGGAGCCGTGTATGCCATGGAGTGACCTAGCGTGGGGTCAGAGAATCCCATCTGCTGTCATAGTGTGTTTTACTGTGGGGTTTAAGTTCCTATGTATCTCGGTACGCTGGGCCGCAGAGCTCACGTGTATCATGTGGTGATATACGGCTGAGGTTGTTATCCCGGTATATCGGTGTATCTGGGGTGCTTCGGAGTTAAAGTCTCCGGTATGCTCAGTCGCCTAGGTCCCAGCTGGGTATAAAAATGGATTCGAATCGCCGTTGCTTCTCGGAGAAGAAGACTCGATCACTGATCATCATCGTAGTAACAACTCGAACAAAAATTAAGGTTCAATAATGAAGTTGGTTGATAACGGGAAATAGTCCCAGCAACTTCTCTTTTTGTAAAGCTTTTCTGCAAAAAATTGCTTATCTCTTACAAGCCTTACCTTGTCCCTCTAGCCTGCATCTCTTGAGTCTCTACCCTTCTCTTTCGTCGGGTCAGTCTTGTTGAGTACTGTTGTACTCAGGGTTTGTTGAACCCCTGTTGCAGGTGAGCTACATGGGCAGGAGTGTTATGCATCCTGCTGCATGACAGTCGTCGAGGAAAGCGACGACGAATAAAGATGTTAAGCTCTTGGGCAGAGCTTTTGTGTAATATTACAATCTACTGCTACTCCACTACTATTATGGTTTGTATAACTTAAACCTATCATTATAAATATTTTGAAACTCAGAGTTTGTAAATGTATGTTATTGTAAGTCTTCCGCTGTTTTACTCCGTGGTATTTCATTTATATGAAACTGTTGTAATACTGCAATGTCTCTCTACAATGATTGATCCTGCTCGGAGAATCGTGGATGATTCGGGATTTACCCGACAGACTTTTTAAGTCGTATGGAACACAGTCATGGTTATTTGGAGTCTGTTTAGACAATAATCATGCGTGTGGGCCATATGATTTAGGAGGTTCTGCCACAGTAGTCGCCGCCGACCACTGCTAACGGCCGAGCTTCCGTCGCAGGCACCGCCATCCTCTGACGGTGCCGGATCTGGAGCAGAGCCCCGGACCAGCACCCCCGTGGACGCTAAGGCCTCCGTCCTCATAACAACCACCCCACAACGGTGGCCGGAGGCATGGGGGAGAGACGGCGTAGACGAAGACCGCCTCCAACGCCGGCACAACCCTAGCCACCACCACGAAAACGGCCACCATGAAGAGGAGGCAGAGGACGAGAAGAGGGGGAGGGAGCCCCTCCGTCGCACCCCACACCTGAAAAGGCAGCAGTCCCACAATGCCCTGCCGGCGCTCCCCACCGGAGAGGAGCAGCCACCACTGAGTCCTGCACAGACTGCAACACCGCCACTGCACCGCGGACCTGCCAAAACTACCACCGGCCACGCCACCACGGCGCCGCCGAAGAGCCGCTCCTCGTCCACCGAACACCCCCACCCCACAGCAGGCCGCAACGGGCGGCAACAGGCAGCAGAGGCTAGCCGCGGCCACCTCGCCGCGGACAAGCAGCACAGGGGGAGGGGGGAGGAGGAAGGGGGAGCCGCCATCCCCCCACCAGGACCACCACAGGGACCAACAGCCCTGCCGGCGGCAGCCACCACCTCCCGGCCAGGGAACCACCGCCGCCAGACCTCCCCAGGCCGCCACCCTCCATCAGGCGCCGGATCTAGGGGGAGGGGGTCCGGATCCACCCCCCGAGCCGCTAGCACTGCCCATGGGCCGACCACCGCGGGCCGCCAACGAGCACCCGTCGGCCATGGAGGATGGCGCCAGGCCGTCCACCGTAGCCCCTCCGCCGACCGGACGAGCGGATCCGGGCAGAGGAAGGCCGGATCTGCCCCTCGCGGCCCCGCTCCGCCACCCCCTGCAGGCGAGCGCCGAAGGCCGGCCACCGGCCATGCAGCGTCTCCTTCGCGCCTGAGACGAGACGGAGCCGAGGGAGAAATGCCCCGCCGCCGCCATCCTCAAGAGCCGCCGGGCAACCCGGCAGCGGCAAAAGCAAGAAGAAGGATCCAAACAGCCATGGACGACGGCGGCGGCGGCTGGATTCGCCCCGAGCCGCCCCGACGCGAGGGCGACACGGGGTCACGGGTTCCCAAACCACGCTAGCTACTCCCCATGCCGTCCTCTTTCAAAAAAAGAAAAATAACGCACGCCGTCAGTGTTCTGCTCTCGATCTGATTAAGGTTGTACGTACAGTACTTATTATATGTTAGTTACTCCTTTGTTTTCAGCATTGGCCGTGGTATCTTTTCTTTCCTCCTGTCCCTTTTAAGAAACAGAATCAGGTTTTATCAGGTGTCCGGATACACCAAAATCATCAAAATGTACCATTGTCGGCCACTCACTGTCGTTCCATAAAGTACATAGTACGGTACCTTTTCATTTTCACGATGCTAAGTGTAAGGACTAGTTTTCTATGCTCCTCTTAATGAAATATATACTTACAACTATAGGTTTAATGGAAGTCAACGTAACTTTGATCTAGTTTATTACAGTGATAGTATGGTACATATTTTTGCATTATTTATTACGAAATATATTTCACAATTACTTTAGTGATAGTATGGTGCATATTTTTCATTATTACGAAAATATATTTCACAATTACTTTAGTGATAGTATGGTACATATTTTGCATTATAAAAATTGATTTCAACTAACTTAGAGTGTAACAACTAGTTTTATGATATGGGTTCAAATATCACTTCATCCTCTTCAAGGGACTAAAAATTAGCCCTCTTCTTGCCACTTTTTTTAGCCTTTGAGGATCCAAACAGCAGGGCTAAAAAAGGAGGGCTAATCTTTAGCATTATCCCTCCATTAGTCCATTAGCCCCTTAAGATAGGCTGAAGGATGCTACAGGTTGCTGTGAACAAAGACCATCTTTAGCCCCTCTATCCAAACAGCTCATGAGGCTAAATTTTAGCCCCTTCATCTTAACGGTAAACTTTTCCCCTGGACTGAAGTTTTTAGTCCATGGGAGAAATAAAGTGAGACGGTTGAGAGGTTTTGTGTTTGCGAATACAAGAGAGTAATCCCGTCCTTAGGAATGGAAAAGATACAGATGGCGTCTAGAGGGACGACGGCGAATGGTTGGCACACTACAACTTTTAAAGAGACACTGAAATTTATAATGTCTTGTTTGGATGCACATGTGTTTCCCTCAAACTACATGTGTTAAGGATGGGAGTGAAACTTAACAGTCCACTCCAACGCATGTAGGTTAAAATAAATACATGGACATCTAAATAAACTATATCAATGAATGAATACCCACGTTTCGCAAAGGAAAAGACAGCCTAGCAGAACAGCTTGAATTCCTTTCTTTTTTTTTTTCAACAACAACTTGATCATCCACTGGGACGACGGGCCGGTTCATTCTTTGAATTGTTTCATCCCCCACGTGAGTGGGCGCCGTCCCCGGAGATACCGAAAGTACATTGAAAAGGCTCCATCCACAGTTCATTTGGACGTTGCATTGTGAGTTTGTGACCATCGCATGTAACAATAACATCATGATGAGCACTGATCACCCAAACATGGCAGACCCAGGTTGCAGAAAAAGCCGCTTTGGATACTGGCTGCTGCCATCTGCATCTTGCTCAACGAAAGGAGCTGAACTGGACGGCAGTGCCAGCTGATGCTCTAGTACATATCTCTGCACGGAGCACCATCGACCTACTAGCTCGATCAGACCCCAGATGTAGCCAAGGACGGTGACCAGACCACATAAGCAAAATTCTGATATCCAACGCGTCTCAGTTCTCAGAGCTATGTAGGGTTACAGTTACAAATCGCTACAGATCGATCAAGACACTGCAGTAGCACCAAATACGAGAAGGAGCAAGAGATTCACGTGGTATAGCGCGGTACAGGTTTGCGAGGAGGAAACCACCACCTTGGTCACCATCTTCACACACAGGGATTGTCCATGTACACACATCCACCACTTTCGGCAGGCAATGGGCCATGGCGCTCGCTTGCGACGCTGCAGCTACCACCCACCACCGTGGAGAATGGCCGGCGCCGGCGGCCCTACTGCTGCAGCGCGCGCGGTGGAGTTCACTTGCGCTGCGTCGTGGGTGTGGGCACCAGTGGCACGCGCGCAGTCGCACTCAGGATTTCCTCGAGCTCTCCTTTTTTTTTAAAAAAAAATTCCTCGAGCTCTCCTCTCCTCAGGAAAGCTCGAGACTTGACTTTTTGTCCTCTTCTTTTGTTTTTCTCCGTGCTCTCTCTCTCTCGCCATCTTCCATCTCCCACACCGTGGCACTGCCGGTCACCGTTTTTCCAGCAGTGCGCGCGCGCGCGCGCGGCGCGTGATCAATCAAACAACTCAAAAGTCAAAACTGGAAAAAGAAGGGAAAAAAAAAACTACAGTACATTTGGTGAAGAAGATCGATTGGTCCCGGCCCTAGGCAATCGGGCACGGGACAACCGGCGAAAAAAACGGTCGTGTCCCGGCGGTGCTTCTCATGGGCCGACGACGGCGGCCGGCAGCGGCTCCAGCCGCGGTCTCTTGTTGCTGTCCCTGTCCGCCGCGGCCGCGAGAGAGGAGGAGGCCGCGTCGACGGACCCGTACGTCGTCGAGGTCGAGCCGCCGGAGCTGGGCGGCGGCGGCGGTCGTCTCTTGGCCGCCAGCGTGCTCGGCGTTGCCGAAGACGACGGGCTCGAGCTCAGCATCGTGCTGTAGCAGGCGTGCACGTCGTCCTGGTTGATCATGCACCGGGAGGAATTGTGTGCACAAAAGATGTGAGGTTTTTTTTTTTTTCAATTTTCACGAGTTCATTCAGGACGTGTCGGAGACAGAGTGCTGGGCGGTCGCTGACCTTGTCGAGCAGGCAGGACGGAGAGAGGCTGCTCATCCTGGACTCCATCGTCTCCTTCGCCATGGCGCCGTGGGCAGCCGCCAGGACGGCGGCGACGGCCATGGTGGACGGCCGGTAGTCCAGCACGCTGCTGGCTGCAATAACAGAGCACGGACATGAACGCGTTCAGATTCCCAGGCAAGCTCATGCAATGGGCGCGAATGCATGCGGTTGGCAGCAATTGGCTAACCTTCCGCGGCGGAGAAGATAAGCGTGGCGGCCTTGGCGGCGACGCCACCGCCACCGGTACCGCCACCTCGGCGTAGCCTGGAGGAGAGGCAGGGGAGGTAGTCGAGTGGCGTGACGTCGCCCATGCGCCACCCCAGCGTGGACAGCACCAGCAGCTCCATGCGCTGGACGGAGGCGCTGCAGAAGTCGTAGTCGCCGTCGTTGGCGCGGAAGAACTCGGCCAGCGCCGGCGCCCGGTACTCCTCCATCTTGGCCGCCAGGGACACGCACGCCACCGCCAGCAGCCGCGCCGCCCAGGGCATCACCGACGTGTCCATGCAGCGGCGGAGGCAGAAGCGGTCCATGTAGGAGACGGCCAGGTACGCCGTGCGGTGGGAGAAGCCGAAGTAAGCCCGCGTCTGCAACCGGCGGCGGCGGTACGGTCAGAGAACGGAATGGAAGATTATTAATTAAAGACGGATGCTTCATCGTGCTAGCTCCATGGACTGATCGATCACCTCAAAGATCCACTCGACGGTGGCGCGGCGCGCGCAGCGGAACCACTCGTCGGATGATGCCGCGGACGAAGGGCACGGCTCGGCGCCGGTGTCGGCGTCGGAGATGTCGGAGAAGACGGGCGAGGACGAGGGGGAAGGGGTGCAGCAGAAGCTGCTCTCCTTGGACACGAGGTGGTCCATGTACTCCTCCTGGTCCTCCCCCTCGGCGTCGCTGCAAAGAAAGGCCAGCTCGCCTTCCTCCGCGGAGCCGCCGCCGGCGTCGAGGTCGGCGCCGTCCTCTAGGCACATGAGGGAGAAGGAGCAGCCGGCCGAGCGGCCCTCCTCTGCTGCTTCCCCCATTATGGTGGCTATGGATCGATGAATCGCTGCGCTGTTCCTGCCACTTGTCCTGCCTTCTTGTTTCGCCGGAATCTGGCGATGGAGGAAGCTGTTAGAGCTCCATGGGTATACGTTCCGGCCGCCGGAGCTGGCTGGCCGGCCGTGGAAGTGCACTAGTGCAGGAGGAGTAGAGGAGGTGGTGGAAGACACGAGCGAGGTGGCTGGCTGGCGCTTGAGCCGAGCTCGAGCTCAACCACCAGCCACCACCCTGTCTATTTATGGCGGGCTCTGTTTGTCTCTCTCGCCCCGATCTCGACTCGCTCACACAGTGAGAAGGAGAGTCTCGAGACTGAGACTCTCTCGTTTTCAGTTTTCGATCGTCTGCTAATCAATCTACTAGTTTAAGGAGTATACTGTACTATACTTGGATCTTGTTTTTCTGAATGACCTCGGCTTGCTGTTGGTCAAGAATCTGCTAATCGCTCTACTAGTACAAGTGCACTGGAGGAGTAATATTTTTCTGAATGACCTCGGCGTGCTGTTGGTCAAGCAAGATACCCCTTGTTTACGCTTCGACTGAATTCATGATGTCGTGAGCGTGGCAGGGATTAGTACGTAGTAATAAATTTGAAGAGGCAGGCACAGGCAGGCGCCGCGCCGGAGTCAGTGCAGATGCCGATGGGGGCTCGAAGAAGTTCCGAGCTCCAATCACCGGGCTTGACCGGGCGGTGCCAGCCAGGCAGCCATGTCCACGTCCGCCTCTGCACTTCTCTGACTCTACTCGAAATTGCATCCGGCAGGTCCAATGACGTGCAATGCAGTGCAGCTCCTCTCAGAACCACGGATCCACATCTTGGTGTTGTGTTGGAGGTAAACTATACTACTACTTTTTTTTTTTTGAAACCAAAACTATACTACTCCTGTTTACATGCAGTTTCTGTACTATATAGATTTATGGTTAAACCACTTGCCCAGATCTTCTCATTCGTGTAGGTCCGATCCATTACATAGTACTACTAGCAATTAGGCAAAGCCTATGCAGTTATCCCCCAAAAAGTTGAAAGGAGACTCGAAGAAAATCAGGGCTGCCTAGACATAATAAAGGCATCACCGGAGTCTGAACTTACAATATTAATATTTCAGCGCGTCCAAGTCTAGCGTAATGTTGAAATTTCAACATCTATAGCGCTCCGATTGGAACGTGGGAATCGTACAAGATTGTAATATCGGACTATAGAATAAATCAATTTTAACCGCAAGAGATCAAGAACAAAGCTAGGATCGTTTGTCTACTTTGCTCTTCAATATTCATTGTTCTTTTGAATATGCATTGGCCAAGTATATATATATATATATATATATATATATATATATATATATATATATTAGTTAACATCGTACTAACTAATAAATAAATCGATATCCATCAACACATGCTCCTGCAAAGGGCTTGTAACCTTTAAAGCATAAGTAGTGAAGTTAAAGTTTAGTGCGTAGCGACTAATTAACCAATCAGTATTATTTAGCTCTCGCTCGGTCACCCTTTGTTTATTTACTAACGTGTTGGTGTGTTTGTTACTGGCTGTGACCATGGAGCGCTACGCGATTAGCAAATCTAGAGGGTAGCACACATGACACAAAGCTACACTAGTTGAGCAAATGGTGCCCAGTGTCCAATTTGAATAGTTGTATTGCTAATTCACTATGCGCGAGATGTATGATGAGTGTTGCCTCATGACCGTTTGGGGTAGTCGATCGATCGGGTCTAAGGACAGACATCTCTTTACATAGTCTCAGAGGCAGAGTTACAAGGTTACTTGGTTTTCTTTTCTACTCCGTATTAATATTGGGTTGACTAGGAAACCAATCTTAATAGAAATCCAGGTAACATCCAATCTAAATATTGTATGATACGAGAAAATGGATTTTCATAAGCAGATTTTTTTTGATGGTATGATTGGATTCATATGATGATGATGTGGGTGGGGCATGTGTCCCAATGAGCTTCAGAGACAACCGCCTCTTTTTTAATAAATAAAATAGCATGTCTCCAGATATCAATTTTATAGTAATGCAAGTACACTAATATATAAAATGCATTGCAATCCCTACGTACCCTTCAATTTATTTTCTGCCAAATGCTGTGCGTCGCATGTGTTGAAACAGAAACTATACTTATAAAATGATGACTTGGGGAAGTGGTCGTCAGTGTTTGCATCTGGGGGCCGGTGGGCCATTTTTTTTTTCCGCTATCAATGAGGATCTAATGACAGAAATACGATCTTAATTAACTACCACAAGGTAACCTAGTCATTACTCCTGGGGAAGGACGTGCTAACGTGTACATTTGAGCTTTTCAAATGTACTTCTGCTACTACTCATGACGATGTCGTTCCGAGATCGATCCAGATGCAGACATTAATCACCGGCCGGATCGGATATGATGCCGTCGCCCTCTCATCCGCCTCCCTGCTGCAGTGCATCAATCGATCGCCAATTACTGGATCGTGTGGACTGCATGCAAGCTGTCAGTGGGAAAATAATCACCTGCACATCTAGATGAGATCCAGTAAGTACAGCTCTATACCTCTACTCTCTACTAGCTGCCATGTGATTGCTGACCGAAAACGATGGGCAATGCTACCATCAGAGCATGACGTAGGTACTATTATACCATATATACGAGCGCCAATGACGGATGAATCGGAATAATATTAGTGCATTGCACGCGAGGAATTTCTTTTTAGAAAAGGTGTAGCTAGTCAATTGAACTTGAGGTTTTCAGACAAGAAAAGCAATTACTAGAAAGAAAAACACTCCGTCTAGGTTTATTGTCTGAAAGATCAAGCAAGTAATTAAACCTAAATAGAGTCCCGCTTGCTACCAGGGCAGATTAGATGAAATGAAACATATGCAGGCAGGCCACGGACCACACTTGCACTTCGACGCCGAGATTTGCCGATCGATCTATTTTCTTGGTACCTGACCTAAGCTACCTCTATGCTAGCTAGCTAGCCTGTTATTATGTGCCAAGTGCTCTGGTACGATCAACGTCCTAGCTACTCCATAACTACTTTCCCTCAGTCCTGAAAAAGTCTTAATTCTAGAACAGTGCAATTTTAAAATAATAAATCATTATACGTGTCTTCAACTTCAAGGAGAAGCTCGAAGAGTTGAAGCGGAGTTTGTTGAAAAAAGGTGGAAAGCAGATGCCAACACCTCCGTGTACCATCCTTCTTACTTCCAATTTGAACCTTATGTTTACTTCAGTTTTTTGATTTGAATGATTTTGAGAAGACATTGTCTTCTGTATTTGAGGCTCTCATTTTAAGCCTAATTAACTGTAAAAATAGAGAAGCCCCGTCCATTTAGCTTTTAGCTTCCGGTGATATATGACGACCTTCCCTTGTGTAGAACCCACTGTCGAGATACTCGTGTTGTTGCCTTTACAAGGGGTTTTTTTTTTTAATCTTTGAGGCATACGATGAGACGAAGGTTTCGTGTATTTAGGTTTCGATATGACAACACCCAAATGATTTCTTGTCCATTACTCTTTACAACGACGCATGACCGCTACATCCACATTTCTGCACTATAATATATATTGTAAGAAAGTACTATATCAAAAGGTAATGCTGACTTGGTAAAATGTGCACCTAGTGCTAAAACGTAGCTTTAGTAAGCATTTAAAATTGTGTACTTGGTGTCACCCTTCTCTTAAACAAGACTTAATAATCTGAAACCATGTTATTATACACCGACACCTTTGATTTCTAGACCCAACGGGTGATGGACCAGGCGTTAGCTCAAAATAAAACCATGATATATGTACGTTGTTTTTAATCAGTTGAAACTTCGTAATTTGATTCATCGCAAAAAAAAACCTTCATAATTTTGATATAATCTGGACCTATATGTAAGCACAAAAGAAAGCCTTGATATATGTGATTGTTAATCATCACATTTTAGTTAGATTTGAGTACCTATTGGGCCCGGGCTTACTAGTTATCAACCAAAATAAAACTAGGTGGACTCCCCCCTTGTTGCCCCCGGGTAGGATGGAGGAATTTAAATGGTTTAAAATATTAAATTATAAGAAATAGAAAATGTATTTCTGAATTAATGGATGATGTGACGTAAGTATGTGCTAGAGAATATTAGGCTAGTGGGACACAAATTTATGACGTGGTATGTCAGCTGGATTAGTGGATGACGTGGTACAAGAAGACGTGCTAGAGAATTTGGCTTGTGGGGTTTATCTTTATAGAAGATATAGATATGCAAGCTGTTTGATTTTTTTAGCTGTATAACTCTTGTTTCCTCTCCTTGGTGATATATATTTATTATTAGTCCAGTTTTCTTTGGGATTAACATCACGAGGATGACTTCTTTAACACACCCCAGCATGTGATCGGGGTAAATGTCTAAAAAGCAGATGACATCGACGAGCCGGATGACACGGTAGTGATCAAGTTCCACGAAGCCTTCGCCAACTCTAGCCCCAGCACCAGGAGAGGGGCGATGCGTGAGCTCTTCCCCCTGCGTGGCAGCCGTTTGGCACGAACCGCGGGAGCGCTAGAATGAGCCCCGCCATCGCCGACAACTAGGTCAAGGCAATACTCCCTGCCGCACCATCGTTATAGCCTTGTTACAACCCCGGTGTCCCACCATTCAAGCCGGTGCCTCTTGTTAGTGTTTAACCCGTGTTGTGCCTATGATAGCTCGTCATCTGGCACAACTGATCGTGTAACAAAACTCTAGTTTCTCTTAATGAAGCACATGCAGCACACGCTTTCGAAAAAAAAAACAATGCACATCCAGTGGCCTTTAACCGACAGATTGTTCCGAACGATCGAGTTATAATTGTACACAAATAATTTTCATGGTAATAAAGTCATAAGCAAATAAGAAAGTCATAAGTGGGGACCCATTCTATTGGCCAAGTACTAATACAATAAATTGATCACCTAAGACACTTTTGGCACCGTATTTTAAAATTTAAACTAATTCCTGATTATTGACGAGACCGAAATAAAGTTCCCTAATGAGAATTTGCATGCCAAATAAACCCCATGCACAAACACCAAGCTTGTCTCAAACAACCCCTCGTCTTTTAATTTGCATTGAAATAAAAAACATCCCAAAATAAATACACATCTCCATTTTTCAACAAGTCATTTTAAATTTGATTTAACAAAATTTAAAGAAAATATTATCTCAGCATTTCTATCTTACGATATGTTATTCTAAAATTTTTTTACTATTAATCTAATGATATTTATTGCGCATCATAAATATTAATTATTTTATATTTTTAATCAAACTTTAAAACCTTGACTGCTCACAAAACTATTTACGCTGATTTTGGTGTGGTCTACTCTCTCTGTCCCGCCGTGTTTGACGTTTGAAAAACGTGCCCAAGGCACAATCCCGGTTCCCGAGCGTCAATGTCAGTGGGACGGAGGGAGTATAACAGATGCGCTGAAAATTGTAATCGCCGATATTGGAAACCATCTTGACTGTGCGCTAACTAGAGATCTATGACTGCAACGTTGGACAAGTAAGCAAACATGTCAAATGGAAGCCAATGTTCGGTCATGTCATGTCTGTGTCACCAACTCGCAGTCATGGCCAGGGCCCAGGAATTGCCTACCTCCATGCCCAATGGCACGGGCAGTCGAGAACATTGCATTGAGCCATTGAGGCTCGAGACACTAGAGCAAGCAAACCAAAAAGGTGGCGCGCTAGTAGTTGTCCTTCGAGCTGCGCTGCGCTGGCACTTACTGGAGCAAGTTTGTCTCCACCGCCACAGTGACGCACTGATCCTGACTTGTTTTATTTATCTGTCATTTTCTAACGAGACAACTTTTTGACACGACGTTTTTCTATATATAATAAACCGATTAATCTGTTGCTAGACAAATTAAAGGCAACCCGCGAAGGCATACGTCCGGCCACTAATGATGTGGTCGGAAGGTTTAGCTCTGCTTGATATGTACTACTACGTACTAGAGAGGTTTTGTTTCTAATTTAAATATGAGTACAAAAAATGTTTACATGGGCCACACTATTAATCAAGAAAATTCTAGAGGCTAGGGTTCAGTCGTATATCAAGTGATGTTCTTAGCTTAGTTGATTGATTTCTTGTGGCAGAACTCGTCTTCCTGAGTTTTAAGTGATCAACTTGATGTGAGTGCTCTCATTTTTTTAGATTTATTTTAGAATTTAATGACATTATTCTTTCAGTGTTAAGTGATGTGTCCCTCAATAACTAGTTTTTTTGACAAATCCATCAATAACTAGTTCATTGTGATGACTTCATCAATCTCAATCTTACAACTCAGTCTTTCTGAGGTGCTGATAGGGTCAGTGTGCATGTTTTCACAGATGTGAATAGCAATCTAAGACAACATATAAACAATTTAGCATGGAAGAAATTGTAACACCTCTGGTGTTATATTAACTAAAACATGTCATGTCATCATATGCATTGCAAAGCATTCATGTTTAAGTCAATCTTGATGTGCATCAACTAAAACAAGTTTACATTTCATAGGTTGATTGTGTTTCTGGAATGTTTTATCACATGAAATAATAAAACCTTACTTTCAAATGTCATATCAAATACTTAGTTTATATTCTATGTACTTGAGGTGTAAACCGTGTTTACACTAGTGTCAAGCATAGTGTATAAATCTAAGTCCAACCCTTAAAAGTGATTTCCATATTTGAAGTTGAATTTGGATTTCAAAGCTTATTCCCAAGTTTTGCAATTCAAATTTAAATTCAAATTGAAAAGTTATAAAATGTTTTTCAAAAGTCAAATTGGTCAACCAAGGGTGGAATTGGGCCATTGACCTAAAAATGTCCTTGGATGATGTTTGTGATCACTAATAACCAACCAATTAATTTAGAAACCAAATCAAATTTGAGTTCAGTTTCAAAAACCCTTTATTTCAAAACCTAGTTTTATTCCCTTTTCTATAATTCAAAATCTGTAAGGAATTTGGAGATACTCTAAAAAGATAGTTTGTAAATCTTGACAAGAGATACAAAGTTGGTATTTAAAGTTTTTCATGTTTTCAAAAGGAATTTCAAATGAATTTGAAAATACAGTTTTTCAGCAATTATCCCATTTTGATTTTAAAACCATAATTCAAAACTTATGCATAATTTGAGAAAACTTTGTATAGGAAAAATGTTTGGTTTGAGAAGTTGAGTATTTCATAGTTTTGGATATTTTCAAGTTTTATTGAAAAATCAAAAGTAATTTTAAATATTTATTTCTAGGGTTTTATTCCCCTTTTAAATTTGAATTCATATTTCAAAAACTATGTAGAATTCGAAAATGTTTGTTAAAGGAAAGATGTAGCTCTTGAAAAGTTATGCAAATGATATTTTGGGATATTTTTAAGTTCCTATGTAATTTCTGGAGTAAGTGCAAATTTTCAAAAATAACCTAATCTGCTACAGTACTGGGACCTATGAGCAGCCGCCATCGCCGGCTTCTCAAGCCGCGCCGCCATCCACCGCCGCACATGCCGCCCTGCCGCGGCTGCCAGCTCACCCCCGAACGCTCGAAGCTTCACCATCGTCGTGTCGTCTGTCCATGCTTCGCCCTTGCCCTATAAATACCGGTCGGCCGTCGTCGATTCTCTTCTTTTTCTTCCTTCTGCTCACCGCCGACGACCTCGCTCCGCCACCCAAATTCGCCACCGTCGCTCCATCTCTGCCCGCTTCATCTTGCCTGAAGCTCCGCCTTGACCTTGCACTTCTTCTGAGCCAGCTAGTGCCCGCCCTCATCGCCTGTAGCGCCCGCACGCCGTCATCTTCCTCGCGGCCGGTCGCCGAGCCGCCGTGAACTTTCTCGCCGTCTACCACCGCCAAGGTTGAAAACATATTTCCTTTAACCTTCTCATCATGTTCTCCGTCTTCTCCTGCCCCTTATGCGCAGCTTGGTCGACTTGATGGTGCACAGGAACCACCGGAATGCCATCCGTGCCGCCGGAGCACCGCCGCCGCCATCAACGCCGTCGACCGCAGCTCGTCTCCGACCGTCTTCCAGCCAACTAGTGTGCGCATCATCACCGCAGTGAGCTCCTGCACCTATCCATGCTCTCAATTTCACCTCTGCCGTGCCGTAGCGTCCAGCCGCCATGGCTCGCCGCCGGCATGTTCATGCCGCTCCGCCGCGCGCGTGGCCGTTGCGGCTGGGGTTTAAATTGGGTCTCATTTTATTGATGATTGTGTTCGCAAGAGTGTGTAGCCCATGTCCGTGCACTCGCCGGTGAGCTTTTTCGCCGTGCCCGAGCTCCGCCGTGCCGCCATGGCCGCCGGCGAGCCTGCTGCCCCTACTCCACCACTTCATTAGCTAGATAATCATGTTCGCCGTGTCGAGCTGAGCACGTAGGACCAAGTCTCATGGCCGGAGACCTTGCCGCCGGCGAGCTAGCCGTCGGTCAAACGCCGTCGCCGTCGGGTCAACACGGGGAGAGAAAAAGGATTTTCTTTTTCTTTTTTAGAAAATGATTTAAATGTTGTTTTATTTAGAAAATCATAGTAATTCATGTATAGCTCCAAAAATTCTGAAAATTTTTGTGTATGCTCTTCATGATGTCATCTACCTATGAAAAATATGAAATGCCAAATTTAAGTACTTTTTGCATAGGTTAAAATTAGCTCTTTTAATTGAAAAATACACCTTCAATGATTTTTAATAAATAAAATAATTGTCTTAATTCTGAAATTTATTTTACCATCTATTTAGACCAAGAGCTTTTCAAAATAAAATTTTGAGCTCAATTAGACAACTTTAATTTTATGTCTTTATTTTAATACTTTTAATTAATTAATTAACCCCTTTAATCATGTTTAATCATTATAGGGTTGTCTGACTTTGGGATTGCTTGATGACCTTGGGTCATTAACCCTAATGAACTTTGGCACTTTAATTAATTGTTTATGCTTATCTTAATTATGACATTAGGGCTTAATCAACGCTATTTTATGTGGTTAATGAACTTCGCTAATGAAGTAGTTAATCTTAATGAACTTAGTAAGTAAGTTTTGTTGGCTTGCAACTTTATCGTGAAGGAAAATTATACTCAAGCCTTTAAATTGGTCATGCATCCATCAAGCATCATGTTTACTTTTCCATCATGTCGAATCATATCATGTTATCGTGTAGTCTCCGTTAACGAAGAGTTCAACGCTGTCGAACCAGATTCCAAGGAAGAGCAGAACCAGGAGTTGAGTGTTGATCCAGAGTCAAAAATCGTCTACTCCAAGGGTCAAGGCAAGCCCTGAATGCATTTAAACCCTTCCTTGATTTTATAAAAGTTTTATCGCTTCAGTTATGAAACGTTGCATTAAGTAATAGGAGTTGAGTGAAAACCTACCAATTGCATTACCTGTCTTACTTCCATATTCCTTGCTACCTGTTATTTGGTAAATACGTAGTAATGCTTAGCCCTGCTTAATTAGCTAGGTTTTAAAAAAAAGTAAAAGAATGAAAAAGATAAAGATGGCTTTATCTGTGGAAACATGATGATAGTTAATAAATCGAGTCCGGACGGGTAATTTGCATTGGGAATAGAGTCCCTCTGTAGTGTTTCCGTCTGTTGATGCCCTAGGCCCCGTCCGATGATGATCTAGTGATATCGAGAAATTAGAAAATCTACATGCATGAAGTGACATACTAAGGGTTGGAGCCCAGGTATGTCATGGAGTGATATATATAGTGGGGTCAGAGTTCCCACATATGTCATAGTGTGTTATACTATGGGTTTAAGTTCCATGTATATCGGTACACTGGGTCGAAGTGCTCATGTGTATCATGTGGTGATATATGGCTGCGGTTGTTATCCCGGTATATCTGTGGTCCGGTATGCAATTTGGTTGGAGCCTCATGTATATCGAGATCTAGGTCCCAGCTGGGTATGAAAATGGATTCGAATCGCCGTTGCTTCTCGGAGAAGAAGACTCGATCGGTGTTCATCATCGTAGTAACAACTTGAATAATACTTAAGGTTTAAGAATGAAGTTGGTGGGTAATCTTGATCTAGAACAAGACAACTTTACTTTCTGTTGAGCTTTTCTGCAAAAATTCTTGTCTCTTGCAAGTCTTACCTTGTCCCGCTAGCCTGCATTTCTGAATCTCCACCCCTCTCTTTCGTCGGGTCAGTCTTGTTGAGTACTTTTGTACTCAGGGTTTGTTAAACCCTTGTTGCAGGTGAGACTCATGCACAGGAATGTTTTGCATCCTGCTGCATGACAGTCGTTGCGGAGAGTGACGACGAGTAGGATGTTTGGCTCTTAGGCAGAGCTTATCACCTGGTATTGTAATAAAGTTTTCTATTGCTACTCCACTACTACTATGGTTTGTAATAATCCAACCTATGATTTGTAAGTTTTGAACTAAATAGTTTGTAAATTTATGTTATTGTAATACTTTCGCTATTTTACTCCGATATATCTTACTTGTATAAAACTGTTGTAATACTGCAATGTCTCTTTGTAATGATTGATCCTGCTCAGAGAATCGTGGATGATTCGGGATTTACCCTACAGACCTTTTAATTCTCATGGCACACATTCATGGTTATTAGGAGTCTGTTTAGACAATAGTGATGCATGTGTGCCATATGATTTAGGAGGTTCTGCCACAGAAATGAGACACTTTCTTCACTCGAGCACTAGTACAGGTACCAACGCTCTAATCTTTCTTATTCTCCTTCCTTGAGTCACACTGCTCCACCACCACTATAATTAAGCTAGACCGATCATAACAACTTAAAAGGCTGCACGTTAGTTGGGTGACTGAATAAGGTGGTTTCAGGCAGGCTTTATAGTTGACATGATCCATGCACTGACGAAAGCCTATAGGAGTACTATGCAATTGCCGACCCCTGTCTGTCCGTCTGATGCATCGGTAGGTTAAAGTGGCTAGCTAGACCCCATGTTTTGCATTGGACTTTAAAACTCACTAATATAATCTCCCACTGCAAATCTGCAATCACGATGCTGCTGCACTGCGTCGCGTTTGACCGACCTGCCTGCCTGCCACGGGGTTGTTCATGTGAGCACATGCAGACATCGACAGAAGATGCACCGATGCCATTTGGTGCACTGAAATATACATACGATCGTGTCAGAGCCATGGCCAGAGACCCGAGAAGGCGAGAAGAACCAATGGATCCATGCCGTCTAGCAGCTCTCCCAATGCTGCACTGCTTGATAACGTAGTAAATAAACCCATGGCGATCCATAAGATAAGATGGCTAGTTAACTTAATTAGACGCCTCTTTAACAGCAGGAATTGACGCAACAGAGAGGGACCACCACCACTTCTGTATCTCCTATCTGCTGTACACACTGCACAGTACTTTATTTATGTTCTTATTATATTTCTGGCATGGGGACGGGAGCTAGCTTGTCAACGTTTGCCACTGCTCACTGGAATTCATCAACAGCATGCCTGATATGAATATGAATATGCCATCTTCTTTTGTTTTTGTACGTATGCGCTTCCCTCACTGGGATTCAGCATGCAGCATGTGCGTTTGGGGCAACAAGATCAGCACGCCTTCTACCTAAACAACTAACGGTTTAAAATGGCCGCCAGCTACCTACATGCATGGACTGAAGAAACACATTTGAATAGATCAGTTCAGTTCAGACTTCAGACAACAATATATGCAAGCATATTATGGGTTAAAAGCCTACAACATTGTTGGGAGATGGAGCTCGATTATGTACAGGGGCAGCAACGGAGAGCTCGACGTCTTCCGCGGTCATGGCGGACCTGAGAGGACATGAGAAGAGCAGGGGTACGGAGGGGTGGAAGAGTCTGGATCCTTCTGGAAGACCTGTCAGCTCCCCTGCACGCACCAACAAGGTACAATATTTGGCATCTCTCCACGAGACTTCGTCTAAGGGTGAATGGCAGAGTACGCCCAAGCGATACTCTGATCTGATTGATGAACGGAGTTCACATGTTGGACATTTCTCACTTGCGGATGTGTTTGATAAGGAGATTTGCACACGAGGTCGATTTGCTTTTTGCAAGTCCAAATTCCCGAACCCCAGAACTGAATCCTTGATCAAGGTACTGACAAACAACAGCAATAGAGAGGAACAGGGGATGGACTATGGTCAAGGGCTCCGGGGTGGGAATCTGAAACAAGTGAGGGGGTTAACTATGAAAGGATGAATTCAGAGGAGGAGGAGGAGCCGATGAGTTGGAGGGTGGTGAAGACTCACCTCAAGAAGATGGACGGCCGCTCCTTTGCGGCTGTCATCAAGGAAGGGGAGATGGATGAAGGAAGAGAGGGCGCATACAGAGATCCAGGCAATTCAAGGGCGCGGATAGGTCCAAGAGGGGGGCCAAATCGATATGATGATAGTAGGGATTGGAGAGAGGAAGAAGAGAGGAGAAGCCAGGCATCCTGTAACAGAGGTGAGGATCAAGGCAGATTCAATCAACAAAAGGGAGACTACAAGCAGGGTGGTTTCTACGGAGAGAACTCTAAGAGAGATTATAGGTATGGGCAGGGAGGATACCAAGATAAAGTCTCCTACAGATTTGAGCAGAGAACAGGACAAGGAGGACACTTCTGTGCAGATACTAAAAAGAGAGACAAACTATGAAAGAGGTGGCACAGAGATGATTGGGTTATTGAGAGTGAACTAAGGTAGAAAGCACTGAGAAACCCAGAGGAGAAGAGCAGGATGGATTCACTGAGAGGTAACAAGCCAGAAAGTGGATGGGATGTGAGAGGGGAAACTAACTCCAATACTACAGAGCCGCACTGATATAACTGTAACAAATCTGGACACTTCCAAAAGGACTGCAAAAATCCACCTCATTGTTACAGTTGTCGGAAGGATGACATAAGAGTGGCATATGCCCAGAGAAGAAAGGTCTGAGGGTATGTGGCTTTGGGTTACCAGGTCAGGGGTTTTACAGTATCAGGGTGCCAATGAAAGAGGAAAACAAAAAAGGTGCTAAAGGAGTAATGACTATTCTCCAAGGGTCAGCTAATGTGGACACAGTGAGAGCAGAGCTAAAGGCTTTCTTCAGATAGAATACTGATTGGGAGATAACAATGTTAGTATAGGATAAGGAGTTTATGATTATGTTCCCCAATGAAGATAAAAGATATGAGATGACTAGAATTAAGAACTTTGAATTTGATACTACACCTGTACGGGCACAAGTGAGAGACATCAACCTGATCCAGGTTCTGATAGTAGTCTGGAGGTTGTCTGGGTCAATGCCTATAACTTTCCTAATTATGCACTCACAACAGAAGTAGTCATGTATGTGGCACACCTAGTGGGAGATCCTGAAGAAGTTGATCCTGATAGTTTAAAGTGGGATGGTCCAGTGAGAGTCAAGGTAGGATGTAGGGATTCAAAAGAACTCAAGGGAGAGACACAAGTGTATTTTAATGTAGAGAGTAGGAAAATCAAGTGGGTAGTTCAGACATGCAAGGATTAGTTTGATAAACAAGTGAACTTCTCAAGGTTTGATAGGCACAGGGACAGGAATGAAGAAGAAGAAGAGGAAGAAGAGGAGGATCAATAAGATAAGTTCAAATCTCAACAGAAGCAAGTTGCACAGGGGATAGGTCAGTCATCTGGTGTTAAAGGAGGCAGATCCCAAAACCCAGCTGGTGCAAAACAAAAGAGTGTGGTAGTCAAGATAGGGAAAGGGAGATGGAGGTGCTAACAAATAATATCAGATGACAGGAATCTGCTTTGCTATCTGAAGAAAACCAAATCCTTACCCAGCAGAGTGAAGTTGATGGTGAGGCTGAACCAAAAAAATGGGAAGGAAGATGACAAAATGGAACTATCTCAAGAGCATAATGTTAAGGCAGATCATACAACAATAGAGATACTTGCACAACAACCAAACTTAAATGGAAAGAGCAGCACTCAAAATACTAGAGTGAATGACCAACCTATGAGAAGTGATGAAGTAGAGGAGGAGATGCTTGATTATGATGAAGACTATGAGCTCACAGAAGAAGAGAAAGTGGAGCTGGAGAAATATGAATAGGAGTTCCTTGAAAGGGGATAAGGGAGTGATGAAGTGGCACAACAAAAAGCTCAAATGGAGATTCTAGACAAGAAATTTGAAGAGAGAACAACAAAGCTAGGGGCTGCAATGAATTTTTCAAGTGGAGCTACATCAAACCTGAACAAGGAAGATGAGCAAGTTGATAATGAAGGAGAAATTTCTAAAGCCAATGAGAAGCTGTTGGAGGAAACTGGACAGGAAAGGCCTAGAGAGATAATAGAGAAGGTAACGAGGATGATGAAGCAACAACCACCAATTGCACAAAGAAAAAGTCTGAGAACAAGCTCTATGGTTAATAGTCAAGAGCAAGCTTCCAAACTGAAGGCCTAGAGGAATGAGATTACAGGTAAAACTCAATTCACTATTTTTTCTTTGCAATCTTATGAAAATTTATCACATGTTGCGAGTAGATGCAAAATAAAATTGGGTAATGAAATTGAAGTCCATTTAGCCATTGATAGACTTAAGGCACAAGAAGCAGCTAGAGCGGCTATTCTGAAAGCGAAAAGAGAGTACAGGAAAACCAGGGAATAGGCAAGTCGCCAAACAGGTTTGAAATGCTAGGGGAAGGCAATGGCACTTTTGATGTTGATAATGAGAATGCAGAAAAGCAGGTTGGAGAGATATCATATGAGGTATAGGAAATGGGAACAGAGCAGAAGAGAACTACAGCGCCCAAGAGGGGTAGACCAAGGAAAAATTCCAAATGAATATACTTTTTTGGAATTTAGGGGTTTAGGTGGTTCAGGGAGGAGGGGTCAACTTAAAAACCTTATGAGTCAACACTTTTTTGAGATAATTTGTTTACAAGAGGCTATCAAGAAAGAATGTACTGACCATATGTTGAGAGATTTGGTAGATGGAGTATTCTTTTTCGAGAAAAGGAAAGAGGGTGTGTCATGAAGACGACAAAGGATCTTATAAAAGTGCTGGATCCAAACGCATCAAGCTGAGGGCACTGGAGAGAGTTCTCGTTTAGCTGTCTACGATAAGCTAAGATAAATAGAGCTAAGACTTTTTGTTTGTGTGGGGTAGTTGGTTGTATGCCAGGTTCTTGTAATCTGTTGTTTAGCTTGCCAAGAGTGGCCGTTTCTTTTAAGCTCTAAACTTGTAAGCTAGTAACCCCAGCAAAAATATTTTATGCTTTCTATAAAGCTAGGCCGATGATCTTTGGACTAAAAGGAAAAAAAATCCTACAACAAAGTATCTACCTTACCTAGAAGGATTGGTAGGGCATACACAATGACACAAATAGAGGAGTGTTGTAGGCTTTGTAATACCCAAGGTGTTAAGCATGCATTATCTTACATATCATGATCATAACCATCACATTTGCATCATCATTGTTACATGAAATGATAAATTTAAAATGTGTGCTTACTTGGTTTGAACTAGAGCAATGTGATAGGTTGCTTGTTTGGGGTTGAGTGTTAAATGAAGTTTGTAGAGAAAATTATTTGGAGCAAAACTTATTTTAGGGTCATTTCTTGAAAAGGCTTGGAAGTGGGTCAAAAATATCAAAAATAGTTTATAAAAATAATTTTCTTTTAATTTTAAATGGATTTTAAATCCCTATTTTTGAAATTCAAATTCTAGGTAGAATTAGGCTTTGATGTCTAAAAGTAAAATGTTCTGCTCATCAAAAGGAACATTTCATCTTTTAAAAGTTTTTCAAAATTCGGATTATTTTGGAAAATATGGAGAAAATCAGATTCTGCACGAATCTTGGCGCAGTGGGACCCACCTGCCAGTCTCTTCTTCCTCCTCTCTTCTTCTTCCTCGCGATGCTGTCCGCGCCGACGCCGTCAGCGTGGCGTCCGTATGCCGGGCGACGCCGCTGCCCGCTGTGTGGCCTCCCCATCCGAGCGCCGCTCGCACACACTCAGCCTGGCCCCACCGCTCGCCCACTCGCCCTCCGCTCGGCCCCGCTCCGCTCGCATGTGCGCCATGCGCTCGTCGAAGTCCGACGCCGTGCTCCGCCTCTCCGAGCCCGAGCGTCCGCTTCAAGGCTTCATGACCGTGTCATTCTCTCCCCGCCCACTCTCTTCTCTTTCCCCAGACGCCCCTCCTCACCTCGCCTTCCTCTTCCCGAGCTTAAGCGGACGCGGAGCCCGCCATTTTCGCCGCCGTGAGCTCGCACCGCCACCGCACCTCACAGCCTTGACACATTTTGCCCTTAACTCACCAGCAGCTCTGCCTTGACATGGGACACATCTTGCGCGCGTTCCCTGCCCTCGAGCCATAAGGTATAGGTCGAATTGGCTGATTCCCCTTTCGCCGGTCATGGCCGCCTTGACCGCCGCATGGTCTGTCGTGGCCAGCAACCCCTCTCTCCTTCCATTAGCTTGCGCATCATGTTCGCCTGCTCGAGTAGTGTAGGTTGGTGTAGCTTATGGGACCGATTAGGGTTCGAGTCCATCGGATTTGGCCGACCGCCGTCGCGGGTCGCGCGGTCGCTCGTCGGCGTACCTCACCGTCGTTGTTTTGGCCAGTATTTCATCTCATTGACTAGCTAATCCGAGTCACCTTGGTCTGCTGTAGCTGGTAGGCAAGCCCTTGTGTCCCGCCACGACCGATTCTGGCGAGCTCACCGTCGAGCCTCGCCGCCGTCCACCGTCGCGCATGGCCAACGGTCAAAACTGCGCTAATAATTTGCACCTTGTACACCAATGAGTCCGCGCTGCAGAGACGAGTCGAGTAATGACCATAGTGTCGCCGGAGACCTCGCCGCCGGCGAGATCCCGTCGGCCGGCGACCGGTTCCCCGCTGTGTCCCGCTGACGTGTGGGTCCTGTGGTGACATCAGCACGACGTCAGCACTAACGTCAGCATAGGTTCGGTTTGGGTGCACAGCATCGTGTGCACTTAGCAGAGTCAAGTCGCTAGGTACATGTTGGGTACGCGTAGCATTTTCAGTTCAGTTAGTTTTCGAAAATGGATTTTCTAGAATTTGATAAAAGCTTTGAAAAATCATAACTTCCTCATTTTTCATCCAAATGAGTTGGTTCAACTTGCAGTATTTTTCTTATGAGAAGATCTATGCATGAAAAATATGAAATATAAAATTTGTCATACTTTTCTGTATAGATTTATTTATCCCTATTAATTGCTTTTATCTTAGAAAATGCATAAGTAATTCTCTGTTGCTCAAAAAAATATGAAACCAAGTTTGTTAGTCTTCTTATGTCATTCTCTATCTGTGAAAAATATTGTGAGACTATGTCATGTGTAAATATTATTCTGTCTAGTTATGGTGCCTACTTTCATTAGATGATAAATAATTCATAATAAATAATATATAAGTGATTTGTGCATGAAACTTTTTGGAGGATGTTTTTATGTCAATCTAAAGCTAAGAGTAGTCTAAGATCTGTGGTTTGATATTTTTCTATATACAAAGTATTTTATGTCTAGTGAATTGTGTTGCCTTGTTATTTTTGTGTAGGATAAAGTACTTACTGTTTTGACTTGAAATTTTTATGGTAGTCTACATTAGGCATGCTTAAGCTCCTATAATTTTTACAGAATTTTCTGAGTAGTCTAAAGTCATGTTGCAGTTCTACCCTGATTTCTTTTAAATAATTAGTAATGCTTTAAGTTATTATTTCATGTGTGTAATAATGCTTTTTCTGATGTTTGTGATGTGGATAATCTGTTATTAGTTATGGTTCAGTAGAGAGTAGTGTGAGAAATGATAGTCGTTTATAATTCCTTATAGTGTGTAAGTGAATTATGATGTGAGGCTGGTTTAAAGAAGTGTTTGTAGAAGAGAATGCAGATGACATGTGCTTATCTTACATGCTTTAAAATCATATCATTTATCTTAGCTGAGCATTCATTCACCATCAGCATCAGCATTGTATTTCTATGTATACATGGTATTCATACGTACTATGCATCATACAGGATCGTCATAGCTCGAAACGATAGTACTCGGAGCACCAGAAGAGGAAGGCCAGCAGGAAGCTCTGGTGCGGGAGATAGCAGCAGAAGAGGATCCCGAAGCTGATCTTCTCGAGTGTCCCAACCACCAGCCAAGCTCTTTCCTGAAAGGCAAGCCCCGGAGCATTCTCCCTGTGGTTTGCAAAATATCTAACTTGAGTCCTTTACTTGTTTGATGCATTAAGTTATAGGCGTTGTTTTATACCGTTGCTGCATTACTTATATTCCTTGCCATTGTTATACTTCAACCCTGTTAGGTTCAGGTACGATTATCTGCTTAGCCCTGCTTTAACTAGATCGGTAGAAGTCGGGTGATTTTCTGTCATCCGCGAGTTATAGGTGGTTACTGGGAATGGTTGAATACATTGTTATCTTGGATAACCATGTGGAGATAATAAATCAAGACCGGACGGGATTGGTGTTGGCACTGAACTAGAGGTTCGATGAGGTTATCCCGTCTGTGTCGAACTAGGACCCCGTCCGTTATACGTCCTCAAGTCATATTGAATTTATGCCTCACATTTAGCTGGAAGGATAAGTCGTTCCGACCGCGAAGCCTGAGTTTGATTTGGACCGGGAGTCGACCTGCTGTACACATCATATTGAAGAAGATGGGAGACCACGGGTTACATGGAGAGTAAGTCCAAGATCAGGGTCGCCCTGAATAAGGCAGCCGGGCGGTTCCTGGATACGATGGTACCTGTTGATCCCGCGACTTATCCGAATTGAATCTTCGGTGATCTATGGCTCACTTTAGCGAGTGAGTGTGGTTTGTGTGAGGAATACCCGCCAGCTGGTTAGTAATCGATTATAATCGCCATCGTTCCTGGACAGTGAACACTTGACTTGAGCAGCGGCATCGTAGTAAGAACTTGAACAAGAGATGAGATGGTTGAGCTGTTGAGATTAAAAGATACTCAACTGAAATTAGTTACTATTCTTATTGAATAATTATTACCATGCTTGTTTAGTTCAGGTGCTAATTTAGCATGATAAGGTTAATCAAATTAAAATACAATGCTAGAAGGTTATGATAAATTCTTTCTTTAATATAAGCTTTTCTATAATTGATGAGTCAGCTATCCTATTTATATAGCCTTGCATACTCCTTGGAATCAATTCATTTTTAGTTTATGACGGGTAAGTCTAGCTGAGTACATTCTCGTACTCAGGGTTTTATTTCCCATGTTGTTGCAGATGGTGAGATATTTTATGGCTATTGTCAGCACTGCTTCTATCCCGCCTTGGGAGATGACTAGACCTTGGGCATGGTCACTCTACTCTACCTTATGCTTTTGTTGGATATTGGCCGAGGACCTGGCACAGTATTTGAACTAGTGTGTGTATTTGAACTTAATCGCTTCTGCTATTTTGAGATTTGAACTTGGTTTGTAATAACTTTATTCATACTCCGATGGTGTAAAACTATGTGCGAACTATATACGTTGTGAATGATGAACGCTAAACTCATTACGATCTTGGTCGTGCTGGAAATGTTTGAAATCCTTCGAGATTTCGGAATGACTACCAGGTTTATTAGGTCTCAATCATGTAGTTTGTTGTCTTAACGGTGAATTATGTGCTTTGTGCTCTAATAAATTGGTCGGTTCTGTTACAGCTGGCATCGGAGCAAGGACTATTCACAAGTATTTAAATTAAAGAGTTTTTGTTTGCGAAAAGTATTTACAAAATGTATAGCTATACATAGGTGTTCAAATCTATGGTTTTGGAAAATTTAGAGTGTGCCAGTGGTCATATCCTTTATGCCCAATAGGAATTCAGGTGGCTTAATTAAGTACTAACTTAGGGAATTGCATCATATTTTCTGTTTTGTTGTTGCTATAATGACGGAGTCGTATGGGTGCCATTCACTTGAGTGGTAATGTATGGATCAAATTGCCTCTACGCCCTGGTAAGAGTGAGTTGTGAGAGCATGATTGGATGCAATGCCAGTCTAGGGGAGTGCTTATTGATGTCGGATTATTCACATGTTGCACACATGTTTATATGAAGGTATCCCATGTTGGGACCGTCTTCTGGCGGTGTCGTCTTCTGCGCGACTTGTTGGGGGTAGTAAGTAATCGGTGTTTTCACCTTGTTCGGAAGGTGCGTGAATTTTTACGTTGAATTGCATTCATATGGGATATGGGCTGAAATGAATTTTCTGCAGGTACACTAACCGCGAACGGTAGAACGAAGTAGTTACGTATAATGACAGAACGATGTATGCCACCGCATAGAGCGTTAGATTATTAGTTCGTGAGGACGTATGTAACGTGCATGCATCATGGTTAAAATTGCTCATTCATACATTCATGGTTCCTTCCCTTATAAATAAATTACCTCATTCTTTAAAATTATAAACTCATGGGATATACAACTTTTGGACAGATGCCGAGAACCAAGCAGACTGCTCGCAAGTCCACTGGAGGAGGAGTGCCCCGTGGTCCTTTGGCTATCCGTGAGTCGGCACCAAGGGAGGTGGACACTTTTCTTGAGGAGCACGCCATG
The DNA here is from genome assembly GCA_023333625.1 of Bothriochloa decipiens. Lineage (NCBI taxonomy): Eukaryota > Viridiplantae > Streptophyta > Magnoliopsida > Poales > Poaceae > Bothriochloa > Bothriochloa decipiens. The sequence continues at coordinate 54,103,151 of CM041629.1, forward strand.
CCTAGCCTTCTTTGGATGATTCTCTCCAACGCTGGGTACACGGTGGGCATGGAGCCTCACTATTACTGGGAGAAGGATGACTTGGGGAACTATGGAGAGGCTCGAGTGGAGGTAGTTGTCCCACCTTTGGACGGTGACCCCCACTGGGTTGGGTGGCGCTGTTTTGGTGCGGGCAGGACTGCCAAGACAGGTGCCATGTTTGCAGCTTTTGATGTGGTGGAGCACCTGATGGAGGAGATCCCACACCAACTTTCCCAAGCTTTTCCTGGTGTGTTTCCCTTTGCTCACCGCCTTTCTAGGTGGCCACATGCTAAGGGAAAACCACTAGAAGAAGGTCCTAAGGAGGCGCAGGGCAGCGACATGCCTGCCATGAGTGCCATGTTTGCAGTGATGAGGGCCTATGTTAGCATGGAGACTAAGGCACTTCGTCTGAGTGAGGAGTTCAAGGAGGCTCGAGCTGATGCACGCAAGGAGAAGCGTGAGTTGACACGTGAGCTTCAGCGCTCACGAGAGGAGGTAGCCCGTGTGTCTCAGCATCGAGACAAGGTTGTTCAAGAGAGCCAGAAGATGGCGCAGGCTAGGGATGAAGCCTGGTCTGAGTTTTGTCGTCTTAACATCTGTCAGCAGCAGGTGCTAGAGGAAGTGGAGGATGTTCGTGCTTACAATGCTAGTCTTCACGAGGAGGTGCACAGGAAGCAAGAGGAGATCCGTCAGCTAAGAGCAGCCTTAGTAATAGCTAGAAAGGCTTTGGATGGTGCTTCTAGTGAGAGTAGCAACAATGGAGAGTAGCCTTGTTGATGATCGCTAGTCTCTAGTTGTTCTTTTGTGTTCCTGTCAGGTGGTCATGTAACCCTTTTGCACGCTATTGAGACTTTGATGTAATGTTGGAACATGGTGTTTGACGTGGCGATATCCGTACACCTTTAAAAGTCCAGTGTATGTATGCTGGCAAAATGTGGATGTTGTAAGACGCTTTGTGATGGTTCGAAGTAATATTATTAGTGATGTTGTGATGTGAAGATTGGAATTATTGTGCCTCTATTTATTGTGTAAATTTATTCCCCTCGATAAATTCAGTTTGGCACGATTTTTACATTCACCTCTCATTATGACAACATTCACCTAATAAATACTTATTGCTGAAATATGCAGATGCTGGTTACCTGTAGTGGTTCGGGTGGTAATGGTAGTGGTGGTGCTGAAGAGGGTGCCGATAATACTGCACGTGGTGTACCACCCCCACCTCTGACCAATGCAGAGCAGATGTTTGCTCAATTTTTGGGCAGCCAGCGCAATGTGGAGCGGCTTCTTCATGAGAGCTTGGCCCGTGATGTTCGTCAAGGTCCTTAGTAAAATCAGTATAGCAGCTTCAAGGACTTTCAGGACACTAAACCTCCGGTATTTAAGGATGCTCCTGAACCGCTTGAAGCAGATGAATGGCTCAACACCATGGAAGATAAATTTCATCTTCTAAGGTTAACAGAAGAGCTGAAAGCGGAGTATGCAGCCCATCAACTTGAGGGACAAGCGGGGACGTGGTGGAAGCAACATCGCACCACCTTTCCGCAGGGTGTTCCTATTACTTGGGACCACTTTGTACGTGCTTTTCGGGGGAATTTCATTCCTCTAAGTTTGATGGCTATGAAGAAGACTGAGTTTCTGTCGCTCACTATGGGAACTCGTAATGTGAAGGAGTATCTGCACGCCTTCAATACCTTGAGTCGGTATGCTCCTGAGTTTGTTAACACTGATGAGAACAAGATAGCTAGTTTCAAGAGAGGCTTGAGTTCCAAGTTGATGAAGACCATGAGCACTTCTGCTCGTGTTACTTTCAATGATTTTCTGAATGATTGTATTATGCAAGAAAACAGTAACAACGTTCATGCTGCTGCCAAGAATCATAAGAGAGCTCATGATGGAGGTGGTTCTTCTCAGGCAAGAGCCCCAACTGCTTTTCATACACCGTTTCATCCACCGATGTCTGGGGCGAGGTTCAGGCCCCCATAGCAGAAAAGACATAACCCTTATCTAGCTCAGAATCCGCAGAAGCATCACAGAGCATTCAAAGTTCCTACTCCATAGGGGAAACAGGACAGAGCAGCCTGACCGGTGCTAACAGCACACCTGTTAATGGACCCTGCTACAACTGCAACCAGACAGGACACTTTGCTCGTTATTGCCCTTTTCCCAAGAAGCAGTAGGCCCCATACCAAGCTCGTGTGCAGAACACCTCTATTGAGAAGATTCTTGCTGGTGAACCAGTGACTGCGGGTATGTTTTCTGTGAACCAAATCCCTGCCGCTGTTTTGTTTGATTATGGATCATCGCATTCTTTCATGAGTCAAGCATTTGCACAGAAGCATGACCAAAAGATACTTGAATTGAGCATTGAATTCAAGGTTAGTTCAGCTGGGGCTGATATAACTACTAAGCAGATAGTTCAAGGTGCAACCTTAGATCTAGATAAGTGGAGGTTTCGGTTGAACTTGATAATTCTACCTGGCTTAGGTGTGGATGTGATAGTGGGGATGAGTTGGATGAAATTCTGGGGTGCTATGACCGATACAGGAAATAGGATGCTATCTATCAGAAATCCTCTTGGGGAGGGTACCTTTCAAGTGCCGTTACCCCAAAAGTTTAAGCTGGAGAGCGTATCCTATTCTACTCGTGTGACCCCTCTTCCTAAAATTCCTGTCGTGTGTGAGTTTCCGGATGTTTTTCCTGAAGAGCTTCCGGGTCTTCCACCAGATAGGGATATTGAGTTTCGCATTGAGTTACTACCAGGCACCACCCCAATTTCTAGGAGACCATATCGGATGCCGCCAAATGAATTGGCAGAGCTTAAAAATCAGTTGAAAGAATTGTTGGATAAGGGTCTTATTTGCTCTAGTGTGTTGAATGGGGTTGTCCTGTTATCTTTGTGAAGAAGAAGGACAAATCTCTATGGATGTGCGTGGATTATCGTCCACTCAATGCTGTGACCGTTAAGAACAAGTATCCATTACCCCGAATTGACATTCTTTTTGACCAGTTGTCCAAGGCAAAAGTGTTTTCCAAGATTGATCTTAGGTCCGGTTACCATCAGATCAAGATTAGACCAAAAGATGTGCCTAAGACCGCTTTTTCTACCAGATATGGATTGTATGAGTATATTGTTATGTCCTTTGGCTTAACAAATGCTCCTGCATACTTTATGTATCTGATGACTTCAGTCTTTATGCCTGAGTTAGACAAATTTGTGGTGGTGTTTATTGATGATATCTTGGTGTACTCAGAGAATGAAGAAGATCATGCCGAGCATCTAAGGATTGTTCTAGAAAGGCTTAGGGAACATAAGCTGTATGCCAAGTTTAGCAAGTGTGAGTTTTGGCTCAAGAAAGTTCAATTCCTTGGCCATGTTCTATCTGATGAGGGAATCTCAGTAGATCCGAGCAAAGTACAAGAGGTTATGAATTCGGAAGCGCCGACTTCTGTGCATGAAGTTCAGAGTTTTCTTGGTCTAGCCGGATATTATCGTCGTTTCATTCCGGATTTCTTGAAGATTGCCAAACCTATGACAAATCTGTTGCAGAAAGAGAAGAAGTTTGTCTGTACAGAGGAGTGTGAAACAGCTTTTCGTACCTTGCGAGAATTGTTGACCACTGCTCCTGTTCTTGCGTAACCAGATTTAGGGAAACCTTTTGATGTATATTGTGATGCATCAAAAACAGGCTTAGGATGTGTGCTTATGCAAGAAGGAAGAGTCATAGCTTATGCCTCACGCCAGTTGAAGAAGCATGAAGTGAATTATCCGACCCATGATTTGGAGCTTGCAGCTGTTGTGCATGCTCTAAAAATCTGGAGGCATTACTTGCTAGGTAATTTCTGCAAAGTCTACACTGACCACAAGAGTCTGAAGTATATCTTTACCCAACTCGAGTTGAACATGAGGCAACATCAATGGATGGAGTTTATCAAGGACTTCAATATGAAGGTCTTATATCATCTGGGCAAGGCAAACGTAGTCGCAGATGCGCTGAGTCAAAAATCATATTGCCATGCTATTCAACCTTTGTTAGCAGATGGTTTTGGCCTCATGCATCCTGTTGTGCTGCGTAGCATCCAAATTAGTTGTTCACTTGAAAGCAAGATCATCGAGGGTCAGAAAACTAACAAGGGTATAGGTCATATCAAGGAGAAGATGCTGAAACAGCCAATCAAGCATTTCAGAGTAGATGAGAAGGGAATCTTATGGTTTGACGATCGTCTGGTCGTACCAAAAGATAGAGAACTCAGAAATTAAATCATGGATGAAGCTCACTTATCAAAGTTATCTATTCATCCTGGAGGTACTAAGATATTTCATGATCTGAAGGCTCGTTATTGTGGACAAAAATGAGAAAGGAGATTGCAGCTTATGTCGCACAGTGTGACATCTGTTGTCGCATAAAGGCTGTTCATTTGATGCCAGCCGGAATGCTTCAACCATTGCCGATTCCTGAATGAAAATGGGAAGATATCAGTATGGATTTCATTACCGGACTTCCCACAACTCCAAAAGGGCATAACTCTATTTGGGTAATCGTTGATCGACTTACCAAGAGTGCGCACTTTATTCCAGTTCATACAGATTATCGACCGCCTCAATATGCTGATATTTATCTCAAGAAGATCATTCGTTTGCATGGAATTCCCAAAATAATTGTATTTGATCGAGGGTCTCAGTTTACCGCTCATTTCTGGGAACACTTGCAGAAGGATTTGGAGACAAAGCTGAATCAGAGTATAGCTTATCATCCTCAAACTTCAGGTCAAACAGAAAGAGTGAATCAATTCTTGAGGATCTTCTGAGGGCTTGTGTTGTATCATCCAAGGGTTCATGGGAGAAATGGTTACCTTTGGCAAAATTCTCTTATAACAATAGTTACCAAGAGAGTATACAGATGGCTCCTTTTGAGGCACTGTATGGCCGAAGATGTAGAACGCCTATGAATTGGATAGGACCTGGAGAAAGAAGATATTATGGTATTGACTTTGTTAAAGAAGCTGAAGAGCAGGTTTGAACAATTCAACAACACATAGCAGCTGTGCAATCTCATCAGAAGAGTTATGCTGACAAGAGAAGAAGACCTCTAGTTTTTAATGTTGGTGATTATGTGAATCTGAAGGTTTCTCCTATGAAGAAAGTGCAACGTTTTGGAGTTAAAAAAACTAGCACCTCATTATGTTGGTCTGTATCAGATAGTGGAAAGAAAAGGATTGTGGGCTTATAAGCTCCAACTGCCTGCAGAGATGAGCGCAGTGTTTCCTGTTTTCCATGTATCCCAACGCAAGAAGTGTCTACGTGTTCCAACAGAAGAAGCCGTCAAAGTCCAGGACATTAAGCTAAGTTCAGATTTATCTTACGAAGAGAAACCTATGAGACTCCTGGATGTCAAAGACAGAGTGACCCGAAATCGTGTGGTCAAGCAATACAAGGTTTCTTGGAGCAATCATGATGATAGCGATGCCACTTGAGAAACGGAGGACTATTTAAAAGAAGTATATCCTGATTTTTATAAAGAATGGTTAGTCTACTCAAATCTCGGGACGAGATTTCTTTAAGGGAGGAAGGGCTGTAACACCCAAGATGTTAAGCATGCATTATCTTGCATATCATGAGTATAACCATCTCATTTGCATCATCATTGTTACATGAAATGATAAATTTGAAATGTGTGCTTACTTGATTTGAACTAGATCTGTGTGGTAGGTTCCTTGTTTGGGGTTGAGTGTTAAATAAAGTTTGTAGAGAAAATTATTTGGAGCAAAACTTATTTTGGGGTCATTTCTTGAAAAGGCTTGGAAGTGGGTCAAAAATATCAAAAATAGTTTATAAAAATGATTTTCTTTTAATTTTAAATGGATTTTAAATCCCCATTTTTGAAATTCAAATTCTAGGCAGAATTAGGCTTTGATGTTTAAAAGTGAAATGTCCTGCTCATCAAAAGGAACATTTCATATTTTAAAAGTTTTTTAAAATTAGGATTATTTTGGAAAATATGGAGGAAATCAGGTTCTACACGAATCTTTGCGCAGTGGGACCCACCTGCCAGTCTCTTCTTCCTCCTCTCTTCTTCTTCCCCGCGACGCTGTCCACGCCGACGCCGTCTGCGTGGCGTCCGTACGCCGGGCGACGCCGCTGCCCGCTATGTAGCCTCCCCATCCGAGCGCCGCTCGCACGCGCCGCACGCCCACACTCGGCCTGGCCCCACCGCTCGCCCACTCGCCCTCCGCTCGGCCCCGCTCCGCTCACATGCGCGCCATGCGCTCGTCGAAGCCTGACGTCGCGCCCCGCCTGTCCGAGCCCGAGTGTCCGCTTCAAGGCTTCACGACCGCGTCATTCTCTCCTCCCCCCCCCCCGCTCTCTTCTCTTTCACCAGACGCCCCTCCTCACCTCGCCTTCCTCTTCCGAGCTCAAGCGGACGCGGAGCCCGCCATTTTCACCGCCGCGAGCTCGCACCGCCACCGCACCTCACAGCCTTGACACATTTTGCCCTTAACTCGCCAGCAGCTCCGCCTTGACATGGGACACGTCCTGCGTGCGTTCCCTGCCCTCGAGCCATAATGTATAGGTCGAATTGGCTGATTCCCCTTTCACCGGTCATGGCCGCCTCGACCGCTGCACGGTCTGCCGTGGCCAGCAACCCCTCTCTCCCTCCATTAGCTCGAGTAGTGTAGGTTGGTGTAGCTTATGGGACCAATTAGGGTTCGAGTCCGTCGGATTTGGCCGACCGCCGTCGCGGGTCGCACCGCCGCTCGTCAGCGTACCTCGCCATCGTCGTTTTGGCCAGTATTTCATCTCATTGACTAGCTAATCCAAGTCGCCTTGGTCTCCTGTAGCTGGTAGGCAAGCCCTTATGTCCCACCATGACCGATTCCGGTGAGCTCACCGTCGAGCCTCGCCGCCGTCCACCGTCGCGCGTGGCCGACGGTCAAAACCGCGCTAATAATTTGCACCTTGTACACCAATGAGTCCGCGCTGCTGAGACGAGTCGAGTAATGACCGTAGTGTCCCCGGAGACCTCGCCGCCGGCGAGATCCCGTCGGCCGGCGACCTGTTCCCCGCTGTCTCCCGCTGACGTGTGGGTCCCGTGGTGACATCAGCATGACGTCAGCACTGACGTCAGCATAGGTTCGGTCCGGGTGCACAGCGTCATGTGCACTTAGCAGAGTCAAGTCGCTGGGTACATGTCGGGTACGCGTAGCATTTTCAGTTCAGTTAGTTTTCGAAAATGGATTTTCTAGAATTTGATAAAAGCTTTGAAAAATCATAACTTTCTCATTTTTCATCCAAATGAGTTGGTTCAACTTGCAGTATTTTTTTTATGAGAAGATCTATGCATGAAAAATATGAAATTTGTGATATTTTTCTGTATAGATTTATTTATCCCTATTAATTGCTTTTATCTTAGAAAATGCATAAGTAATTCTCTGTTGCTCAGAAAAATATGAAACCAAGTTTGTTAGTCTTCTTATGTTATGCTCTATCTGTGAAAAATGTTGTGAGGCTATGTCATGTGTAAATATTGTTCTGTCTAGTTATAGTGCCTACTTCCATTAGATGATAAATAATTTATAATAAATAATATATAAGTGATTTGTGCATGAAACTTTTTGGAGGATGTTTTTATGTCAATCTAAAGCTAAGAGTAGTCTAAGATCTGTGGTTTGACATTTTTCTATGTACAAAGTATTTTATGCCCAGTAATTATGCTGCCTTGTCATTTTTGTGTAGGATAAAGTACTTATTGTTTTGACCTGAAATTTTTATGGTAGTCTATATTAGGCATGCTTAAGCTCCTGTAATTTTTACCGAATTTTTTGAGTAGTCTAAAGTCATGTTGCAGTTCTACCCTGATTTCTTTTAAATAATTAGTAATGCTTTAAGTTATTATTTCATGTGTGTAATAATGCTTTTTCTGATATTTGTGATGTGGATAATCTATTATTAGTTATGGTTCAGTAGAGAGTAGTGTGAGAAATGATAGTCATTTATAATTTCTTATAGTGTGTAAGTGAATTGTGATGTGAGGCTGGTTTAAAGAAGTGTTTGTAGAAGAGAATGCAGATGACATGTGCTTATCTTACATGTTTCAAAATCATATCATTTATCTTAGCTGAGCATTCATTCACCATCAGCATCAGCATTGTATTTCTATGTATACATGGTATTCATATGTACTATGCATCATACAGGATCGTCAGAGCTCGAAACGATAGTTCCCGGAGCACCAGAAGAGGAAGGCCAGCAGGAAGCTCTGGTGCGGGAGATAGCAGCAGAAGAGGATCCCGAAGTTGATCTTTCCGAGTGTCCCGACCGCCAGCCAAGCTCTTTCCTGAAAGGCAAGCACCGGAGCATTCTCCCTGTGGTTTGCAAAATATCTAACTTGAGTCATTTACTTGTTTGATGCATTAAGTTATAGGCGTTGTTTTATACCGTTGCTGCATTACTTATATTCCTTGCCATTGTTATACTTCAACCCTGTTAGGTTCAGGTACGATTATCTGCTTAGCCCTGCTTTAACTAGATCGGTAGAAATCGGGTGATTTTCTGTCATCCGCGAGTTATAGGTGGTTACTCGGAATGGTTGAATACATTGTTATCTTGGATAACCATGTGGAGATAATAAATCAAGACCGGGCGAGATTGGTGTTGGGACTGAACTAGAGGTTCGATGAGGTTATCCCGTCTGTGTCGAACTAGGACCCCATCCGTTGTACGTCCTCAAGTCATATTGAATTTAGGCCTCACATTTAGCTGGAAGGATAAGTCGTTCCGACCGTGAAGCCTGAGTTTGATTTGGACCAGGAGTCGACCTGTTGTACGCATCATATTGGAGAAGATGGGAGACCACGGGTTACGCGGAGAGTAAGTCCGAGGTCAGGGTCGCCCTGAATAAGGCAGCCAGGCGGTTCCTGGATACGATGGTACCTGTTGATCCCGCGACTTATCCGAATTGAATCTTCGGTGATCTGTAGCTCACTTTAGCGAGTGAGTGTGGTTTGTGTGAGAAATACCCGCCAGCTGGTTAGTAATCGATTATAATCGCTATCGTTCCTGGACAGTGAACACTTGACTTGAGCAGCGGCATCGTAGTAAGAACTTGAACAAGAGATGAGATGATTGAGCTGTTGAAATTGAAAGATACTCAACCAAAATTGGTTACTATTCTTATTGAATAATTATTACCATGCTTGTTTAGTACAGGTGCTAATTTAGCATGATAAGGTTAATCAAATTAAAATACAATGCTAGAAGGTTATGATCAATTTTTTCTTTAATACAAGCTTTTCCGCAATTGATGAGTCAGCTATCTTATTTATATAGCCTTGCATACTCCTTGGAGTCAATTTATTTTTAGTTTATGATGGGTAAGTCTAGCTGAGTATATTCTCGTACTCAGGGTTTTATTTCCCATGTTGTTGCAGATGGTGAGATGTTTTATGGCTATTGTCAGCACTGCTTCTATCCCGCCTTGGGAGATGACTAGACCTTGGGCATGGTCACTCTACTTTACTTTATGCTTTTGTTGGATATTGACCAAGGACCTGGCACAGTATTTGAACTAGTGTGTGTATTTGAACTTAATCGCTTGTGCTATTTTGAAATTTGAACTTGATTTGTAATAACTTTATTCGTACTCCGATGGTGTAAAACTATGTGCGAACTATATACGTTGTGAATGGTGAATGCTAAACTCATTACGATCTTGGTCGTGCTGGAAATATTTAAAATCCTTCGAGATTTCGGAATGATTACCGGGTTTATTAGGTCTCAATCATGTAGTTTGCTGTCTTAACGACGAATTATATGCTTGTGCTCTATTAAATTGGTCGGTTCTGTTACAGGCTTCTAGCAGATGGAAGTAATCAATCAACGAGACTGATTTGTAGTTTCGCCGCGACATCCTTGCAGGTTGTTTTTCCTGAAATGCGAAACACATGGAGGTGGCTACTTATCATCCGACTGATTTGTGATTGTGCCGCAATCGATTTTCTTTCAACCGGTTAGAACACGACACCTGTGCACATGGCCTGGGTGAGCAATCACTGTATGCGGCATTAGATATATCTATTCGCGGCAGGGCTTCCCTAGAGAACGCAAGCACACGTCATCCACATTCTTTACCGCGTTTAGATCTCACCTTCTACAGCCAAGATTTTCTGGATCGGCTTCTACCCAAGGCGACTTCGGCTAGAAGCGGCTCCTACGGCCCGCTTCCATCAGCTTCTGCTGCAAGGCCAGCTCACTCAATATATATACCGGCTTCTGATTCTCCTCCCACCTCCAAAGACAAAAGAGAGAGAGAGAGAGAGAGACCGGCCTCATCTCTTCCTCCTGTCTCTCTTACTCGACACTCCTAATGAAAATGGATCGGATACGAACGGATATCAGTCATACCACATTTGTTTTTATATTTAAGCCCGGATTCAGATTCGAATATGGATAGTGTCAATCATGCCGGATAGGATTCGATTGGGTATCTACATCATAAATATGAGATTTTAGTATTCGGATACGGATACGGTATCAGATGTTAAACATTCGGACAGTAATACGGACGGAGTTAAACCCCTATAAATGAATTTCGTCTCGAATACGGTCGGAAAATATCCGTACCATTTTCATCCATACTCGACACGGACAGGGACGGGGGCAACGGCGCGCCGTGGCGGCGGCAGCCCTTCTCCTCCTCCTCCTCCTCCTCCTTCTCCACCTCTCCTTCTCCTCTCCCTCTCACCCCTTCCCTCGCGAGGTGGCGGCGGGGGGCGGCAGCTGCAGCCGGTGCGGCTGCTGTGGGCAGCGCGGCGCGCGGTGGCAGCGGCTGCGGCCAGCGCGCCGGCGCGTGTGCCCTGCCGGCGGCCATCCCCAGCCCCGAAACGGCGCGGCGGGCACCGCCGGTGGCAGCCGCCGTGGCTTCCCCCTGTGCTGCATCCTCTTGGCAGGGTGCGGACGCTAGACGAAACCCTAGCTTCTTTCTACTGCAGAATGACCACAACAGGTATCTGATGCCATCGATCTCTCTCCGTCCATTCAGCTACAGCATCGAGTTCTTTGATTTGAGCGGTGGCGTTTAGATCTTGCGTCGTTTTCTGGAAAGGTAATTTTATTATCTTGCAGCCGTCAATCTCTACTTGCCTACATGCCTGTCCATAGCTTCAGCATCACAGTCCTTGGATTTCTCCTTTGCAACTTTGTAGTACGGCAGCAGCTAACAAGTAAGTTTGATTCCTTCTCTGAATTTTAGTATGGCAGCAGCTAACAAGTAAGTTTGATTCCTTCTCTGAATTTTAGTCGTTGCAACCAATTCCATTTTGTCACAGCACTGCAGTGCTTGTCATAATCCATAGAGGCTCCATGCTTGTGTTGATTGGCCAGAATAATTTGCTTGTTGCAACCGTGAATAAGACAAGCTATCTTTCACCATCCATTGGTGAAGTATTAAATTACTTTCTTTAACTTGAGAATTGAGTTACTGTATGGTTGTGGGATTGCTGTTCAGTGCTCTCCTGTTGGTTGGAGTGCAGATCCTCTGCTTGCTCGCTTGCCTGAACTATTTTGTTTCATTGCCGTGAAAGAGTGCAGGTTCAAGCAAGAGACCGAGAGCAGGCTGTTGCTCCTTGCTTGGTAGTTTATTTACAATAACGTAATCTGTTTTCCAATCTAGAGATGTCACTTTTGTTCTACAGACAGTATTCATGGCATGTTCGTTATTTAAAAATGATGTGCGTGCATTTCTTTTTGGGCTCCAGTGAGCAATAGCTTTGCCCAGGCATAGTGCCTATTGTTCTTGGTTGTGAAGTGCAAATTTCTGGTTTCTTCTGCGGTGTGGTCGTTCCAGCTCAGATTCGGATCGCTGACCAAGAACATCGGACGACTAAGCCTAGAATGCCTGTCATTCATGTTTCGATTAAACTTCTGTTGACCAGCACCTGCAGCCTGATTTGTGCCTCTGGTGAGCATGCCATTGTGCCCATCTACAAGCCATCAAATGATGGCATTTTGATTAAATCTGAAGCTACTCTTAGTTCCTAGGTCTTTTCTATTTCTTTGTTGTCATACCCTTACAACACCATGGCCATTTGGTTTACTTCAGACCCTGCATTAATGGCTTCAGAATTTCAGCTTTGTTCATTCAGTGCTACCGAGGGCCTACGACATTTCCATGAATATATATATATGCACTGCTACCTATTCATTGATCCTATGATGCCACTTCCCTAGGAATTGTGCAACTACAAATGATTTGTTCCTATCCTTTTGGTACAACAGCTAATACATTTAGGCTCAATATATGTTACCTGTGGTAGCCAGTACAATTTGGAGGTTAGTATATAGATTGTGCCCTTTCTGCTACGGTTTCCTTTATTTCAGCTTAAATTTACTTCAGCTATATTTTTGCTGTTGTTGTTTCTTCTAAGTGCAGGATACAGTACTATAGTTTTCAACCGTAGAGAAGTAGTTTACTATGCTCTAGCTGAAGCATTATCTCTTTTTTAAAAGTTTTATTGAGATACTCGTTGTAGGCTCCAATTTCCATAAAGAGGTCGGTAGTGTGTGGTTCTCCAAATATGTGTTCTGGACTTCTGGGTTGGTAACCCTAGGCAATGTTAGTCGATGTCAGCTTCTTCTCCATATTTGGTTCTCCTGACCCCTTGTCGTTGTTCTTTTTGTTCTTAAGACAGCAAGATATGAACAACATTTCCATATGGCGGAGGGTGATGGATTAAGAGAATTGAAGCAGCAAACCAATTTGGTGATGAAAACAATTCTTTTACTTTACAAGGTATTTGCCTTATGACCACCCCACGACTGTTGTTGGGTTGTCGAAAGCTTTCTTTTGACCCGTAGGCTACTTCCTAAGAAAGGCATATCTAATATGAAATATTATTTTCATATAATTATGGGTCGACGGTTCGACCTTATTGCTATATTATCCAACCTTATAGATGCTTTCTTTATTTATTCATGTCTATATGAAGGAAATTTGATCTCAGATTTATATGTTCCATGTCTGACAAATTAATTTATGTTCAACATAATAATCTTTTTTCTTACCTAACCTGAAGTAGAAAAATACATTGAATCAATGAAACTTTATCTTTGGATCTATGCTCCAGTACTGTTGTCCATTCAGACATAGATGAAGCATTTTAGTATGTGTATGATGCTTGTCGGTGTTGCTTTTCCAAAATATAATGTTATTATTATTGCCCTGGCAAAGATGATGCTCGCACTACAGTTGGAACTGTTAAATTTTAGGCTTCGGGTCTTGCCATCTCCATTCATTTCATGCGTACAATGTACAATTTAATACCTTTATACGACAGAACTAAATAGGTATAGGGCCTCCGGATATGAAGCTTCCATCTTTACTGTAAACAATGGCTTTGTCGGTCATACATTTTTAGAGCATGAAGTCGAACTCCTAATATGCAGCTTTCATCACCACTGGACTATGAACTCACTGCACATATTTTTTCTTGTAATTATATTGCTATACAGTTTTCAGTAGATACAAACAAAAAATGGTTTGATCTAAGAACTGCCTAATGCTTATCTTAATTTTGACAAAAAAATACTACATGTGCAGGCTAAAAACTTATTGTCCTTCATTGATCAAGGATTAATGAGAGAATGGGCACTGTACAGACCTTTTTTCTTGAGCTACTCTTCTTTCCTAGATTCTTTCTACCTTTTCTAAATGTGACCTTTTTTTAGATATGCCTCTACGTGCTCAGATTAAGATTAGAACCCATATTCAATATTTACTTATTGACATTATTTAGAAAAAGTTAGCTACAGCATTGTCGTTGCCTTAGTGGTTAGAGTTTCTCTATTTAAATGGACTTCGTGTTATGGCTATGCTGTTACGTTTTCCTTTATTTTGCCTTAGATTCGCTTCATCCATCTCTTTACTGTTGCTGTTTGGTACAAATGCAGGATGCAGTGATGGAATTGGGATTTCAGGGCATCAAACGGCAATTCACTATGCTCCAGGCGAAGCATTACCTCTTGTTTAGGTCTTATTAAGATCCTTGCTGCAAGGTATGCTAAGGTTGCTTGATTTTCATGAAACTGTTCAGGTCCAGGCTTCGTTCATCCTGGTCACATTCATGTCGGACACCTACAATGTTTCTCTCAATTTGTCTTATATCACCCTTGGGGGTATCCTCTGCACATATCATGCTTCCTGTTCACACCAAATATAGTACTAAGTTAGTTTCCTTCCTAAAATGATGGTGCCGTTTTTTTGCTCTTATCGTTTGCTTCCGTAAAATAACAGCTTTGACGAAAATACTCACCTTTTTTATGCCTCATGTATATTTTAGTTCTAAGTTCTTACTGCTACATGCGAACTGATGTATATTCAGCTGCAGACATGTCACACCCCAAAATTTCTATTTTGGGATGTGAACCGAAAACACTAAATAAACTAAAAGATTTATTAATTTTTTTAAAATTAGCCAAGATTTTATTCTTTTGTTATCATTATAAAATGATGAAAAGTGTGGATTTATAAAACTTTTATGAAGATAATAAAGATGGGTTTGTGCTTGGTGCTTTGCTTGGTTTTGCTTATATGTGAAAAAGAATTTCTAAACCCCGAGCAAGTCATGACTAGGTTCTTCTCGAGTATAAAAATAAAGCTTCGAAAACCCAAGTTTGCCTCGATAAGGTTTTAGAAAACGTTTTCAGAAAAACCCTTTCTCTTGCATAGGTAGAGAGAGAGCGTCTTTCCTTTCCCTCTATAATGTTGGCCATCGCTCTAGCTAGACACCATCCTCTACCTAGCCCTAGCGGGCCTAGTTCAGTCTCTAGACACCACTGGCCTCACCCAGCCTCATGTGGTCAACTCTGGCCAGCCACAGCCACCTGTGGCCACTCCCAGCCGGCCACGGCCAACTTCGGCCGGCCACAGCCAGCTCAAGCCACAACCGGCCAAAGTGGCCAGGCCAAACCAGGCCACCAGCGGCCACAGGCCAGCCAGGCCGCCACAGGCGCCAGGCCGCAAGTCAGCCAGCCTAGCTGCAAGCGCTTGGCCCAGCGTCGGCCTGCTCCCTCGCTTAGTGGGCCGCTCGGCCCAGCAACAACCAGCGCCGGCCTACTCCGCGCCCCAGCTGCTACCAGGCGAGCCCCGCTGTCCGGCCCCACCCGTCAGCGTCTTCGCCGCCTCCCTCTCTCCTGCATCGCGTGGAGCGCCGCGCCGCCGCTCAATCCCGCTCGGTCGTGCGACCCGATGTTCGCCGCCGCCTATAAAAGGGCTTCGCCCTGCGCACCGCAGCCCCCCTTGGAAACCCTAGAGCGGCTGCCGCCACCCGCAAACCCTAGCCGCGTGCCGTCTTCACCACCGCCGCGTCGAGCTTGGAGCCGCCGCCGTCGATCTCCTCGATCAGCGGGTCCTCGACGATAAGAACACCTGGACGAGCTTCGCCCCAAGGTGAGGAAGCCGTCGGTCCCCTCCCCATCCTCCCTCTCCGTCTCTGGCGCCTGCACGATGTCTTCGTCGTAGCGCCGCCAACCGCCGCTCACCGTCGCCGATGCCCCGCCGCTCTGGCCTCGCCTGAACGTAGCCGTGCCGCCCGTCTCGCGTGCAAGCACACGCGCAACGCGCGTGTGGCCTCGTTTTGGCCCCGCAAGCCGTAGAGCGCCCTCCCACCGAGCTCCTCGCCGTCGCCAATGGCGCTCGGCCAAACCAGACCAACCTCCGGCCACCCCCTACCACCATGGTGCCCGCGGCCGAGTCCGCGGAGCCGAGCTCGTCGCTTCCGTACCCTCCGAGCCGCCAGCCGAGCCCTGGAGCGCCGTTTCGGCGAACTTCGGCGAGTTTCCCTGTCGCGCCGCCATCCCGGCCGCCGTCTCCAGCGACCCAACCCGTCGGCCGACCCTGGCCGCTCGATCCAATCTGGACGGCCCAGATTAGGTCGAGGGTACCAGTCAACCGAGGGTCAACTGACCCAGTCGGCCGCCGACGTGGCAGCCACGTAGGCGCCACGTGTACAACATGTCAGCGCCGACCAATCAACCTGGTCAATCGGCCGGTCAGCCTTGGTGTTTTTGTAGAAAAGCCCCTGGACTTTTCGGTATTTTCATATTAGTCCACCGCAGTTCAAAACAGACTGTTGTTTTTATAGTTTGAACCCGAAGTCATCAGTATTTATGCTTTAGGTCCAAAATGAGTTTTATTTTAGTTTTTAAATTATTTTTGAATACCAAAAAATGGTTTTGTTTATTTATGGTTATGCCCCTGACCTTGTTTTAGCCATAACTTTCATGTTTTAACTCTGTTTTTAGGAAACTTATACTTTTTAGAATTGTATCGACGTAAGCTACGCGATCTTAGTGACATTTAACATGTTCTAGGATTTTCAAAATGTGACTTATTTGTGGGTTAGAATAATGATCTATCAACGCCTTTCCAACATGCGAATAGCCTAGATCAACCTCGTTAGTTGTGCCACCATAACGATAGCTCTTTTGTTGGTCACTCTTACGCTCTCGTGATCGTAGTAACGAGCTCTACCATGTAGACCGCTCTTTTTTCAGTGTTTCTTTTGATTGAT
The DNA here is from genome assembly GCA_023333625.1 of Bothriochloa decipiens. Taxonomy (NCBI): domain Eukaryota; kingdom Viridiplantae; phylum Streptophyta; class Magnoliopsida; order Poales; family Poaceae; genus Bothriochloa; species Bothriochloa decipiens. The sequence goes on from CM041629.1 coordinate 54,119,738, forward strand.
GTTTGTTCTTAGCTTTGTCTGTTTGTGTTGCTTGTTTGCTACGAATAGACAAAGAGCAGTTCATGAGTGCTAAAGATTGGGAGCTAAAGACCGACAAGTACAATTGGAATTGGAGACCAAGAGTTCTTCGACAACCAGAATCGGTAGGTTCATCAGGAAAGCTTTGAACGAGACAAGTATAGTTTGGGTTTTATTTCTGTGGTCATGATCTTGTGACTTAATTAATTTCTAAGCAATAAACGATAAAAATGACTTTTTAGCAACTTGATGATTTATCTGTAAGAGAACATCCGGGATTTACAGTACAGCTGTGAGGGCTACATGGATCTGGTTTTAGCTCAGTATGAGGACCTTTTCTAGTTAGTTAGGGGTGTCGAGTTGGGTATAGGACAGCCTCTGTCCTTATGAGTATAGCCGGAAAGGAATGTGCCATATTGGAAGGGGGTTCCTACACCTGATGATCTGGCAGTCCTAATTAGTTAGACGAACCTTTGAAAGGCTTCATAGTGAACCCTGCCGGCTTTCCTTGGTAGTGGGCTAAGAGGCTTCATACTTGTTGAGTTCAACATGGACTCACTCTTGTTATTCCCCCCACACCTCAGGAGAAGTTTTAGGCTTGTGATCAACCAGTCAGTTGGATCTAGTGGAGTGAAGTCTACACTCGGAGTTTGAAATCGTCTTTTCGCTGATTGTTCATTAGGTGATCTTTTATATATTGTATATGTTATATTTAAAGTATTGTAATTGATACTATTTATAGCTATATGTGAGATTTGTCCCTTAAGGCTCACATATAGTGTATATCTGGTTTTGTCCTTAGAACCGGGTGTGACAAGACAAAACCTTCATAGTACATTACTGCTTTTTTGTGTGTGCTTCCTAATCTGAAGTGGCTAAGTTGGCTGTGCTTTGTATTGTGTGGTTTCTAGATGACCTAAAAAATTAGTTACATTGCAGATTACAATCATTTCCAAGCAATTTGTCTTCTAATTTGAGAAAACTTATTTGGTATATGAGTGTTTCTAACTTTCATAAATCAGTTTGGCGATGCTTTCGGTAATTAATCCTCCTTTCTTTAGGGCATACCATTTTTTGTTGTCGATGCTACCTTTGCCTAGGATACCTCACAAGTTCAGAGGATGGTTATATTTTCCCTTGTTTACAAAATGATTCCCCTCAAATCATGTGTGAGGTTGTTCTGAGGTACTCCACTGGATGTGGATAATGGATTTGAGCCAAGTTTTTACTTTGATTTCTTTCTTACCTTCATTACCAGGACAAAAGCTTTCCTCCCAGTTAGCAGTAACGTCGATACCATGCTCTTATGGTTCTACAAAGGTTGACTACCACTTCTGCATTTCAAGAAGGTAAAGCATTTTTATCGTATCTCATCTTCATGCTTTTTTCTGCCCAAATGCGGAGCATAATAAACACTGGAACGTAATCCTTGTTGCACTGTGCAACTTACAGTTGGTTCAGCCTTAGGATAAAATGTTAGAGGTGATTCATATTGAAATTGCTAAAGTTGGCGCTCATCTCCATGCTTTTCGCTGCCTAAATGTGGAGCATAATAAAAACTGCTTACAGTTGGTTCAGCCATAGGATAAGTTGTTAGAGGTGATCCATGTTGAAATTGCTAAAATTGGCACTCATCTCCATGCTTTTCGCTGCCCAAATGTGGAGCATAATAAACACTGAAACATAATCCTTGTTACACTGTGTAACTTATAGTTGGTTGAGCCTTAGGATTAGTTGTTAGAGGTGATTCATGTTGATATTGCTAAAGTTGGCATAAATGTCACTCAGTTGTTACTTACTTATCTAGGCATGCTATTTTCTCGGCTCATTGATCTGTTCATTCGTAAATGCAGGCAGTCTTGCCTCAGTTTGTGATGTCATACACCGGCTCTATGACGCACTCCTGTCAAACATATACTGTCTACAGCTGGATTGACAGCTTCAAACTCATGAATCAAGAAGACGATGTCAAAATTTCTAGAGCTCAAGCATCGTACCACAGAATGGCCTACCTTCTGAAACACACGGAACAAGCTTTACAAAGTACTGATGCCATCATTGCGGCCAGCTTACACAGTTACAGGCCACTTGTTATACCAGACAACTTCATAGACATACCTTCAGCACTACAGGTAAAAATAATCCTTTCATATTGTGATCTCCACATACTGTGCATACATATGTTTCTAGCTCGGTGACACACAACTTAACTAATACAGGGAGCCGTTCCAGCTGCATACACAGCGAGTCTCAGCACGATACTCCATACTGTATATCCGCGGATTTACAACTCCCAACCAACCATCAATACAGAGATGAGAGAATCAGAATTCTTTCACGCTACTATAACCAGCGACCACCCCAACCAACCATCAATACACCATCTTGCGGCAGCGGCCAGAGCCAGGGGGTGGTTTGGCGTGACGGCCATACCTAGTTTCGCTGCGGCGCACCCCGCGGCGTTCTCGCCTCGCCCAATGGTGGCCCCTCGCGCGATGTGGCCATGATCTCGAGCCCCTCGACGGAGGCGGCGTCGGCGGGGGCAGAGAAGGGATCGCACGGGGGGAGAGGAGTCAGCATTGGGGAAGGAAGTGTGCGTGATTGATGGGCTGAAATCGCGAGGGTGATTGGAGGAGGTCGCACGGCGTCTGAAGGAGCAAACGTGCATGAGGGAAGATCTTATATCGCGGGGAGGGATTGCGAGGCTTTTACACGTACTAGTAATCATGCACGTGCGACATGCACGTGTTTATAAGAAATCATGTTATATACGATTATGAATTAAAAGATTTCATATATAATGAATTTGAAGGTTAAATTCCTATTATGCAATTTTCCCCAATCCATGCACATAATTTATCATGGTATAATATTTTTTTTATTTAGGAACTTGTATATTTGCTATATCAGCCAAGGTCAATAGCTAAAATGTTACCTTTTAAGGCCCCGTTTGGAATGGAAGTTTGCCATAGGAATTTTACGGGAAATCGATTCCTTAGGATTGCTGACGTCACGTGGTGTTTGGTTCAAAGGAATGAATCCTATGGTTCCACGGGAAAGGCTAGATGTGCTTCACAAAATACGGGAACCAAAACATCCACTCGGACTCAAATTATTAGCGGAAGCCCGAGGCACACGCATGCGACTGAGAAAAAGCACCTGCCTTTTTAGTGGCCCCCCGCATAATGCATGTGGTGCATGAGCCGTGATATTCTTCTAGGTTGCTTAAAGAAAATTACATTAATTCATGGACCGTATGATTAGCACTAATCTATTTTAATTTATAAGTCGTTTTGACTTTTTTAAATTCATTCATTTTGCAATACATCTAACATACACTATGTCTAAATACATAACAAAATGAATAAATCTAGAAAAACCAAAACCACTTACAAATTAGAACGGAGGGAGTAATGTTTATTAGTCTGTAAGGTTTCTTAAATGAAATAAAAATCCTTTGACATTCATTTCGAATTCAAAATATACTTTTCCATTCATGCGTTCCATATATTTGTTTGCTAATTAAAATTTGACATTTTAATCACCACATGTCAATGTAACAATGAAAAAAAATCTAATGTATATATATATTTTAGTTGTCACTTTTTCATTCCCATGTTTTGGATTCCTGCGATCCAAACAGCCTAAAGTTTTCATTCATGTATTTTAGAATCCTGTGGTTTTCTACCTTCCACTCATTCCTTTGTTTTCTATTTTCCTGTATTTCCTCTTGTTCCTCTGTTTTGTATTCCTGCATTCCAAACAAGCCCTTAAAGTTTCTGCCTTGCACATTATGGAGCCAAAATTCTTAAAGAAGTCGCCATCTTAAATCTCTTCATGAAGGGCTTCTCTCTTTGCACCTTTCTTAACCTCTTTGCAGCTATTTGTCCCCTTTTCTTTGACAATGTCTCCTGTAGCAACACTTGTATGTTTGAAACAATTAGGTTAGAACTCAGCAGACAATGTGATATCAATTAAAACAGAAGGTCGGGTCCAAATAAGAGCCTCACCTGTGAATTTTTCAGCAGAACAAATGTATGATTTACTAATTAAGAGCATCTTAGTGCATGACAGTAAATTAATTAGCATGCAAAGCATACAAGAGCGATTAAGTCTGAACAAATATATTCTAGAGTTAGGGCTCAAAAACCATAGACACTGCACTACAAATCAACTTAATCTGGCAAGAAATTAAAAAAAGTTGCTTCTGATAATGAAATTAAGCAAAATAGCAAGGAAAGAATGTCTTAAAGAAACATCTCACTTGATTAATACTTCGAGTAATGTTTTTCACTGCAGAGTTTAGTTTTCTGGAATCTTCACTATAAATCTTACTAAAGAAATAGCATGGTTACTGTTCTAATCAGAAACACAACTTTTTTTTCAACAGAAGTGTTGTTTAGACAAAAGCTGCAACCAGATTTACTATTGTTTCAATCTCAGGAGTTATGAGTCCGCAGATAGCTGCCGATTAATGCATCATCTTGAAACCAAAATGAAATAGGTATAACAGGTTTGTGTTTATTCAGTTCCCGATCTCCAACTAAATAGTGAAAATGCAGCATAACCAATAAACACAAAAAAATGGTTTCATCTGACCTTGGCTCAACAAAATAATTAAGTTTGTTCGTGCAGTGAGCTTGTAGCTCCAGTTCCATCTACTCATAATGCATCAATGCACAAGTTTATGAGATATACGGAGTATTCAGTAGTCAAATTAACGCGCTCAGTTTGGACCTTGTTTATGCAGACTTTCAGCAAAACTTTAGGCACCATAGTTCAAGTCCTGTAGACCCAGAAATCCCATTTATGGAGAAACATGGCCACATATGTCTGGCTAAAGAGTTTAAAATTTTAACGTTACCACTAACTGGGTAATTGAGCAGATTTAATGCGATAAAGGGAGAAAAAATAAAAACAAACTGATATCTAATGCTTGAATCTGCATGAGAGAAACAAACAATGTTCAATTTCTCATAACATTGGGACCAAGTACGATGTATACATACAATTCAAATGTGATATGGAAACATATGAAATAGTATGCATAGCTAGAATTGAGAACATACATAAGTGGAGATTTTCTGGTCGTGAAGTTTGAGGCTCAAGGATCCGCTTGGTTGGCCAAAAAAAAAAACACGCTCGAATGAATCCGGCAAAAAAGAACAGCTATCTACTGAATTAAACCTGGAGGGGATGCGCCATAGCGCAGATCCAGTGTCGCCCAATGCCAATAGATGTATCCCGGACAACGGCGCTGGAGATGAAGGCACACCGTTCTCCTCATCCCACGTCGAGCGTGTCAGAAGGGGTTGCCGGCCGGAGAGGCCCTAGATATGTGCACCGTGCGTCGCCATAGCCCTGCCACCTCCGCTTTTCATGGCCTCCTTTCTTCTGGGTGAAGGGCGCTAGCTAGGCCGGCATTGCTTGTCACATGCCGCCGACCCCCGACGCTGGAGACCACCGGCCGGGACACCACCATGCACAAACCCTAGGAGCGAAATCAGTGCGTATATGGGAGGAAGAACGCTAGGCTACCGCACGTGCTGTGAATAGGAGGGATTGTGGGGGCACGGCCGCACGGGTGGGTACAGTAGATTTTTCGGTGAAAAAAAAATAGAGCACCGAGCCGTTCGTAGTTGGCAGGAACGTAAGAAACTTACGTTTTTGTAAGATGTGGCCCACCTATAAGAAAGGTAATGATGTTATTAACCCTTAGATTAAAATCTTAAGTTATATCTAACGGCTAAAACATAGGGTGGGTATAGCATTTTAAGTGACAAGCTATTTCTAATTTCTTCGCTTTTTTATAGTATAGATATCATTATAAAAGCTACATCTGACATGTATGTCCTTGAAAAGTTTGAGCCGACCTATGTGTCCAACTTTATTTTTAATTTGCCCTCCATGTCATTTCGTTCACCTTCTGTCAGTCTTTTCTGGTTTGACCGCGCTGACGAGCGGGCCCAACCAGTGACAAAGTCTAAATTACCCCTCCCTTAGAACCTGTGCTCTCGCTTCTTCTCTCTGCCCAGTGGGTCAACCTGTGAGCATCTTCTTCCTAGCGCGAGGGGACAGGATGTGAGCGCTCCCGGATGGCCGGTAGGAGTGGACTCGGATTCCACGTAACTTTCGGGTGTCTATCTACCGATGGCTCTCACGATTTTCCAGCACATCCTTTAGCTTTTTTCTGGAAAACTAAGCAGGAGCGGCTGCTCATCTCATCCGATCCAATGACGAGGGCTCGAGATTTCGATGCAGAGAGAGCAAGCGCTGCTCCAGCAGTCTAGCTCTCGCGGTTGGACGGAGCAGCAGCATCGGTTTCCTGACGGCGGCGACTTGCTCCGAGTCGCGCGTGCTGCAGCATGACGGAGTCGATGCAGAGTGCGACGAAGAGGATCGGGAGCAGAGATCTTGGCCCGGAGCCGATCGACAGGGGCGATGGCGGACTGCCGGAGTAGCGTGCAGACATGGTCGGGGTGGGGCTTGAGAAGACTGCGTTGGGGCGGATCTCGCGGCCGGGGCTTGCGGCGGCGTCGAGCCCTCGCGCCGTCGGGGCGGTCAAGCGCGCGTGGACTCGTAGGACGGGTGGGCGAGCGGCCGCCAGAGCTCGCGGCATGGCCTCCGCCTTCCACATCGCCTCCTGCTTCGTCTCGCCGCCGCATGCATGCCCTCGGCGCCCGCTCGCCGCCGCCACACCGTCCCCCGCGCCGGACCCCGCGGCGACGTCGAAGAAATCGGCGAGACGCGCGGTGGGAATGCCCGCGCGGCGACGCAGCGCGGCCTCCACGCGCACAAGCGCGGCGCCGGCCAGGAGCCCGTCCGCCGCGCGCGCGCCGCCGTCGATGGAGAGGACGCACACCTTGCGTCCCGTGCTGGCGGCCGTGCCTCTGCTCCGTCGTGACGCGGCCACCGGTGAGACGACGCTGCGGCGGCGCGGCGCGTGCAGGCTAGGGCGCACGCGGCTCGGGAAAACGCGACCGTGCAGCCATGGCACGCGGCTCGGGAGAACGCGTGTACGATGGCGGGCGTGTACGGGGAGCGAGGTCAATCTGGATTTAGGATGATGAGAGGAAGTTGATGAAAATGTGGGACCCACATGTCATTAGTGTGTGAGGTCTAAGGGTAGTTCGGACTTTTTGTATGACAGTTTGACACCGTTAACCGTGAATATGGACGAAATGACATGAAAGACAAAATGAAGATGGTGTTGGATATACAGGTCGGCTCAAACTTTTGGAGGCACACAGGTCGGGTGCATCTTTCGTAATGACGTACAGGTAAAAGCCTCGGGGATTGCGGGGGAGGCTTTCCAAATTTGACACGCGGGTGGAGAGCGGCATCGGGTCGCATGGGCCGGTAGGAAGTGAGAAGAAAGTTTTACCATACCAAACAACTGTGTTACTTTTACTCTTTTTATTCGTGGAGAAAAACTATAGAAAAGATATGTTTATTTTATTGGGCCCTCTGCCTCATACTTGAACGCTAAACACCAAAACAGAATTTTTTTTATTAATAAACTTATTTTTTAAAAAAATTACAAAATTAGTCTCCGTTTTTAAAAAATTGCAGGAATAGGCCACCAGTCGCCCGTTGAAAGGGCGAAGATGGGCCTTGTCGCCCGACTGGCGGGCTACCTGGGCCATGTCGCCCGACCAACAGGCGACGTGGCCGTGCACGTGGCATGGCGGGCCCATGTCGCCCTGCCGATGGGCGACGTGGCCCATGTCGCCCGACCAGTGGGCGACTTGGCCGTGCACGTGGCATGGCGGGCCCCATGTCGCCCGGCCGATGGGCGACGTGGCCCATGTCGCCCGACCAGTGGGCGACTTGACCCATGTCGCCCGAACACGGGGCGACGTGGCGCGGCTATATATAACGCGGCCGGCCGCTGCCGGCTGGCGCGGAAGGGGAGAAGAGAACAGAAGGAAAGGAGAAGAGAAGAGAAGAGAAGAGAAGAGAAGAGAAGAAGAAGAGGAGGAAGAAGGAGAAGACAGGAAGAGAAAATTTTTCGGTAAGTAAAAAATAATTTTATATATAATTATTTAATGTGTGTTATATTAATTGTTAGATAATGTAATGAGCAGTTAAGCGATTAATATTATATTTCGGTAATATTACTTATATTCTTATTTTATATATATTGTTAAATTAAATAGTTATAGTTAAAATAATATTAGTAATATATTAGTGAAAAGGTATTTTAGCTGAAATTTTTAGATTACACAGATGTCGGAGAAGTTAGGATTTCAAATTTATTATGGAGAAGGAGAAATTATTCAAGGTGTACACGGGGTTGATCTGTCAGGATTTGCCTCAGTAAGTAGATGGGTGTCTAGAGCAAATGAGAGAACAATTAGTGGTGTGCAGAATTAGTTGATGCGAATATTTGGGCTTGACAGCAACCAACATGACGTTAAGGTCATGGGTATCGTTAGTCGTGCTCGGGAGGGCACTTTTTGGGAGTTAGTACCACTTAATGCAACATCAACATGGAGAAAATACGTCAACAAAGGTGTAGAACGTGGGTGGCCTCTAGTCCTTCTTGCTCAGGCATATACGAAGGAGGTTCATAAGGTACACGTTATAGAAGAAGAAGGAGGTCCGAGCCATGACAATCACAATGATAATGAGGAAGATAATGAAGAGAGTGATCATCACCTGTCATCTATGGTACCGACGGGTGAAGCGGACGAAGGAGAGCGCATAGAGCATATAGTTGAAGAGATGGCGATGGAAGATATGGAGAATGAGAATATATCTGAAATTGAGTCATCTGAAGATGAGAATGAAATTCCTGTCCCACTGGAGTGGAAGAGTAACAGTTCGAAGAATTTGATGATCAACGAAGAAAATTCTGTGCCGTGGGAATATCATGAGAATGAACTAGTAGAGGGAGCTATGTACAAAGGCAAAGATGAAGTGATGAGTGCGATGAAGTACTGGTCTCTGTCAATGAAGCGGTCTTTTGTAGTTGTTAAGTCTAACAAGAAAGTATATGATGTTAAATGTGTGTTTTTGGACTGTCCATTTAGGGTACATGCTTATGAGCAAAAATGGAGTACAATTTGGAAGTGCTCTATAGTAACAGAACATACATGTGAGTTACAGGAATTAGAGAAGTCCAATACAGCTCTTACATCGAGCTTCATTGCAGAGTACATGTATAATCAAATTGTTGATAATTTAAGGTATGAGCCGAAATCTATAGTGACTACTATAGAGGAAGATTTTAAATACACCATCGGCTATTCAAAGGCGTGGCGAGCGAAACAGAAGGTCATTGAGAAGAGATTTGGTTCGTATGAAGCATCTTATGAGAACCTACCAAGATTGTTAGAAACCATCAGACAAAGAAATATTGGTACATATTATGATATCATGGATGTGTCTGATCAAAAGAGGCCGGAAAGTTAATACTTCGTCGAGCCTTTTTTGCACTAGGTCAATGTATAATGGCATTTCGTCATTGCAGACCTGTTTTATGCATGGATGGTACATTTCTAACAGGAAAGTATAAAGGTCAGATTCTAACTGCTATTGGTGTTGATGGGAATAATCAAGTACTACCAGTTGCTTTTGCTTTTGTGGAAAATGAAAACACAGATAGTTGGTATTGGTTTCTGGAGCGTGTGAAGTTAGCAGCGGTGCAAGGGCGACCTAATGTTTGTGTCATACATGACCGACATGCCGGTTTGTTGAAGGCGATAACGGATATGCAATATGGTTCAGTGGAGCGTGATCTTCCTCCTCGATGGTCGGACATACAATCAAGATGGTGCATGAGGCACTTGGGTGCAAATTTTTTCAGCCATTTCAAAAATAAACACCTTATGAATATGTTTAAGAGGTTGTGCAATCAGAACCAACAAAGAAAATTCAATGCAATGTGGACACGTCTTGATGAATTAACAACAAAGCAAACAGAAGAGTTAGCGACTCGTACGAATCAAGACCCGAATGATATGTCTATTCCTCTTTCAGGCCTTCCAACGGATGCCTTGAGGAACGTGGTTCGGAGGTCGGGGTCATCAATCAGGTGCTTCTCAGATTGGATTGAGTACGAGCCAAAGGAGAAGTGGTCATTATTATATGACACAGATGGGGCGAGGTTTGGAATAATGACAACAAATTTGGCGGAGGTGTACAATTGGGTCATTCGAGGCATGAGAGGATTACCTCTTGTAGCAATCGTAGAGGGTATTTTGCATGAAACATGCAAGTACTTCCGTGAAAGATATATGGTTGCTTTTAATGCGATGTCAGATAATACATTGATTTTTTCAACATTCATGACAAATTACATGAAAAAAAAGGTGAAGAAGGCAAGCTTGCATCGTGCACGTCCTATGGGCACAGCAGAGAATCGCTTTGAAGTTCTGTGTAGGGATCGGGGCCGTCGTGATGGCAATCGAGAGAGAATTGCACAAGAGTATGTTATTCGTTATAACTCATGCAGCTGTTCGTGCATGAAACCAAAACTTCTACACAGGCCGTGCTCACATGTTATAGCAGCTTGTTCACTTACTAATTTGTCCCCGAAGCCGTATGTCTCACATTATTTTACGAAGGAGGTAGTCATGAAAACCTGGAATGCAGAGATTTATGGTTTCGCAATATTTGGTAGTTTTACAAACAATCCTGGAAGTAACTACCTGTGGGGGCCCGATAAGGACAAATTAAGACAGAAGTCTGGTCGTCGTAAGACACGGCGCATTAGAAATGACATCAGCAGTGGCGTCGTAAGTCTTCTATATCGTAGTTGAACCTGTTTCTATTTATTTTTGAATAAATTGCACCTTACTATTATTTTCTATACAGCCTACTTGGGCAAACATTCAGGTTCACAGAGCCTATCCTGAGTACATGGCAGCGTTCGACCGGATTAGGGCAGACGACGTCCGCTGGACACCTTAAAGCATGGAGGAGATTGTCGTACGAGCGCCTAATGGGTTGTCGTCGTTCTGCACGAGGGATCAGGAGTACTGGATGACACGTAAGGCTGTCATTTTCGACATCTTTGTTGAGGATTACGCTCCTCACAGAGTGATACGGCAATTTGGTCGTAACCAGACGTTCCCACTCTGGGTTGCCCATATTGTTCCTCTTTCCGTGCACGGGTAAGTATAAGACAATTAATTCATTCTGATTGAGTATTTAATATATATAGAAAGATAATTAATACATTTTGAAATCCATAGTTATGTGCGGAGGGGTCTACCGGCAGGCGTTACTTGGTCCTCCCGTATACAGCCGTGGGTCGACGAGTGGGCCAACGCACTACATGATGTGACCTACGAGCCCAGACCGTTTTCCTTACAGGCTTACGGGGACTACTTACATTGGTATATTCCTCGCACACGGATCAGAGTCACGTATACACCAGCGGAGCCACGGAACCACGTCCCCAGGTTGACGGACACGTACCCTGTGCACAGAGATCAGGCGATGTCGTTGGCGGTACGATCTTTATGAACTTCAACCCACTTCGTTTAATATTTTTCTTATCGTAATTACTTCAATGTTCTTGTTTTGTTAATAGACCGACATGGCTTACTGTATCACTGTGGATGGTGGATCGCTCTTGCACCGGTTGAGGGAGGGCATTCAGATGACCAGCCATGAGCTTACCGCTGCGGTCCAGAGGATGTACGACTCTGCTGCAAACATTGTCAAGTTGACGTCGTGCCGGCCCTGCGGGCAACAGCCGGATGTCGTCCCTCGACCTTCACACGTGACACACAGGCCTGACGGACCGACGGCGCCACTACCTCCGCGGCCTACGTACCAAACAGGTGAGTAACTTATATTTTCTTCGTATGTAGTAATGCTAACTTGTTCATTACTAATAAGTTTTATTATTCAGGTCCACCTACGTACTCTGCCGGTTGGCGTCCGGAGTTCGATATCATTGGATCATCTTCGCAGCCTGCTCACATGCCTACAGGTACGATATAGTGGTGAAATTTAATTATATTATCTAATACTGCTTTATTCATAACATTACATTCACTCTGCATGGTCAGGTATGTACTTTGACGGTTCGCGGCATCAGTTCGATTTCGAAGGTTCCTCTTCACACGCTGTACCCATGGTTCCAGGTATGACCTACTTTTAAGAGTTCGACACGTTATATATTAGTTTTACCATCAGCGTTATCATAACGTTGGTCTTATATGTTTAGGGATGACCCGTTACGACTACGAGGGATCGGACATCTCTGAGCACGCTGACACTTTTCGTCAGCGATCCCCGTCACCCTTCGACCTTGACAGTTACCTGCAGCAGGAGCCGGCGGACGTACTTGCGTCATCGCAGTTACGTGAAGCACCACCACAGACACAGCCCTCACAGGACGAGTACGCGACACCAGCTGCTGCTGGAGGCCGTCCTGCACGTGTTACAGTTCCTCCTTCGCCGCTTACTTACTCAGCCGGCCATGTGCGAGCGGGCCGCAAAGCACCAAAGCCTGGCACGATTAGGGGTGTTGTACCTAAGCGTGGACGATATTAGTTTTGTATGATTTGCCGCCGATGTTGTTTTTTATGATATTGTACTGATACTATTTTAGTTTTTAGAACTTAATTAATGTTTCACTGTTGTATTTTTTCATCTATTAAGCTTGGGCGAGCACACGACAACGGCGTTTTCGCACGCCCATTGCATGACTGCGTATTATTTTTGCTATTTCTCCGACTTCGATATTTTTTCTGAAATTTTTGAATAAATAAATATTATTTAAAAAAAACCGAAATTTTTCCTGAAATTTCCAAATAAATAAATATTATTTAAAAAAACCCAAAAAAACCAGGTCGCCCTTTGAACGGGCGACCTGGGCCTGGTCGCCCTTTGAACAGGCGATTCTCTCACGTCGCCCTTCCAACGGACGACTGGTGGCCTAATCCTGCAATTTTTTGGAAACGGAGACTAATTTTGTAATTTTTTTAAAAAATAAATTTATTAATAAAAAAATCCCACCAAAACATCCAAGTTCAAGAGCATCGGCCCACTACTGTAGACGTCAACTGTCAAGACAAGCCACACTATTGTAGGTGTCAACTGTCAAGACAATTAACACATGTTAGCGAAATAAATACAAGCCATTCCCATTAGGTCGAGTTTTTCCGACCGGCGACCGGCCAGGTTTAGAGAACAGAAGATGGTTTGTTATCTAGATAAGGTGATCAGTTATTCTTTTGAGGAATGTCGTGATCAGTTAGTTGACATAGAACGGTTAGCAACCGTTCTTCTAGCTAAATTATGTCAGGAGCACGAGTGTCGCTGGGCCAACTGATCTTCCTCTTTTTTTTTTTCCTTATATAGAGATAGAGATGATAATGAGACAATCAGGTCCGCCTACATACATATGGTCAATAGCCGGCACCTTCTACATATGGACAATCAGTTCCACCTACATACATAACTAAAGCTACTTTTTTAACTACCGTAGAATCTAAACATGTCGTAGATATTATAATGCGACTGTTTTTACGAACACATGAAATTCGGAAGAAACCATACAATGTCAAATATCTAATAAAAAATTTATAGCAGTAGATGCAAGATTTTCATTCACAAATTATACAAAATATAGATTTTCATTCACAATTATACAAAAAATTACTACTGAAAGATATATGTTTATGCTAGCCGGCATGGCTATCCTTCATTTGTCCTTCCTAAGGTGGTCGATCTGGATGTTGTCGACATCCAGCTTCCTGAAGTTGCTTCTCCTCCTGGTTGTGAAGAACTGACCCCAACTGAACGCGTCGTACATCGCCGGACTCTCCTCGCTCACCATCTCCTCCAGCGGCTCCACCACAGTGGCCAAGGCCGGGTTGAAGAAGTAGGGCATGGAGAACCTCTCTGTTAGCAGCAAGGAATTCGGGGAGGAAGCAGTTGGGTAGGATTGGAGAATTTTGGGATAGGGTTCAGACGAAAGCACGCGAGGGGATTGGGGATGGATCGACCAGGCAGGAATTGAGTTTAGTGTTTACAAATTCGGTACCCTCTCCTCTCTCGGTGCTCTATATATGTCTATTACAAGGCCGTCGGCCTGAACGAAGTGCACGCAGGCACTCAAGCCCACTCATCCCCGGCAAGCTTCGTGTTGGGCTTCCTGTTCCTTGTTCCCTTACGCGGCCCATCAGCCTTGTGACCCTCGTCATTACCTGGTGGAGCATGGGTGCTAACACTCTCCTCCTCCGAGTTCACGGACGCCCGGTGCTCCACGCTCTCGTACCTGTCATTGCTCCACACCTGCACGATGTCGCCGACGTTGACGACGAACGAGCCACGGACAGGGTCGACGCGCGCCCACGCGCCATCGGGCCGTCTCCGCACGTCGAGCCCGCCGACGTCGCCGTCCTGGCGCAGGATGGTCAGCGGGCCGCTGTCCTTGTGTCGGCCGAGACCAAGGGCGAGGTGCGGCCGCGGGCAGGGAGGGTACCGGTTCAGCCGCATGTACGTCGTCTGCCCGTCTCCGAAGAAGCCGTGCAGCCGGTCGGGTCGAAGCTTCAGGCTCCGGGCGATCAGCTCCAGCAGCTTGAAGGCCAGCGCCTCCATCGCCGCCGCGTACTCCTCCAGCGCCGATCTGCGTGTGTGCGAAACAGAGTCAACGGTGGAGAGTGGAGACAGAGTCACCTATCGTAAGCTGGAGCCTGGAGGTGTTGAGAGAGAGGCTACCGGAACCCCGGCAGGTCGGCGTCGTCCGGCCACTTGTTCACAACACCAGCTCGTCGTCGTCCGCCGACGGGAGCTCGTGCGGGAAGATGTCGAACACCTCCTTCCAGTCCCGGACGTTCTTGGTGTGCTCGGCGTCGTAGTACCCGAGCGGCGGTGCGCCGCACGGCGGCCTTGCGGTCCGGCGGCAGCGCGAAGAACGCCCGCGCGGCCTGCGACGCACGTGCCACCGTCGCATCGGGCACGCCGTGGCCCACCGCAACGAAGAAGGCCCCGCACCCACCTCGGCCGCCAGCGCGTCCACGGCCCCCGGCGTCGTCGTCCCGGCGAGCGGTGACAGGTCGATGACCGGGACACCGGTGGCCTGAGCGATGGGCGACACGGCCCGGTGCTCGGCGGCCTGCACGAATGCGTCGTCCATGGATGGCAGTGGAGGTGCTCGGTGTGCAGAGATGGCTTCGGGTCAACGTCGTGAGAGGGAGATTCAGTGCCAGCGGTAGGTTGGGTGACTTTAATCATAATGCTCACAATATTGTAATCAGCTAAATGAACACATGGCTACCTTGAGATCGGCTAGCGCATCACAGCATCAGCTACATTGCTAGATTTACGAATAGATATGCAATCATCAAACACTTTTAAATGTCACTGTTAAAAATGCAAAAACTCTGATGATGTGTACTAGTAGAGGCATATGTGACGTACTGACATGCCCACGGTTAACCTCAGCGTTGATGGTTCGCTATGCTGCATTGCTGCAGTCAAATTTTCTTGAGATGATGACCGCATTTGGTGTTTTCAGTTTCTCATCGGCTTTTGACTGTGATGTGCTTCAAATCTCCTTGAGCAGAGTGCATAACCGAAGCTGTACTTGCAGATTGCAATACAGGTTTGGGATGTCTATTGCTCTATTGACTGATTTCAGTGTTAAGTTGCTAACCATACATATTAATCTAACTGTGGCAACGTTAATCACATTTTAATCTTAAGCAGTAAATATACACATTTCAACAAAGATGTCACAGCTGCAAATCCGATTGAAACGTTAAAAAAATGGTCCTGAAATACCGTAATGCATCACATACAAAATTACACATACAAAAAACAAAGCACTTTACTCTAAAAAATAGTATGACCTTGAAACCTAGCAAGACATAGAATTCCAAACAAAAAACACAATTACTAATCGAAGTCACTAGTATTCCCTAACAACGGCGACATATGGTAGTTCTACGGAGCCCATATACAGCTTGCCGCCTTCCCGCTCCACCACCTCTGTGGGCCTCACGCTCTTGGGGCCTCTCATCACCTGGAGCACCTGCCCGTCGGCCCCGACCCTCACAGCGAGCAGATGGCTGTCTGGACCAAAGGGCAGCTCCATTTTCTCCCGGTGCAGCGCCACCCAAAACCCACCTCTGCCATCGGCCCTCACATTGTCAGGGTAGCCCGGCAAGTCGGCGAGGCGCTCAGACGTGCCCGCCTTGGAACCCTTGATCCAGTACCTCATCAGCTTGCAGGGCCCGGTGAGCGCGACCACGAGGTGCGTCCTGTCGGCGCTAATGGCGAGGCCATTGGGGTACGTGATGTCGGTCTTCAGCACGGTGACGTGGCCCGTCTTGGGATCATACTTCATGAGGCGGCCGGACGAGTCGCCGGTGGCCGTCACCCTCTCGTGCTGCGATCGTGGGTAGTTGGTGCTGCTGTCCGTAAAGAACACGTCCCCGGTGACCTGATCCACGTCGACGCCGTTGGTGAAGCGGAGCGGCACGCCGTCGACCTCCGCGGCCAGCACGGTGGCCTCGCCGCCGCCCGGGCCGACGCGCATCAGCCCCTTGTATGCGTCCGCGATGTACAGGTTGCCGGAACCGTGGTGGAACCGTAGGCCCAGCGGGCGGCCGCACTTGCTCTCGGTGAGCTCCGCCGGCCGAGCCCTGGACGCGGTGCAGGCCTCGGCGTCGTAGCCCGGGCTGTACGCGTACGTTGACCAGCCACGCGCGAAGCCGTTCCACTTGAGGACGCGCCCGTCGGAGACGCCGCTGTAAGGACCGGCGCCCGTGCCGTCGAATGCCACGCTCTCCGGGCCGCGCAGCATCGATCCATGGAGCGGCAGGTGCTTGCTCCGGCTGCCGTCGATGGTGCTCGTTTCGGAGATGGGGCGAGCCGAGCACGGCAGGAGAAGCAGCAGGACGGCGAGGCAAAAAATCGCCAATGTTCTAGCAAGCTTGGGGATCGTCATGATTTCTTCGGTTTACGAGGGCGCAGCTGCAGACAGACAGTGTTCGTGTCGGTGGCTTTGCGCGGTGGCTATGCTCTGGTTTCGTGGAGGGAAGCGCAGGGTGCCGCCTCCTTTTATGTGGCCTTGCTGGAGTAGCTTCTTTACGAATCGAGTCAGGCGATGGCATCGGGCTCTGTGGCCTCAGACGTTCGGATTATCGGACTCGGTTCCGTTTGCCTTTGGGCTGTGTACGGAAGGACCTCCAATTATCGGACTCGGTTTGTATAATTGGCGTAATGGTATTCACCAAGAACATCATGGCTACCAATAACGAGCGAGATTGGAATTGATCGTCGTTCAGTACAGTTTGATTTCTCGCGAAATGTGCTGTGCACACAGGACGAGCAGATCGATCGACCCGTGGGCACGACACGGTGAGTTCTCTCCTAGATGTTGGAGAGAACTCACCGTGTCAACAAAGATGTCACAGCTGCAATTCCGATTGAAACATTAGAAAAATGGTCCTGAAATACCGTAATGCATGACATACAAAATTAGGCTTTGATCCCGTGAAGGCACGCGATTGCTTCGGCTTCGAAGAAATCGTAGACAATAAGAGATGATCTATCCGCCCCTTCCTAGGTGGACAATGACACCATCTGCATCTCGGATAACGAAGCCTTAGCACCTTGCACTTGTTGCCTCATTCCCTGATAGTAAAGATCCATCAGTTTCAGGACTCCATGAGTTAGTTTTGGTGTGCTACGCTTCTGGCTCGTTGGCATACATTAGCGTAATATATGCTGTCGCAGCCATACATGTTTGCAGTTGGAATCCGAACGAGGAAGATCAACCAAGTCGGTTTGATTTTGCAAATAAACCAGACCGTCACAAGCCTTATTATTATTCCCAAACATACTCACATCCATGTTTAGTTGTTTACACACAGCACACACATTGTTTATTCTAATAACACGAAGGTCGACACGCATAGCGTCCTCTGAATCTGAAGACGATGGTCGGTCACCTCGATCGGCATGGCAATTGGCAATGGAGCTAGGCGATGGCGAGGCTCTTCTTGAAATGCGCGATCTGGATGTTCTCGACGCTGAGCTTCTTGAAGTTGCTGTTCCTCCTGGTGCTGAAGAACTCGCCCCAGTTGTACGCCTCGTACCTGGGCGGGTCGTCCTCGCTCACCAGCTCCTCCACGGGTTCCACCATGGTGTAGCTCGCCGGGTTGAAGAAGTAGGGCATGGAGAACCGCTCCTTGGCCGAGTTCACCGAGACCCGGTGCTCCGCGCTCTCGTACCGGTCGTTGCTCCACACCTGGATGAGGTCGCCGACGTTGATGATGAACGAGTCCGGCACGGGCCGCACGCGCACCCACTCGCCGTCGGAGCGCCGCCGCACGTCCAGCTAGCCCACGTCGTCCTGGAGCAGGATGGTCAGCGCGCCCGCGTCCTTGTGCCGCCCCACGCCCAGCGCCAGCTCCGGGCTCGGGCACGGCGGGTAGTGGTTCAGCCGGATGAAGGTCGTCTGGTCCTTGTTGAAGAAGCCGTGCAGCCGGTCCGGCCGAAGCTTCAGGCTCCGCGCGATCAGCTTCAGCAGCTTGAACGCCAGCTCCTCCAGCGCCGCCGCGTACTCCTCCAGCGCCTCTCTGCATGCAGCCAAAAATATCATCGATCGGTCCAGCTCCAGCATGTTCAATTATTGATGAATTATGATGCTAAAATATGATCGAAAGGAGGATAAGTTTCTTCGTTACTAACCTGAAGCCCGGGAGATCCTGGGGCCACTTGTTCTCGAACACAAGCTTGCCGTCGGACACGGCAGCCGGCGGCGGGGGCTCGCGCGGGACGAAGTCGAACACCTCCTTCCAGTCCCGGACGTTCTTGGTGTGCTCCGACTCGTAGTACCCGAGCGGCTCCGCCTCGCCCCTCCGTACGGCGGCCTTGCTCTCCGGCGGCAGCGCGAAGAACGCGCGCTGCGCCGCCGTCGCGCGCGCCACGGTCTCCGCGGGCACGCCATGGCCCACCACCACGAAGAAGCCCCAGTCCCGGCTCGCCGCGCCCACCTCGGCGGCCAGAGCGTCCACGGCGGCCGTGTCGCCGTTGTTGGCGGTCAGAGGTGACAGGTCGATGAGCGGGATGCCTGTGGCCTCGGTGACGGTGGGCTTCGGGCGGTGCTCGGGGGCCTGCACGAAGGCCTGCTCCATGGTGAGCCCGCCCATGGCTATCACGACGCTCTTGCTCGGTGTGAGGCTGTGAATGAGCTGAGTGCCTTGGATGCGACGAGACAAGTCCGAGAGTGATGAGGTGATTAAATAGGACGTTTGTTCTGCTAGGATTCAATGAATCTGGATGGAATCTTAGGTGAATCTTGTTTTGTAGCGCTTCCTCCATGTAATTGGCTGATGTGTCCATGTACACAAGCTGATGAGTAGGAGTACTGAACAACTTTTTGTTGTTTTGATTGATGATGATGATGATGCGTGGTGTGTTCTGGTAGTATCTGTGACGTCATGGATGATTGAAGGATCCGGATCCATTATAGCCCAGGGTGGTTATTGAGAAGCAAAACATAGCCTTGTTGTTCAATCTGTCGGCTTATTTTCTTTCTTAAGAATATTACTAGAAAATATACCCGTGCGTTGCAACGGAAAAAACTAATTTAGCTAAAAAATTAGGTGATAACTTGACTTATGACTATTGTCAATTATTTCAAAAATTGACAGCTTAAGCAAAGAATGCTGGGTTGCATAGTGATTGTCTAGTTCAGAGAACTGAAAAAGACTCTATGGTCGATACAACATTTCCTAGCATTGGATGTTTACAGAGCATCCAACTAAACAGTCCAACACTAAGCCTCTAGCCAAATAATCCTTGAGGCCTTTGTTTGTATGTGTAGTCGGATTCACAGTGTAAGAGTGGATTAGTGGACTGAGATTAATGCGATGACATCTAAAAATTGCATGAATTCATTGATGGCACGGAGCATGGATATATTAGATGCAGTGTAAAAAGAGTAACATTTAGGATGTGATTATATTAATTGTGCTTCATCAAACTAAGTTATTATCCAACAAATTAAATTAAAAAAAACTAGCACCGAGAATATGATTATATTGATTGGGCATTCATCATAAATTAACAACCAAACAAATTAATAAAATAATTATCCAAATTAATAAATAAGTCAACAATAGATTAATTATAAACCTCTTGTCCCTACCTGATTCCTTATTGCCTAATTGTTGTTGCCGATGGAACCGTGGAGTCTTGGACTAAGACGTAAGCAGGCAGTGTTAGGCATGCAATGCGCCGTTGTGGCAACTGGCAACGTGGGCGTGGACGATCGTGGGCAGGCGATGGCTGATCGCCGATGCATCGCTCGGCAACACGGCAAGCAAGCAGTGTTAACTCTGCGAACTCGAAACATCTCAATTTTTAATCTCAATGATCGTACGTCAGTCAAAAACCAAACGGTGAAAAGGCAAAACATAATTGGAATATACACCGAGTGACCTGAGCCCATAAGAAGTCCAACCCAAGTATCAGTTTGATAAATCTTTTTTCTCCTCTGGCAGCCACGGGCGTTCAGACAAAAAAAAATGGACATAGTTTTTTTATTTGCTGACGTTGGCGCCGAATCATTTTAGGATTAGGTTAATGATTAAATATTAGGTGGTCAGGTGGAGGATCAGGCGGATAGAAATCAGGCCGGCGGACTGAAATTTTTGTAGTTAAAATATTATTATTATTATTAGGTAGGTATAAACATTAAATCATCCGACTTATAAACCAGCTAAACAGCCCTGTTTGCCTACAGAGTGCTCTCTTTGTGTTATCTTCTCCTCACTGGCCACCACTGAAAATAAACAAGACCATCAGAATGCAAGCCTGTTCTTAATCCCAAACATACCAAAGTATGAGTGAGTGCTCATCAACGTTGTTTTTATTTATTTATTTGGCAACACACAACACGCACGTTAAGTATTTGTTCTAACACGAACGGCGACACCCATATCTAGGGTCCTCTCATTCTGAAGACGACAGCCGGCCGGTCACCTCGGCAAGGCATGTCCATAGTACTGTAGTATCCTACTATATATCTAGGCGACGAGGCTCTTCTTGAAATGCGCGATCTGGAGGTTTTCCACGTTGAGCTTCCTAAAGTTGCTGTTCCTCCTGGCGCTGTTGAACTCGCCCCAGTTGTAGGGGTTGTACTTGGGTGGGTCGTCGTCGCTCACCAGCTCCTCCAGCGGCTCCACCATGGTGTAGCTCGCCGGGTTGAAGAAGTAGGGCAAGGAGAACCTCTCCCTCGTTGAGTTCACCGACACCCGGTGCTCCGCGCTCTCGTACCTGTCGTTGCTCCACACCTGAGACAATTACGGCACAAGAAATGATATGAGAATAATTAATATTTGTAAATATTTCCTCTGTCATGATTTGACTTGGTGTGATCATCGGGATCATATTAACTAATGGTCTTGTTCAGCCGATTAAAAAGCCAATAGATTTTGGCACATTCAATAGTGGTTTATGAGAAGAAATAAATTGAAATCTGCTGAAAACTGGCTACCAGTTTTTCACCGGATGAGCATTAGCATTATATACAATAATTAATGGCAACAATAAAAGTATCATTATATGCAAGGGGCCATGGGAATTTATGAGCCTCTCTCGCTATTGATGGCAACTCCATGCTCATCTGGAACTCGGAGGCTTATTGTTTCAGGTTAAATGTGAGTTTTTTTTTTCATTTCTGCAGCCTAGATAGTGCTCTAACTATATATAGCTTAATGAGAAATTTTACTTAGCCTTTCACATGTGAAAAAAAGAAGAATTGTCAAACTATACCTGGTGATCTAGAGATAATAAGGGTTATTTTAGTTAACTTTGAGATAACTAATTAATGTGGTGATTATGAATACCTGCAAGATCCTTCTTAGTATGGCAGTGTGGGCTTGTCTATTTTTTTCCTGGGCGAGTAATGACCAATCTGTGCGAGACCGTAAATTTTGTGTTTATTTTATCATTTATAGTTTGCTTTTTAGTTTATAATTTTTTTTGTATCAAGTCAATATACCAGTATATGTAGTAAATAATGATAACAATAAAAATATCTTTAGAAAGTACTTGTAAATACAAACCTAATGTTATCTCTATTGTACTATATTTTTTTATATAATCAGACTAATTATTAGTAAAAAATAATGAAATTTAAATTTTGAAATATGTGCATGCATTATATCTTGAGATACATACACTGCATGCAACTTCTCGTCGTATACAGTTCATCATCAGTTTAGATACCTGGACGATGTCGCCGACGTTGATGATGAACGAGTTGGGCACGGGCCTGACGCGGACCCACTCGCCGTCAGAGCGCCGCCGGACGTCGAGCCCCCCGATGTCGTCCTGGAGCAGGATCGTCAGGGCGCCGCCGTCCTTGTGCCGCCCCACGCCGAGCGCCAGGTCCGGGCTCGGGCACGGAGGGTAGTGGTTCAGCCGGATTCTGGTCGTCTGGTCCTCGTTGAAGAAGCCGTGCAGCCGGTCTGGACGAAGCTTCAGGCTCCGCGCGATCAGCTCCAGCAGCTTGAACGCCAGCTCCTCCATCGCCGCCGCGTACTCCTCCAGCGCCTCTCTGCACCCAAAAGTATCGGTCTCAATTATTTGTTAAATTAAATGTTAAAATATGATCGAGCGAGAGGATAAGTTATTAAGTTTCGTCACCTGAAGCCCGGCAGATCCTGGGGCCACTTGTTCTGGAACACGAGCTCGCCGTCGGACACGGCAGCCGGCGGCGGGGGCTCGTGCGGGACAAAGTCGAACACCTCCTTCCAGTCCCGGACGTTCTTGGTGTGCTCCGACTCGTAGTACCCGAGCGGCTCCGCCTGGCTCCTCCGCACGGCGGCCTTGCGTTCCGGCGGCAGCGCGAAGAACAAGCGCTGGGCCGCCGACGCGCGCGCCACGGTCTCCGCGGGCACGCCGTGGCCCACCACCACGAAGAAGCCCCAGTCCCGGCTCGCGTCCCCCACCTCGGCGGCCAGCGCGTCCACGTCGCCGCCGTTGTTGGCGCTGAGAGGCGACAGGTCGATGAGCGGGATGCCGGTGGCCTCGGTCACGGTGGGCTTGGGGCGGTGCTCGGGCGCCTGCACGAAGGCCTGGTCCATGGTGAGCCCGCCCATGGCGATCACGTGTTGCTCTTGCTCTGTGAGGCTGTGATGAGCTGCGTGGAGGCTAGCTAGGAATGCGACGGAATGTACTCTGCGCCTGTACAAGAGTGATGAGGCGGTTAAATAGGATGTTTTGGTCTGCTAGGATTCAATGAATCTGGATGGATTTTTTTAGGTGAATCTTGTTTTCTAGCGCTTCTTCCATTTAATTGGCTGATGTGTCCATGTACACAAGCTGATGTGATGACTATACTGAACAAACTTTGTGTTGTTTTGATCGATGGTGTGGTTGTAATTGGTGTGCTCTAGTACTAACATGTGTGATGTCATGGATGATTGTAGGGTCCGAGGTAGGGGATAGGAGGACGCGTGGGGTGTGGTGCAGTTGGGGCAAAATTCAGTGAGGACAATCTCTATGGAACAACCATGAGAAACTGCTGTGGACACTGGCGGAGCTCAATTGATTCCTGGGTATTCCCAGGAATACCCAACATTTTTTGTACACCAACAAGTATATACATAGGTATACTCAAATATATAAATATATAATATATATATGGTTTATTTTGAGCAGAAACTCAGTCTGTAGCCAATTCCCGCGGCCTTTTTTGGTTCCTAGCTTCTAGCCCAGCCCGCAAGAGGCAAGGACGCAAGGCCTAGTGGCCCAGTAAGGCACACAGAGCGTTCCCCCCGGCCTCCCTTTGATCGCACGGAGCCACGGACGCGATACGTCCCCGACGCTGCTCGGTCGTCCAGGCTCGAGCTCTCCATTCACTATTCCACATTCCCTAATCCCTAACCCTAATCTTGGCGACGGCGACGGCGAGTTGCGAGCGGCGGTGCTCGGCCAGAGGTGCGGCATGCGGGGGCGCAAGGTGGGCGGAGCGGAGGTCAGGGCAGGGCCTAGCCGCACGCGACGGACTGGCTGCCGGCGGGCGGCAAGCGGCCGGTGGCTGTGGCGTGATAGGACGGCCGCGGCCGACGAGCACTGAGCGTTCAGCCGAAGGTGAGACATTTGATTTTCCCCAAGCCCCATTACTGAATTTGGATTTAGAAAGGTGCGAATTAATTAGAATTTCTTCGTGTAGATTACTTGCAGTTTGCATTTTGTAAAATTAAGAAGAAAACCATTGATTTGAAGAGCTTGCGGGATAGAGCAGCAAAGACAAGAAAAGTAGAATTAGCTCCGCCTTTCATGCCTATCTTAGATGTGAACAAACTATATTTCAAACCTGCTGCTATGCATTGGAATTTTTTTTTGGTTGCGGGAATACCTAAGTTCCAAATCCTAACTCCGCCACTGGTTGTGGATTCATGACACGTGTCTATGTGTATGAACCCAACATGTGCAATCGCCGCTAGTCTTAGTGTACATCCCTTGCTCGAGTGTGCCTGCCTCCCACCACCTTCGATGATGTAGTGCCCCTTTTGCCGCCACCTTCCTTCGGCATTAATCTCATCAGTCGTTGTGTCTCCCACTGCCTGCATTGCCCAACCAGTGTTTCCCACCACCCCACTATCACTATCAGCATTGATTTGTCAGAGAGACGAGGAATCACATTAGTGGAATCGAGGCTTGGAGAAGCACCTTATGATTGAGTCATCTCATAGACAAGTACCCATGTTGAGCCAATCCTAACGGGTTATTGAATTTGTAGAGGAGTGGTGATCCTTGAGCTTGGCTCAACATAAGTAACTGAACCACACAAACATATATATCTTGTGTCATCCTTCCTATGTGGTATTAATTACTCTACAATTGTTGTTACTTTTTGTTCTTACAATTCGTAGTATTTATAGATATAATATAATTATTGTCATCCTACGGTCCAAAACTAGGTAGTGTTCTTTTCTAGTGACGTATTCCTACCTTAGTTGCTTTGATCAATTCCAGAACTGTGTAGTTAGTTGTGCTCACCCTAGGCCTGCCAAACATAGCTAGAGGTAGTGCTTATTAGGGCCTCCCTTGTTTCTAATAAGTTTTCCTAGTATTGTGCACCGATGGATGAAAAAACATAGTACAATGGTTGCATTCAGAGTCAAACTTGAATTATGTGTGCTATAAATATTTATGCTCCTTGAAGAGCCGAGAACGGAATGTTGTGCCACACCAATGTCGTTTTTGTGAGATACAACACATTCACATTTTAAATCATCATATTTTTTTTATTTTCGTTGCAATTCACGGACACGATCTAGTATATTTGCAGAGGAAGAAGTTGCAGGTGCAGCACGGCTAGCACCTAAAGCTCAGTGACGGCACGTCTCCGGATCTAGCTCTTCCTAAAATCCGCGATCTGGAGGTTGTCCACGCCCAGCTTCTTGAAGTTGCCGTTGAGCTTGGTGCTGAAGTAGTTCTCCCAGCTGTAGGCACTGTACCTGGGCGGGTTCTCCTCGTTCACCAGCTCCTCCAACGGCTCCACGATGGCGTCACTCGCCGGGTTGAAGAAGCATGGCATGGAGAACCTCTCCTCCTCCGAGTTCACCGACACCCGGTGCTCCGCGCTCTCGTACTTGTCGTTGCTCCACACCTGCATGGAGTCGCCGACGTTGATGACGAAGTAATTGGGGACGCACTTGACGCGGACCCACTCGCCGTCGGACCGGCGCCGGACGTCGAGCCCACCGACGTCGTCCTGGTACAGGATGGTCAGCGCTCCGGGGTCCTTGTGCCGCCCCACGCCGAGCACCACCTCGGGCCGAGGGCAGGGAGGGTAGTGGTTCAGCCGGAAGAACGACGTGTGCTCCTTGAAGAAGCCGTGCAGCCGGTCGGGCCGAAGCTTCAGGCTCCGCACCAGCAGCTTCAGGGCCAGCTCTTCAAGAGCGCTCGTGTACTCCTCCAGCGCCTCTCTGCGCACGTGCAAATAGTTCTCGTTTCACATCATCTCTTTTTAAATTACAGTAGAAAATAAAGGAATTGTCTCAATTAATTATATGGATTCATCACCTGAAGCCCGGCAGGTCCTGGGGCCACTTGTTCGCGTACACGACCTCGCCGCCATCGGCCACGGAAGCCGGCCGTGAGGGCGGTGGCGGCTCGCGCGCGACGAGGTCGAACACTTCCTTCCAGTCCCTGACGTTCTTGGTGTGCTCCGACTCGTAGTACCCGAGCGGCTCCGCCTCTGTCCTCCTCACGGCGGCCTTGCGCTCCGGCGGCAGCGCGAAGAACGCGCGCTGCGCTTCCGCCGCGCGTGCCACGGTGTCCGCGGGCACGCCGTGGCCGACCACCACGAAGAAGCCCCAGTCCCGGCTCGCCGCGCCCACCTCGGCGGCCAGCACGTCCACGGCGGCGGCCCTGTCGCCGCCGCCATCGGCGATGGCGATGAGAGGCGACAGGTCGATGATCGGGATGCCGGTGGCCTCGGTCACGGTGGGCTTGGGGCGGTGCTCGGGGGCCTGCACGAAGGCCTGCTCCATGGTGAGGCCGCCCATGGCGATCACGTGTTGCTCTTGCTCTGTGTGTGAGGAAGGTGTGAGACTGTGAGGCTGTGATGAGCTGCGTTTCTTGCTTCGACGCAACGCAACGTGTGCCTTGCGTTTGTGCGAGAGGGAAGCTGTGGGGCCTGTGATGAGGTGGTTAAATTTAAATAGGACATTTGGGCTCCTGGGGTTCAATGAATCTGGACGGATTTTCAGGTGAAACTTTGTTTGCTAGCGCTAGCGCTTCTTCCCATTTAATTGGTTGATTTTTTCTTTTAAAAAAAGGCGGCAAGTGCTTTGTCAATAATTTGTCCATGTACACAAACTGATGACTGTACTGAACAAACTTTGTGTTGTTCTGATTTGCTGATGCTGATGTGGTTTTGCTCGGTGTGTTCTAGACTTCATCTGTTTGTGTGACGTCACGGGTGATTGAAGGATCCGCCGATCCGAATCCACTATAGCCCGGCCTTCTCTTGCCGTTGGTTGTAGTAATCTGGGCTCTCATAACAATCAGACCCTAGTGGCACAAATGCGCAAAAGTATTTGCGAGACATATTTTTGCAGAAATGCCTTTATTTGGGTCCGATTTAGTATTCTGTAAACATTCATGTGTTTCTTGCTACGAACAAGCGATACATAGAAATAGGGTATGTTGAAGAGATGGGTAGAGAGATGCTGCAGGCACGGAACCCAGCACGATTACATACCACCGCCGTAAGGTTTCGTTGGGCAGCTTCACCTCCCTCAGCAGTCCCTTGAAATCTGGCACCCTTCCTCTCATCAGAGTGTTTCTCAACGCTGACGATAAAAAAAAATTAGCAAATTTGGCCGTGGGACACTGGAAAAATGTATAATTGGCTGGTACACACCGTAACGACGATATTTTTGCTAGAAGACATCGCAAATTCATAGTCATTTGCATGCAAATTTATAGTCATTTGCTAGCAAATTCATAGTTATTTATCAAAACACACCGTAGCGAATATTTTATTTATTTTCTGGTTTTAAGGAGAGAAAAGGCAGAGAAAATGTTCAGACTGCCCTTGTCTTCAACCTCTGGTTGAAGCACGCGACGCACAGTCAGACTCGTCCGGCCAGGCTGCGCCCATCCGCGGTGAGACCCCGCTTGCCCCTGCCGTGGCCGTGGCCGTGCCCGCCGCCGTCGAATCTTTGATTTAAACTTAGGCGTGGACAAATTAGTGACCCCAACAGCTGCAGGTGATGACGCCATGGACGGCTCCATAGGAGCAAGGTACAGTTAGCCGCGTATGGGAGCATGTACACGGAAGCCTCCTTGCTTTGCTTGCTTGCTTCACACCGGGATTTAATTTGGTTTGCTAGCACTTTATTTGACGGAGAAAAAAAGGAATCGAGATACATAGGAAGAGGCGCAGTGGATGGACACGCGTGTGGATTTGACCCAGCCGGCCGGCGGATGTGGCCACGCCGTCGGCCATGGATGCGGCACCGATGAAGACGCGCAAGCCCTAGCCGTGGTTACGAGCCCCTGGCCAGGCCGCGCTCGCCCCAGGCCGAGGCTGCTGTCCGCCATGGCCGTGCTCTGGCGAGGTCGTGCCCGCACCCTGCTCGTCGCTGCGCGTGCGTACGGCTAGGCCTGACGGCAAATAAGCAGCGAAAAAACGAGAGGTCGGGCACTTTGAACATTTACCTGTCTTCCCTCTCCCCAAAACCAGAAAAATAATAAAATATTTGTTACGATGTGTTCCGGCAAACGACCCTAAATTTACTATGTCTTCTAGCAAATTGTCGCTGTTGCGGTGTGTTAGCTAATGACATAATTTTCCGGTATCCCACGGCCAAATTTGCCAAAAAAATTCACACGCGATTGAACGTGGTAAAACAATGACTTGGTAATACCCATGCGTTCAGAACATTGGAATAACTGGGCATGTAGGTCAAATGAGCCAAAGTTTATTCACTAAACAGCATTACAGAATGCACTACCACAGGTTTACGCAGCAAGCAGTTAAATAAATAATCATCGCTCTTTGTTGCTGTAATATGATCCCAGTTATATCACATTACAAAACTATCTGGACAAAAAAGTTGTTCAGAAGAAAGAGTTGCACACTAATAAGGGCCTAGGAATGTCGAGATCCAAGACCTTGGGACATAGTACAAATTACAATCAAATCCTAAAGATTCCCAAAGCAATCCTTCTTCAGAACAGGTGTCTAGCAGTACAAGGCTGACTCCATCTTGCTCAGGTTTGGTGTGATCAGCAATGGAGAATGGCAATTCGACCAAGGCCGAGGGAATACAATTTCTTCCACGCTCTTAGTTTGGTAGTTAAGGACTCCAATAACCAGGCGGCAGCCCCACCTCTTTTTGGAAGACACGAACCTAGCATCGTCTGTGAAATAAACATGATTTGATTTCAACTGTGGATAATCCTCAGCACGGGAACAGAGTGATTGGTTATGCCCGAGAAACAACACGAGGCCATCCAAGCTTTTTATTTCCACTAGTCTTTTCTCTGTAGTGCAAACTTTGTATATTTCCATCCTCACAGTATTATTTTGAAACATTGCAGGGTCTGCGTTCCCATCCAGCTCTTCTCTTACCCAGACTTCCGGTCTGCGAACTTGCAGCAGATCACCCCATGGAGCCTGAACAATGTAAACAATCTCTGCCCCATGAGAATCCTGTGTCTTGTCCATAATTATGTTTCTAGTGACCATGGTCCCACTGAGATTGAAGGCAACAATTTCACCTAATACTGTCACTGCATATAATAGACCATCCTTGTAGATGCAGTCTTGAATATGTGTGTGTGGTGGCAACCATGTCCACTTCTCATCCCCTGACCTAGCATATGAAAGCTGCCCATATGGACTGTGGATTAACACCACGAGATGGCCTCCTGCAGATGTTTCGTGAAATAGAAATGCCTTATGGTGAAAGTTGTCCTGCAACTTATCAGGGGCAAGTGTTACGTTGTCTCCGGCTCGCGACCGTGCAGTGCGCTGTGAGTATTGATACTTACAGATTGCACCCGTATCATCAAAAAACGGGTGTAACCTGCTCGATGGTGATCACTGATGGGAGAGCAATCTGTTCACTTGTGATCGGATTGACAAGGTGCATCTCAGACTGCTCATCAACAGTAATCAACCACCCATGTGAGGACCCAATTAGATACCTTCTGTGGATAGGTGGCTCTGGAAGAGTTAATCTGTAGGCCTTCTTTTCCGCAAGGCTGTAGAGGCAAGCAACACTCTCAACAGCAGATTCAGAGGTGCAAATGAGGCATGGTGTCTGCAGACGTCTGTACAGCCCAATTCTAATTATTCTGGTGTATGCAGAGTTCCAGGAGGAGCAAACAGAGCCTGCACGCACAAGGTCAGGGATCTCCAGAAGGGAAAATATACCTATCAGGATCTCCTGTGGCAGATCAGGCACCACAATCTCCATTAGGGTTGGATGAATATGATCTTCTTGAAACTTGTTTGGTAAACCATGAGAAAAAGGTAGGAGCTTAGGTGAAACTCTGAGCCTATGCTTCAGACAACCAATGGAGTAAAACCAGAACTCTTGGGAGATGAATGGCTTCTGCAGAAATGCTCACAAAGTTGACAGAGGAAACCAAGAGTCGGCTCCAGGCTATACATATAGCATATACCTGCAAACGTGAATTTAACTCCTGTCTCATGAAACTTAGATCCTCCAGATGGTATAATCCCAGCTATTTCATCTTGTTTTGACACGATTTCTGAAGGTTCACTCGAGGCCTTTATAGAGAGTCTTCCCACAAAACTACATTGACAAAAAAAGATTAAATATCAACCATTTATATTGATGAATGAGAAAGAATGATGAAGAGGTCAGTTTACAAAGATATTTCAAAGTTCTTTTTTTCTAGGCCATAGGGTTTGAATAAAAGAAGAATATTTTCATCGTTCTTCACAGGAAGGAGTGATCGCAAATCCTAAAAGAGATATGAAATATTACTAAACACCCTGTATCTGGAAGCCACAACAGACGGTAAATGGGAAAGAAAACAGAAAATTAAAGAGGAACAGCACCGTCATATCATTACCAGTACAAATTGTGTTTCCAAAAACAGCTTCAGATCAACAATGCCCACATTATTAGATAACTCCCACAGTGTCTTGACCTGTGCAACAGAAAACTAGTAATATGACACCATAGTAATGAAGTGTAGAAGCCATATACAGCACAACAGGATTCTACATTGTTTGAGACAGGTCTCTCACGAGTTCTCTGAAATAGATATTTTCTGGGAAGCATGGACATTGACATTTACTTATTTATGTCAGTGTGGAGATTTTTATATCATCACTAAATTGAAAGGAAACAAGCTGTTGGAAGTTATATAACATTTGGATTTCCTATATCTGAATGCCTATATAGAAGTTACCATGGAGATTGCACAGCCTTTTGTATATAGTATAGACAAATTTACTCTGTCTGGATATTGCAATTGCCTACCAGAGTTGGCAGAATAATAAGAAAGCAAATAGTACAGTAGAACCTCCAGCCCCACCCCACCTCGTCCGGTACTCGTCGCAGAGCCCGGCGCCACCGCCGGACCGGGCTGGATCTTGCCGCCGCTCCCCGCACCGCCTCCAGACGGGGCTGGACCTGCCGCCGCACCCTGCGCCGCCTCCGGACCGGGCCGCTCCCCGCGTCCTCGACAGGCACAGCAGGCGCCCCCGGCGCCGCGCGAAGCAAGACTCTCAAGAGGAGGAGTCGTGGAGACGCCGGCTTCGGTGGCGGCGACGGTGGAGACTGGAGGTAATGTATTGTTGAATTTGTTTTCCTACATAATTGCGGTTATGGACTCATGGTAATTGCATTTTGCAAAGCGAGTTCTGCTTGGACTTCCAATTTTCACCGGTCTTTGCGCTTTGGCTAGGCCAAATTGTATTCTATTTGCTACAATAGACACTTTGTTCGGCATTTCACCTACTATTTATTTATCAATCTTCTAAAAGAGCAACTGTTCATTACAGGACTGGATGGAAAAGGTGGAAATATGCTGGCAGAATTCATATATATGACGTGGATATCTGTTTACTGTTCTAAAATGATTGTCATGCCAGATATAAAATTCATTTCAAAATCCCAGTTAATTCTTCTTCTTACAATCCACCCTTACCGACACATTTTCATTATTTTTTTAATGTAGACACATTTTCGTTATCCCTATGTGCAGAGTTGTCACTAGAATCGTTTCTATTGGTTAGACTGTCCACGATGTAACCGGTGCCCAAAATTTTTTCATCCTGACACAGG
This sequence comes from Bothriochloa decipiens, assembly GCA_023333625.1. Taxonomy (NCBI): domain Eukaryota; kingdom Viridiplantae; phylum Streptophyta; class Magnoliopsida; order Poales; family Poaceae; genus Bothriochloa; species Bothriochloa decipiens. Next base: position 54,151,534 of record CM041629.1, read on the forward strand.
GCACCGGTGCTTCAACTACATGTCTAGCCACAATGTGGGCCGGTGCTTCATTCGTGCCTGTGGACCCCACGACGAGAAACTTTCCCCTCCATCTCCGGTCTCCCGGCCCCGTAAGAAGTCTGTCCTCCATCTCCGTCTCCTGGCAGTTCGGCGGCCATGGCACCACCACCTCCACGCCCGCGCCCAAGCCCGGTCGGCCTACTCTCCATCTTCGCCGCGCCCTAGGAGAACGACGAGGCCGACGCGGGGGCCATCGAGGCGCGACTCTCGGCCCTTCTAGGTGCGGAGCACCGCACGGCAGTGAAAGCGGGCGGCGGCGCTGGGAGCGTGCGGTGCTGCGCAGGGGTTCATGGGGTCGCCGAGGAGCCACGGCCCGTCTGCCGATGGGGGCGAGCTGGGCCGCGTCGCCGCCGCCCCGGCGCCGGGAGGGAGGAGGCCGTGCGCTGGGAGGGCGGGGGGGCTCCGTCGCAGCTCCTTGTTCTGCTTGTCGCCGGTGCTGGAGGAAGGACGAGGCCAAGGTAGGTGGGGAAGGAGAGAGAGAGTCACACGGAGGAAATTCTTTTTTTTATCGTCCAGGCATCGGTGAACGGACTTGTCTCGGTGCCGAGATTTTTTCCAACTCGGCACCGGCCACAACATGTGGCACCAGTGTTTGGACGATCTCTCTACTCTCTAAGCAGCGGTAAAAACATACATTGTGGATAGTCTTATTGACCAAAATAATAAGAAAACAGCCATGCGGCAGTAGCCCGGTCTGTGGCGCCGCCGTAGCGCGCGGGCCACATTGAACTCACACCCGCGGCGCCTGGTGGCATCTTTCTTGTGTCCACGCTGTCGTTGTTCACCAACAGCCCCACGGGCCAGAGGAATGACGACGAGGCGGTTGCCGAGCCACCTCCCCCCTGAGCCCGCGGACTTGCATGTGCACCCGGTTGTCTAAGGAGCCCGAGCCCGAGGAGATCAAAGTAACGACGACGACCTTGCACCGCGGCCTTAGAGCAGCAGCGGCGGCCCCATAGTGCTGCAAACAGCGAGTCGAGAAGACCGCCGCCGTGTCCTTGAGACGATGATGACGAAGGGGGAATGGTAGGCATCATCATCGACGACGCCGACACCGAGACCACCGGAGATGTATAGAGTATTGTATCCACTGATGGTTTGGTGTGTTGAGTTTTAAAATCATCGAGCGGATGATTTTTGAGTTTGAGCGCCCCAAAACTCAGGTGCGGTTTCGGTGGAGATTGTAGGTGGTATGCAGGGGCGGACCACCCTAAAATTTGGTTCAACACTAAACTAGAGCCATAAAAATTGCACATAGATCACTATAATTTTATTTTACATCTAAGATGAACCACCCTTGCTTTAGTTCCTAACTACACGTGGCGTCATCGAGAGGCTTGCTTTGAGCGAAGCTAAGTCATAACGGGTGTGTGGCTGTCCGATCGACGGATTTCAAGTTAGACTATAATAACCACCATCGGGTTAGATTGATTTGCTCTAAATATCTAGGGGTATATTAGGATTGTTTAATAACCTTTATAAATATGGGGTTGCCCAAATCAGCTCTATCACTTTAATTAGCCATTTTCAGATTATCTCTTAGGCTTTCTCCTCTAGGCTGCTATAGTGTTTTCATAGATGTTCCAACTTATAAGCATTTGCATAGGATCTTGTTTTTTTTTCATTTTGTAGCTTTAGTTTAGTACTCTAGCTTATTAAAATGATCTGGTAGTTGAGTCATGTATATGGAGTGGAAAATTTTTTATTGAAACGAGTCGCATGATTCAACAACTCATATATCCCTTCTGTTATCTTCACTATTTTATTTTTCCCAATCTAACATTTGCTGCCTTATAGTAAAAATCAGTATTCTTTTGTCCTTTGAGGACCCAATCCTATCATCTAATAAATCCAACTAGCTCTTCTCCAACGCAATGTAGAATGGTTAAATATCTCTAATCTCTTACACTATGGCTCAATCAAAGTATAAGATGGTTAAATATGTGGATGCCTATACCTATAGCCACAACTGATTGGCCAGAGCACGTGGAGCCACGATCATAGTGGTCGATTTCGAAACACTCGCCGCACGTAGCGTACCAAGCAAGGACATTATTCACATTGTATCCAGAATTTGACATCTCTAGACTAGAGGTTGCATCACATAGGCAGGGCAAACTGCTTGATTGGGCGATCATTGTTGCATAGCATTTCTTTGTCAGCTCTATACAGTAGAACTCCTAGAGCAAATAACACTATCAAGTTTGCATATGCCATGGGCTTACATGTTTAGAGCGCTAGGACATCCATGAGCAGGGACGAGGCTGAGGTGGTGTAGAGCCTACTGACCAAGCCATGGTGGACAATGGACTTGGCCTTGGGGGCCAATACGCAAGAGATGTGGTCAGGAAAGCAAGGTGTGTTACAAAATCACGGAGGTTCGTCATCTGCGCAACAATCTACGGAGAAGAGAGATGCAATGGGGTCATGGAAGCGAGATTCGTTATAAGGGGTCCAACATATATGCGGTAGTTGGAAGCAAGTGTGCCCAAGAGGTGGAGGTGGAATGTGGTAGAGAAGGTGGAGATAGAGGAACATGGCAAGGCCATGATGAAAGCGAGGCAGAGGGGGTGTGGAGGTTGAGGCATAGACTAGTAGGGTCGACAAGACGTCGATGGTAGGGTGTCAGACCCTAATTTTAAGAGTCCAATTGCAAACGTATTTGCACCAGGATCAAGCATAAATACGCACAAATAACAGAAATAGCACACATATTGATTTGATGAAAATACCGAACTTTATTGATAATAGAAATAAGGTCTTACAATAGTCAATGTTCAGATGACATAGCTATAGGCCTTACATAACTAACGATGTTCCATCGCCGCAAGGCGGCAGATTTATTACATAGGGGTGGTAACTACTACAGCGGAAACTACAGCGAAGCGATACACACTATTCCACAGGCATGCTTGAGCGCGGTCGAAACCCTAAGTCCTAGTACGTCCTTTCAGCATATCCAATCGGTCCTTGTGTGGCTCCTAGTCCTCGTCGTTTGCCTCCTCGTTGACGTCGTAGTCTTCCTCGGGGTCGTTATCTATGAGTCAACAACGGGTGAGTACATGAAGTACTCAGCAAGTCCCAACAAGGGTAGATGGTGGAGATGGTAATATTATTTAATAAGTGGGATTTGGGCCCTAGGAGAGCATCATCCTTCTCGCCAGTTCCCGGGTTAGTATTAAATACCATTAAACCATTAGCACAATTTATCAAAGGAAACCTAATCAAAGGGACCTCAACCTAGCGGTTGCCCATAACCAAGGATGTGGCTATTCGAATAGGATTAATACACTCTACACAGGGGTACAATTTTCCCCACATGATAGATATAGTCTAACCATGATTAGTGGTTAGGACAGGCCTAACAAGATCTCGTAACCGGATGGGCGACCTCAAGTTTCCATATAATTCCACCACAGACTACTCAGGGACCGGAACCCACACATATTAGGATGATCACACAACATCCTAAATTATCGAGTAGTTAGATGATCATACAGCATCCGGTGGATGATCACATAGCATCCTGATTAAATTAATAAAGGGTGCTCGCACACGGCACAATAATAAATTTTACATGGAAGACCATTTAGTAACCATGCCGATCGGACCAAGGGTAGATCACACAGCAGCTGCGTTCTTTCCTGTTAGTCTGTTGCGTCACCAGCCTCCTAGTGGAAATTATACTTCTGCCTAACGGGGTGTGAGACCAGGTCTACCCATATAGACATGTAGTTGTACGTAATATCAGACTAGGTGAGATAGCCTCTGAACTAATTGTTACGTGATCAAAGCGAGTATCTCCCGTAGGAACCCACACAGGCGAACCTACTAAAGTAATTTATTCCACATAAATTACCCCTACTCGCTCCCGTCAAAACAAGTTTAGTTTCATTAAGCATCTCATTCACAAGTTTAAATGTAAATGGTAATATTGTAGTGGTGGAGAGAAATGGAGTTAGGACTTGCCTCCGTTCAACTCACTTTCCGATCCGACGTAATCCGGGTCCACGCCTTCCTGGTAGTCGTCGCTCTCTGTCGATCGTCGTGAACGAATAAGACTACCGCTAATCATAAAGCAAGACAAAAACAAACAAAGAACTATATGGTGGTATTAAGTAAAATAGATAGAGTAAAATTTTGGATGAGTTTTGGTGGTGGTTTTGTGCAAAACGGAATTAAAATGGAGGAGCTATGATTTTTAGAAGCTAAAATATGGTGGTGTCGCACGGTGGCAGGGCACAACAGAGCTATGAATAGAGCTAGATAGGATAGGGAAGGTGATGCAGGAATCCAAGACTCACCTCATCTCTCCAATTTGGCCGGAGAAGCTCTCGGCGGCTTGACACGCGAGCTCTACCCCAATGGCGGCAGGCAACAGGGGAGTTGGGGGAAATCGGGATTGAGCTCGATTTAGAGTGGGAAGGTGGAAACGGAGGGGGTGATGAAGTGTTCCAGGCTCCTGTGGAGCTTGGAGTGGTGGGGATGGCGCCGGGGACTCACCGGCCAGCCCTTTTTATAGGCAGCAATGGCGGTGCGGGCGACGACTCGATATTTCTCCTGCTGGTCGATATTTCTCCAGCATTTTCGTATGAGTCCGAGCTTAGGGATGACTTCGTACGCTTCACTGGCTGCCTTCGCGTTCGTCCATTGCTTCGGCGAGGTCGGTTCCTCGTGAGGTCCCATCAATGGCGCCCTCGGTGTCTCCGGTGTCAGCCTCTAATGGCGTTGATGCCCTGTGCGGCGTGCAAGCATGTGAGGGAGAGGGTGATGAGATGGGTCGAGGTCGAGGTCAGCGTTGTGCCTGGCTTGGTCTTCCCTTGTCGCCTGGCTGGGCCATGGCGAGGTCCACACGGTCGGCACGGGGTGGTGTGTGCATTGGGAGAGATGGAGCTGACAGCCGGGTCCTGCATGGAGGTGAGAGTAGAAGAAAGAAAAGAGAAGGCTGCTGCTGCGCCGTGACTTACTGGGCCAAGAGCGGGCCAAAAGAGAAACGGGAAAGGAGGAGTGAGCCTGAAATGATTTCTTACTTCCTTTTCTTTTCCCAGATTTTATTCAAGAAGCAATCGAGATGATTTCAATTTTATTTTGAATTTGGATTTCAAGGAGAGATACCACCATACGTTCACAAACAAAGATAAAGCAAAACAACACATTCTTACGCATGCAAGTTTATTTTATTTATAAAATCTACTCGCAACGTAAAATAAACCTACGCGCATAATTTTTTAAAATTTCAAATTTTTAGTGATTTTTAAAACATGTCAAAAATTCGGGGTGTTACATAGGGTCGAGATGGCAGACTACAGGAGAATGAATCATCTTTGTAAAATTAATCGCACAAGCTAAGCGAAACAAATACAGGACGAAACTATCGATTTAGCCAAGACTACATTCCTCTATATATCTAAGTTTTCAAGCACCTTATAAAGATCTTAATTTAGGCACAACAAAGATATATACCAGGCCAGCTAGTGCTTACCTAACCAATTCTAATTTTTTAAGGTCATAGAAATCAATGCAACTAGCACTTTAAACAAACCCGAGAGTACGTACACAATCAGACAAAAGCACAAAGCTACTAAGCTCACTAGCAATGCTTAATAACAAGACTACACAAGCCAAACTAGAGCGCTCAAATTATTTAGCTAAACAAACTAATCAAAGCTACTCATACGCTACATATGCAAGAAGATAACTAGCAAGCTACACAAGCTAACTAATTACTAAAGCAACTATACAAAACACAATGTATATAAAGATAAATACAAGCTATGTATCAGAAATGCGATCCACTGAGAAGATGACGAAGACAATGTTGATATGGTGATTTTATCCCGATGTTCACTTGGTTGCCACCAAGCTAGTCCCTGTTAAAATAAGCTAAAGGTTGCCACCGGTCCTCTTGCTAGCAGGGACCTGCAAATCACACTCTCCCACCTGGAGTGCTTACCATAACATCTAACTTGACCTGGCTAGACCACTTGATGCTCTTTATATCTCGCTTTACTAGAGTTGCTCTTTGTGATCCTCGCTTTACTAGAGTTGCTCTTTGTGATCCTTACGGAGTAAGTACAATCTCTCTCACAAATTCTACTCTAGAACACTTGTCTTCTCACGTGCTTCAATTGTGCTTTAGTGGAGTCACAACTCACCAAGCCATCTAGGAGAGGTGGAAACCTCTAAGCGTAATAAGCACTACCAACTTGCAAACACTTAATATCACACGATGCAATCTCATAGCTCAACTTCACCGTTCTACTACAATATGGCACGCTCTACGTAGAGCCGCTTCTGGTTTCCCAGTTCTGCTGCTAGGCTCAAGGTAATTAATGCTACTTTAGCGAATTTGCTTTTAAATTAAATTTAAATTATATGTAAGAACTGTATAAGCTTAAGGTTCACATGCACACCAGACACGAGCAGAACATGCCAGCCCAGAGCTAGTACAGCAGCCACGAACCTAAAGTTCGTTCCCCCATTCTACGTACAACGTACCCCTACACAAGCAGACCAAAACTGCAAACTTGGAGGACCCTTTGTAGCCTAGCACAGGCAAGAACCAAGAACCTGAGAACCTGAAGCAAGCCGTGCGTACACAAGACACGACACAATCCAAATGCTGGGAAAAAAAAGACCTACTACGTGTACGTCTGCTGTGTGCCTATGCATGCAGTGCAAGCCGGCCCGGGCCGGCTGCATGGCTAGAGCCAGCGTTTTATACTGTAGGACGCCACGATGGAAGCACGCCGTCTCACATCAGACGGGCCCCGCCATGCAGCATTCCGCCGGTGTGTGGCGCCGCCGTAGCGGCGGAGAAGTCCGTCCACATTGAACCCGCACCGGCGGCGCCTGGTGGCATCTTCCACGTGTCCACGCTGTCGTTGTCCACCAGCAACCCCGCGGGCCAGAGGAAGGACGACGACGACGAGCCGGCTGCTGAGCCACCACCACCACCCCTGAGCCCGAGGCCTTGCATTTGCATCTGCACGGCCGCCGTCTCGCCGGCGCCCGCACCCAGGTGTAAGGGCCCGCCGGCTGTCGGGAGCCCGAGGCCGAGGTCGAAGTCGAACGACAACGACGACGACCCCGCGCCGCGGCCTTCGAGCAGCGGCCCCGCGGCGCCGCCGAGCGCGAACAGCGTGCCCAAGAGGCCGCCGCCCTGTCCGCCCTGCGACGACGACGACGAAGAGGGCAGGGGAGGCATCATCATCGGCGTCGCCGCGCCGAGGCCGAGTCCGCCGAAGACGTGCGCCGCCGCCGCCGGAGCGCGCCTGCCGGCGTGCTGGTGGTGGTGGTGCGCCAGGCGCGGGCGCTTGCGCGTGGACCCGCCGATGGGGACGTTGCGGAGGGAGCCGCCCAGCGTCCAGTAGCGGCGGCACGCGCGGCAGAAGTGGCGCGGCTGCGACGTGTTGTAGTTGTTGTAGTAGCAGAACTTGGTGTCGTGCGACGCGCACCGCGGGCACTGCTCCCCGCGCGCCGCGGTCCCGCCGCCGGTCCCGCCACCGCTGCTCTTGTTGGCCGCCTCGGCGGCGGCCGCGGCGTCCTGCAGCTGCTGGAGGTAGGCGGCCATGTCGGCCGCAGCCTCCCCGCCTGTGGTGGCGGTGCCATTGTTGTTGGTGGTGCTACCGGCCATCGTCGTCGTGGTGAGGTGGTGGTGGTGGTGGTGGATGTCGTGCTTGCAGGCGTTGTGCTGCAGCGGCGCGAACGGCGCCAGCATGGTGGGAGGCGGCTGCAGCCGCGCCGCCTGCGCTTCCATCACTTGTCCTGCCATTGGCTGGAGACTGGAGAAGCTGATGATGATGATCTCTGGCGATCGAGGATCGGATGGTGACGACGATGATCTCTGTGTACGTTGGGTGCTTCTTGCTGCTATTTGAGCTGGGACGCCGGCCGGCCCAAGGGGTGGTATATATATGGACGTGGCATGCTGGTCGATCGCTAGTCCCTGCAGACGCAGACACAGACAGAGATTGAAAAAGACTGATGGGTACGGATGGTGACAGAAGGCTGACGAGTTGAGTACGCAGGGCGCAGCCTGGACAGTGGATGTGGATGGAGGCTGCTGTGGCTGGCGGCTGCGGGCGCCACCGCCACGCCAGATACCGCCACCACCGCTGTGCTACGACTACGATCTGTAGCTTTCTTTGCACTCGCAGCCAAGGAATCCTATAGCTACGACTGGTCACGCGACCATTTGTTGGTGTCGTGCCTAGTAGTACTATGCAATGCAATTATGCATATATATGCGTGGTTTATACGTCGCCCAATTGTGCGCCGTCCGATCAAACAACTCATCACGTCCTCCTATCTCTGCTCCTAGGCTTTGTCCTTCCATGTCGTGTCTCCATGCATCATGCTTTATGCACTAGAGACTTGTTTAGATTGTAAAAAATTTTAATCTGATAAATAGTAATTTTTTTATCATATTTAATAAATATTGTCCAATTGTGGACTAACTAGCCTTAAAAAATTCATCTCGTGATTTTAAACTAAACTATGTAATTAGTTATTTTTTACCTACATTTAATGCTTCATGCATGAGTCCAAAAATTGATATGACGAAGAGAGAGTAAAAAAACTTAGAATTTGAAGGCAATCTAAACAAGGTCTAGGTGAAGTTTTCTTCTTGCAGCTATAGCTAGGAGTAGCTAGCACGCACTCAGGAGTGATTGACGATGATGATCAACTTGTCATAGTACCCCGGCCCACCGTTGCCGGCTGCCAACAGTTGCCGTGACATATATACGTAGGTCCAACCACAACCTCCCACCGTTGATTGTACCTCGTCATGATGTGTGTGATTTGTACCTGCTTGTCATGCTGGCCGGACGGAAAGGTCGATTCACATTCACCCGAGGACGACATGCAGGAATATGAGGTCATTCTTCGCTGGCTCACGGCAAGTTTGATAAGTAGGTGTTTTTCAATCTTTTGGTTTGTAAGCCTTTTTCATCACAACATCATTCTTTTGCGATTTCCAAAATCATAAAAATATTCAATGCTCTTTCGGCCAAGAATTATGCATTGAGAGAAAGACACAGATAATGTTATTCTGTTCCTCAACCTAAGACAATTAATGTAACGAAACAGTCCACTAAGAATGTTTCTGCCAAGAGTAGCCTAGTGGAGATGAAGACGAACTGTCGTTCTTTTTAATTTGGCAACTAAGTGCAAGTATAAGTAATACTGTAAGCTAGCTAAATGAACAAGATAGAGGAGAGATGAGAGGAAAAAAAAAGGAGAAGAAGTGGACATAATCTAACAACCAGTTAGCCAAAAACAAAAAAACGAAGAAACTCTCTGGCCATATGCGGTAGAAAAATGTCATTTGTAGTGTGAGGTTAATAAGTGACTGATGGCGGCACTCACTAATATGAGAATACACCATTCAGGGCTCCTTTGTCTTGCAGGTTTTCTTGAGGGTTTTCATAGGAATAAATACTGTTCATACAGGATTTGCAATTCTTTTGCATCTACAGCCCGACATTACTCTTGGCAACCGCCAACCGTCATGACGTGGTGTTCTTGGCCGGGTCCGTCTTCGCATACGGAGTATGAATTGTAGATTTACCGATCCATTGGTATGAGCTGAAGGTGCGGCAACCGAGGCGGCGGCAAACAGGCACCTATCTAGACACCGATCGATCCTACGGATGGCGTGTATAGTAGCGGCGTCTGTCCTCCCTTGACTGACCCCCATGCAGATGCAGACGGCTTCGCGGCCCCGGCCGGACCGACTGGAGCTGATGCGTTGTTGTCATGGCCATGCACCCCGGACCAGCGACCACGACCGAGCATCAACATGCTTGGTCTCTTCCTGCCCGCCCCTGCCCACACTGATGGCGGCATGGGACCCGCATACATAGCCATGCAGGGGACCGGACCAGCGAGCGAGCCCGCCGGCCGCCGGGCACAAAACATGCCGAGCTTGCAGCCTTTGACGACGCGCCCAGTCGCATCGCATCGCATGGCATGCTGGTCCGGCCGGGGCGGCCTCTCTCGGCCGGGCCACGCCACGCCGGGACAAAGCCGGCATACGCCGGCCGGCCAGCCGCGCCGACTCCGATGCGTACCACCACCAGCCTATCCTAGTGCTCGGCTGTTCCTACAGTCGGCGCCAATTCGGTCGCCGTCTCGGGATCGATCATGACGCCGCCCTGAGCCTGACAAGGCGGCCGGCCGGCTAGCATTCCAAGGCGGCCATGCACATTGCACGCCAAGGGACGGGATGGCCCTGGCCCCTCGCGTGTTTTGCATGGCAATGCCGACCGGTCGGCACGTACTAGCTGCTGCTGCCAGTGCTACGCTACTGGTGGTAGACAGCCTTGGCGCCTTGCGCTTGGAGCCGCCTGTCGCTCCATATGCGCGCCGGCCCGCGGGCACGCGAGCTTCGTTCTGTGCCTTCTCGCATGCCAGACAGAACCAGACAGGCCGGAGAACGCGTAGGATGAGACTGCGGCACAGGATGCACCATGCACGACACTAGCCCCCTGCCGCCGGCCGCCAAGCCGGACCTGGGGCAGCTACGTGTACTCACATAGCAATAGCATGCCGTGGTTTAATTTATCTTGCTCGCCGCGCGCCTCTCATGTTTGATCAACCACCGCACTCATTCTCAATATTAGACATGTTGATCAGCCACCGCACCCATTAATTTAATGGTGCTCCGATCCTGTAGCTAAAAATATGGCGTCTATAGCGCCAAGACCAAATGTGGCGGTAATACGAATTTCGTGCTTTGCCGGACGGGTTAACTAAAAGATAAGCTGCCAACGCGCGTCATGTTTAGGTTCAAAAGCGTTCTCTCTCTGCCCACTGGACCTAGTATGATATTGACGTCTCAAAGCCGCTAGCCCACAAGATGCCGCGTTAGCCTAAAATAACCTTTGAATGAAAGCTGTGGTGAATCGTGATGGATAGATAGTTCGATAACTAAGACTCCCCAGAGTGTGTATCCAACTATGGATGCTCAAACGATCGAGAAGAGAGAACGCTCTGAAATTACAAAGGGAGAAAAGTATTCAGCATAGATGCGACAAACTGGAAGGGTGTGCTAGAGCTAGAAAACTCAGACGGCGGGACATGTAGATGTATATTGCTATTGGTGCTCAAACGAATAAAAGATTACTTCACGAGCTATTTCAACATCGCTCACATTAGTGGTTTATTTGTTGGCATGTGGTTTGAAGGCCACATGCTCTCTACTTATGCTATTTTGTGTGTATAAGTACGTGGGTATGTGTATTTGTGCACACCATCATGTACACGCATGCATATGCGCACACACTCAACATAGATCACATATGAGAAATCGATTTGGTAGATCTTGAGATTTGACATAGACATTCTAGACGTTTCCTCCGTGGCCTACAACTAAATAAACAAAAGGTACATTTGTCAAATTAATTCAGTGAATACGAGCACATGTTCCAAATCTAAGACTTAGGGGCCCTTTAATGTCTAATTCATAGGATTTCCAAATAAAAAATTGTAGAAATTAGCAATCCTATGGAATGAGCATGGTAGAGGGCCTTTGGTTCGAAGGAAATGATTGGAAGAAAAAACACAGAAAAATATTCCTATCATGCATTCAACTTCCATACGAAAACGAAGGGGGAAAAACATCTAGCGGAACCTCATTATTTTGGTTTTCTATGGCTGCTTTTCCTACACTCAAAAAACACACCCATTCCTATGTTTCCACATGTGTTCCTATTTTGTTCTTGTATTTCTCTTATTTCTAAGTTCTCTTTTCCATCTTGCGTTTCAAAAAGGGGCCTTGAACTTGGCTTGATCGCTTGGTTTCACAAGGGAATCACTATTGGATCATCAATTTCTAGCCCATAACTCTGAAGTGGCAATGATATATGTTCACTATCCAATTTTAACGTTTATAGTTTAAATTTGAGCTAACAGTAGGAATCCGCATTCAAAATCTAAATGTTTATATCAAAACAGATGCGACATAAGTAACATGCATTCGGCCTTTGAAAGTTGACTTGCTTGATTCAAATGGGCCGGGCCTAACACGGCTGTACCCGATATGCATGTTACTCCACAACCACACAGCAGCGAGCCCAGGTGAGCTCTTGCCACAATTTTACTTTTTTTTTTTTTTTTGCATCCCATGATGAAAGTTGATCCCCTTTTCCATATTTTATCATTCTGTTTAATCTGCAACTATGCCTTCTTCTCTTTTCAGCTGAATGTTTTCCGAATCAAAATGAAAAATCTCTGATTCGAAGTTTGTAAAACCAATTGGAAAAGTTTAAAAATGAAGAGCTCTATTTGTAACCATGCATTTTAGGTATTTTCTGTTCAGTTCAAGGTTTTTATTGTTTGACTTGAAGTTTCCAACTGCAAAAAAAATTAGTGTCCGTTTGAACCGAAAATACTTAAAATGGATTACGTACAATTTAGTGTCTAGTAGATAAATTGGGCACAGTTTCGGTCGAAAAATCCAAGGAGTGGTGGTCAAAGCAAACCGTCGAATATCCCTGCAAAATTAGCCGTTGTCATTCCGCCGCCCGCGGCCCGCCTGCGCCGGCGGTCTGCTCGTCGTTGCCGCACGCGGAGCGGGGAGAGACAGCACGGGCGCGGAGGAGACGATGGAAGGTGAAAGCTGCCTCGCGGGGGAAGGCCAATACCGCTCGCCGTTGCTCAGCTCGGAGAGTGCAGGGCAGAGGGCACCAGTTCTCCTAGGGCGCAAGCAGAAGCCGTACAAGCCACCGGCCGGCTCGCTTCTGAAATCCAGGTCCGCCGAACCTACCCCGTCCGTGCTCTGATTCCACTCCCTCCCCTCCACGACGGCGGCAATACCTGTGGGAGTGTGGGTTGGGCGAGCGAGGTGAGCGCAGGAGGCAGGAGTGAATCGGAGAGTTGAGTTGGGGATTTGCGAAGCCATCGCTGTGCTAGCGTCGTAGTATGACACATGCTCAATTGGGACTCCAAATTGATCAGAATACTCGCAAGGAGGAGAAAGGGTACCCCGTTTCGAGAAAAGAAAATGGAGAAGCCTGAAGGCATATCTGACGAATCTGCATAATTTCAGCAGCGTAGATTTCCCAAAACGATGCGAAACATCACTGGTTTCTCTTGTCAGGTGGTTGAGTCGAACGCATAATGGTTGCTTTATTTTCTTCTCTCCATATGATGGTTCGTGCTGTGTGCTTGCAGGATTGATCGAGTGCAACTCTGAAGAAGGTCTGATGCAGATGCATGTGCTTCAAAGATATACTAGCTGAATTGCTTTGAGTGGTCTTCACACTGTGAGGTGAATCCATGAAGGTGCAGTTCTCGTTCATGAAGCCGGCTCCCATTCAACTGAAAAAAAATACCAATGCATTATCTCACATACAGCACATGGCAAAACTGATGTGTGCTTGGACAGAGGCCATTGTTTTTTTCCTGTGTGTGGGGCCGTTTATGGATGCAATATTCGATTCCATGTATTGGGAAACATACAGCATGTGTATATACGGATGCAAATATTTGGTTCCATGTACTGTATTGGGGAACATACAACATGTAACATGAAATCCTGTTTAGATTTATTTATACTGTATATTGTAGAGTATATTCTACTGAACTGTATTTCCATGGAGTTCCTTTCAAAAGAGTTATCATTGCCTCTGCCTTCGGTGGCCTGGATGCCTTGTTTGGGAAAGATTCTTCATGATGCACAAAGTGAATCCATCCATCACTTCTGTTTACTGTTTATGCAGTTATGAAGGCTGGCTGGTGTCTCTATATGTACCCTATGAGAAGCCTTGAGGTTTCTTCTTCGTATCACTATTTTCTGGTTGAGGTTCTTCAGGAAGGTAAACCCATCTCCCCTTTCTCTTCAGTAACAACAAAGTATAAGAACCAAGAGCTGTTCTGATCTTCAGCTTTTACATGATAAGTTTTAGTTGATTTTATGTCTGTTACAGATTTGTAGTGGTGTAGTGTTGTATTATTAGGATGCTAGACTGCAGGCAGCATATTAGCATAATACTTTTTGTTTGTGTTGTTGAAAGAAGCATAAGCAAGAAAACTACCACTGATTTGATAATCGGGATCTAGCTCAAGTAGAAGGAAAGCTTTAGACAAGCAAGGTTTTTGTGCGATTTCGTTTTGCTTCCAGTGCATCACAGCATCATTTACTTTTTGATTGAAGATGCTTCTGATTTCCCATGCTAAACTCAAATTTCAGTTGTTGTCATGGCTACAAGTGGTGGTTCCCGAACGAAAAAACCTTGTGATTGTTGCAAAGAGTACTTGGACCATTTGGATGAAAAGAATCAAAATATGAGCTGCTTCCTCAGGCGTATGACTCCCAATTCTAAGCATAGCATGGTAGCATTTCAGAAATTTGATATCTTGCTCGTGTTTCTACATACATTGTATTCCCCATGTCCTTTGACGTGATTATTTTGTTGGAATTAGTTAGATAAATGCTGGCTCTAGTTTAGTACCTTGGTAAACTTGATCAGAGGTGCCAGGACTGCTAACTGAACATAATCCAAATTGCTGTGGTTCATCTATTCGTTCAGTGTTTCTGTGATATGTCCACACCTTAAAACAACAGAATAAAAGACTTGTATGTCGCCTTATTTTCCCTTTTAAGTGATTTATATAGTTTCTTTCATGCATACAATCTGAGTAACAGAACACATACTATCACTGGTCACTGCTGAATAAAGTAAATGACATTTGATAAAAAATGATGCACATTTATACTTAGCATTACAAACTTCTCATGGCTGGCAAATCATTCGAGTCAGAATAATATGTAATAATGCAGAGCTTATTGTTGATTCCTGTCAGTTTTCCCATGATGAAAGTAACTACCCTTCGATACTTTGAACAATACCAGCATTGTCTTTGACATAAGTAATTTATTTATATTAGCTACTGACGCTGCTCTGTACCAAAAATTGATCTTTACTATTGCTGATTTTTTCACATTGCTTGAGTATATGCTTTCTGGTATTGTGCCTGCTAGTTTAAAATGTGAATGCATTTCCTGACTGTAAAAATTAATACATCCCACTTTACATCATATTTATGTTATTTATCTGGCTGTTACAGGAATAGCTCTGTTTACATTAATACTTCTTCGGTTCCTCCAATTGTTACCGCAGGTCGTGCCAAAGAGATTTCTGAAGCATTTTGATGGGAACTTTTCTGGAGCCATCAAGTTAGAATCCCCTAATTGTGGTTGATATGATGTTAGAGTTACAAAGCGCTTTATTAAGGTAGTGTTCTGCCATGGATGGGGGAAATTTGTTGATTCCCACCACATAGAAGATAATGACTACTCGCTGTTTCGTCACATTGATAAATCTTGGTTTGAGGTTTTGATCCTCGATTCTGATGGCTGTGAGAAAGTGTTTCCCTGTGCTAGCATAAGTAACACCCAAGGTTTAAAAGTAGAAGTGCAGAATATGTTGATACTTCAAGCAACTCTCATCATGAGACCCCAGAATCATCAGCAAGTGAAACTGCAAAAATGGGTGCAGCATCCTAAGCATCTGAGTCAGGTTATACTGTTAATCAAGTTACTTGCACATTTGACTTCAATTTAATGTTACTTAATAATATGCATCTTCTGTGATTTTTTTGTTTACAGGAGAAGACATTCCATCTGAAAAAACATCTCTTGAGTCAGATGATCTTCAGACACCCCTCAGGCAAGATTATGTTTTGTCAAAAAGAAGCTATCTATCTGAAGCACAAGAGAAGAGAGTAATTGCACTTGTCCAGAAAATTCAACCAGAAAGTACTGCTTTTATAGCAGTCATGAGGAAGAGCCATGTTGAAACACCATGTCCTTATCTGGTAATATCACAACTCCATCCTGTTGGATGTCAACTCCCTTATCTCAAAATTAACATTATTGAAGCTGATTTTATGTTGATAAGAATTTATCCTCCTGATATATAAGGGGAATTCGGCCATCTTGAAGTTCTCAGGAACCTTCTGAATACTTATTAAACAAGTGATTTTTGTTTCTTTTCTTGACAACTCAAACTGTATTTTCTGTATTCTTGGTTTTCTGTCAAGGGCCTCACATCATGTTCCATCTATAATCAGGCTATTTCTAAGGGATATGCACTTGAACATTTCCCACATGAACACTTCAGAGGCCAGGCAAGAGCAAGAAGTGGCACCCCAAGTTTTACAAAGGAAATGATAAAAGACCACATATGCTTAGCGGACAGTGGTTAGACTTTGTTCGTGACAATCATGTGAAGGAGGGAGATATCTGCCTCCTTTTTCCAACAAAGGCAGGGAGAAGATCTGCATTCACAGTCTATCTAGTTCCCGCAACAGCAACTCATTTATGGGGTGCAACTGGTTTTGAAAGGGTTGGCCCATGCCATGGTAGGTCAAGTCTGAAGATGCCTTATGCAGTTCATATTGAGGGGGAGCCAACAGATGGTATCATAGAAAAGAAATTAAACAACATTCTGTACATTTCAAATTATTCATTTCTTATGGTTTAAAATTATCTGCAGGAGTAAATGTTTCACCAGAAGGTACCATGTGTGAAACCTCGCACGAATCTGTGAAGAGCGACTCTGGTAGTCCTTCTGAGCCTTCTTACATCGTACCATCTAAGACACATCTATCTCAATCCCAAAAAAAGGATTGTTGAAGAGAGAGTGCATTCCATCAGACCCAGAGTCCCATTTTTGTTGTAGTAATGAAGAAGAGCAATGTTGCTGCCACTCATTGCAGTATGATAGTGAGTTCTCTTTCTTTCTTCTGTTGAACTATATATTTCTTTACACTATGGTTCTTTCCATCCTAGCAAACCATTTGTTATTACATATTTGTTGAAAGACATTTGTTATTACATCATAGAAACTTCTTTTTTTTTAAACAATCAACTATATAGAGGCCACCATTTTAAATGTTAGGAATTGTTTTTTTTTTTTCAATGGCTAAGATGGTCAAGCTATCATCGTAACATGTTTCCAACATTCTGTCTGTAATCCGCCAGGAATTTGGGTCACAATTTGCTGCTCCACATCTTCCACATAGAGCGCAAACCATGGTGCTCCAGTACATGAGGAAGACATGGGAGACCAAAATGGCAGTCTTCAGTAGCAGCACAAAACGGTGGTTTCTTGTAGGAGGCTGGCCCAGATTTGCTCGTGACAATGGTCTGCGAGTTGGAGACATCTGTCTGTTCGAACTGAAGAACCAAGGGAAGCTTGCCATGAGGGTCCACATCATCTCCAAGGAGCAGTTTTAGTTTGAAGTAGAAGTGCTGCCCCTACTGTCGTTGTTGTTTCAGCTGGCTTGTACTCTATTAGCTTATTTTGCTTGGTTTGTAGTCTGGAATTAACCCATGGTTGGGGCTGATCTCCAGTTGGTGTGATGGAGTTACGGGGATGCACTATCCATCCTTAGAGACTCTAATAATCTCTATGTTTTATTTGGTGACATCTTTGTGAACCTGATGAACAATATTTTCAGGTTGAGAAATGCAATGCAACTTATTTTGCTCGCTAGTATTTCATCAACTTTGAGTATAGTGGAGATGGGCCATGGGCCTTGTATGTATGTATGTATATATTGGCTGAGCTCAAGTCTGCAACCGTATTTGCAAGGGGGCGTTGAGAACGAACAAAAACCTCTCCCTTCCTGCCTCCCAAGCTCCAATCTGACCGATTCCGCCGGCCCCTCTCCTCTCCGGCGACGGATTAGGCGCTGGAGAGGGAGGAGGGTCGAGGAATCATCGCGCGGATGTAAATAGGCTAGGTAAATGTCTTCCTAGGTCTAGGTTGTGCTCGCCGTCATCAGCCGATGGTGGAGCTAGGGTTTGCCGGGGGGATTCTTCTCCTCTGCGGCTGTGTCTTCCTGGTGGCGTCGACGAGGTGGTGTCTTCTTTTGGCATCAATGGCGAGGCCAGGGAAGTGAGGATTTGCCGGATCCCCTGTTCTGGAGTCCATGGCCGGCGACGCTTCTTCTTGCTCAGGTGTCCATGGCCGGCGACGCTTCTTCTTGCTCAGGTGATGTTGTTGGTGGTCCTTTTGCTCGAGGATGTGGTGCAGCTGTTGGGCGTTGTAAACGGTGGCCGGCTGGATCTGCTTCCCCCTCGGTGGAGTTCTTTGTCGACGGCGTGGTCAGCTGGATGGGATGGGGTGTGGCACCGGTCGATGTGCGACCGCCGTCGGCTTCATCCCATCTTTCGAGATGGGTGTCTTCTTTGACTCCTACAAAAGCTGGTGGGCGATGGGCCTTCTCCGGCTCAAGGTGGTTCTGGGCGTCTTCTTCGTTGGCGGTGACCGGCGACGATGACCCCGGGCTTCGTTGGCCTGCAATGGATCTGGGGACTGGGTTGTAATTTTTTCTCCTATCAGGTCCTTCGCGTAGTTTGGTTGTCACTGTATCCTTCTAGTGTGTTTCTGTATTTGTACTCGTACTTATACGTTTTTCTTATCTAGAAATACAGATACATATTAAAAAAAAAACTCCAATCTGACCAGAGACTGCACGGCCGAGCTCAGTCCCGCCGGCGTGCCGTAGTTTCCGGACGAGAATATGTACTGATGTTTATTTCCACTCCGTCATCTAAAATGAAAGATCCACCAACCACTGGCCAATCATTAATAGCCATTACCATTGTTTAATAAACTCAGTGCAAACCGAACACTGCAAAATATTCTTCCGACTATCGGGCTTCCTTCTCTTCCCTTCCCTTGATATACACGGTCCGCACAGCATTGGCAAGGAACCCCGATCGCAACTGTGATGTAAGGGCGGCTTACAAATTGGTACTGGTACTCCTACCTCATAGTCATTATTCTCTTTGCAAAACATTTCTCTGAGAGGTTCCTCTCTGCATCCCAATATCTTTGGATTCTTGGTGGGGTTTCTCCGGCTCCCCGAAGGTAAAGGGGCATCTCGCCTTTCTTTGAGCAGCAATAAAGAAGTTTGAGACCCATGAGCCGCTCTGATTTCTTCTTCTGATTACTTGAAAGTTTCTACTGGTTTTGAGGATGCGCAGAGTCGTATTGCACTGTAGTGCACCATTTCTTTGTATTGTACTATTGTAGATTGCAGTTGTTAGGGTGCTAGATTGTACTAGTATCCTAGGGTAACACGCACGTTTTGTTTTCTCGAATGAATCGTAAGCAAGAATCCTACCGCTGTAATTTACTAATTTTAGTATATTGGCACGCACTATCTCTCAAGCTTACCGTACCTACTAATTCAAGGGGCAAGATGGCTCATTTAAGTATTTAACAAGAAACACATCTTTGGGAAGCCAAAATTTCTATTTTTGATACGGGGTCAAGGTATTGTTCTGCATGCTCTACATCAGAGCAGAGCTTCTTTTCTGATTAAAGATGTACTATATATGATGTAATGTAATTCGAATTACAGTTGTCATGGCTAGAAGTGGTGGTTTTCGGACTCGAATGAAAAAACCTTGTGATTTCTGCAAAAGGTACTTGGACCATTTGGAGCAAAAGAATCAAAATGTAAGCTGCTTCCTAGGGCAGATGACTGCCAATTTCAAACATGGCTTGGTAAGCCTTTGAAAGCCTTTTCTTTCTCTCCTTGCATTTTGAATTTATCTGTTGGAATAAGTAAGTGGATTCTGGCTTTCATACTTTGATATGCTTCATTTCGGGCTAGCCATAACTGTTAACTGAACAGATTGCAAACTGCTTGTTGCGACTCATGTTTTTACACATTCATAAGTTTTATGCAGCTCCCCTATTTTCCCTTCAGGACTAGTTTATATTTTTGATATTGCTCTTTCCCATAACCTTTGCTATTGTGATTTTTTTACATTGCATGAGATTGTGATGTTGTATCTGCTAGTTTGCAGTGTGAACAATCATCCATGAATGCATTTTCTGACTCCAGAAAATACACCTTACATTGCTTCATATATTTTCTGTGTTTCTTTTTGCAATTTCTCTTTTTACATCACTACGTTTTTGCTTTTACTACAGGTAGTGCCAAACAGATTTGTGAAGCAGTTTGGAGAAAAGTTGTCAGGAACCATCAAATTAGAATCCCCTAATGGCAATCTGTACGATGTTGAAGTTTCAGTGCACTTAAATAAGTTAATGCTCCGACATGGATGGGAGGCATTTGTGGATGCAAATCACATAGAAGAGAATGACTTCTTGCTCTTTCGTCACATTGAGAAATCTCATTTTGAGGTTCTGATCTTTGATACTGATGGTTGTGAGAAAGCCTTTTCTTGTGCTGGCCTAAGAAACACCCCATATGTTCAAGAACAAAGTGTAGATTCTGTTGGTATTTCAAGCAGCTCTTGTCATGATACCACAGAATCATCTGGAAGCGAAAGGTCTGCAAGGTCTGAGAAGAGTGGATCCAGTAACCATGGAAAGACCACAAAGATGGCTGCAACATTTTCATCATCTGAGGAGTCAGGTTATAGCATTAAGCATTGATTTAGTTAGCCACATATTTTCCTTGAAGTTTATGTCAGCATTTCTAATTGTTTGTTGTGAAAATTTTTGCAGAAAACACTCCGGTGGAAAATGAACGTTCTGAGTCAGATGATCTTCAGACATGGCCTGTAGCTGATTATGTTTTAGCACGTAGAAGTCATCTATCTAAAGCACAAATGGAGCGAGTAACCACTATTATTCAGAAGATTCAACCTGAGATCCCTGTTTATGTAGCAGTCATGCAGAAGAACAATGTTCAACGCTGGGGTGATTTGGTAAGTCTAACATTAGCTTTTTATTGCAAGCTGTTGTTGGTGGTGTATTGTGAGTGAAATTCATCTATCTTAAATTTTTTCATAAATCTTATGAACATGTGGATAAATGACCTTTCCTTTGTCATTGTTTCATCATTGAAAAACATTTTGTTACTAACTTTTTATTGTTTTTTTGACATCATTTTCCATCTGTAATCAGGTTATTTGTAAGGAATATGCAATTGCACATTTTCCACAAGAAACAATGTATATCACACTCCAGAGCTTGAACAGGAGCAAGGAGTGGCATCCCAGATATTACATAAGAAAAGATGGAAGTGCGCACATGCTTAGGGGGCAGTGGATAAATTTTGTTCGTGACAATCATGTGCAGGAAGGAGATATATGCCTCCTCCTACCAACAAAAAGTCGAAAGAAATTCACGTTGATGATTTATCTGCTTCGCGCAACAGCAACTAATTCCAAGGGTGGAACTGGAAGTAGAACTTGTTTTAGGCCAGACTCATGCCATGCTATATCAAGTGGGAAGATCGCTTCTGCAGTTGATGTTAAGGAGGAATCAACAGATGGTATCATAGCAAAACATAACAACTTCTCAGATTTTAGCTTAGAAATCCATTTTTGGTCTGTCAACTCTTCTGTTTGTTTATTTTGAATCCCATGTCCAGTATGGTTCTTATGATTTAAAATCTATTTGTAGGAGAACATGTTTCATGGGAAAGTGACATGAATGAAGTTTCTGATGGATCTCTAAACAGCAAGGATTCTGAAGGTCCTCCTGAGCCTTCCTACATTTTACCAGAAATGAGCGGTTTATCTCGATCCCAAGAGAAGATTATTGAGGCCAAAGTGAGAGCCATCAATTCTGAAGTTCTCATTTAAGGGCATACCCAGTGCCGTAGGCTCCCGCACTGCGGGGTCTGGGGAAGGGAAAATAGCCAGCAGCTATCCCTGCACAAATGTGCAGAGGCTGGGGCTTGAACCCTGTACCTCTTGGTCACAGGAGGTAAAGCTCTACCGATTGCACCAGGGCCGCCCTTCCCCAAAGTGAGAGCCATCAATTCTGAAGTTCTCATTTACGTAGCAATAATGAGGAAGACCAATGTTGCTGTCTCTAAGCTAGTAAGTTCAATGCTTCTCCAAATTTTAGACTACTACATATTTTTGTTCTCCAAATTGTTGTTCTTATCATGTTAATATGGCACGGCGAAGTGAATGTGTTTCTTGTCTGAATTCCAAGCTATTTGCCCACTTTCATATCAACTAAGTATTTGCTACTACATCACATAAATTGCATATGCACGCTGAAAATAATTTGCAGAGTCAAATCATCATGCTAACTAATGAATGAACCCCTTGGAATCAGTTCCTTTGGATAATTTCAGACTGACACTGTGATGTATACGTGTTTCTATTTCTAACCACCAATCTTCTAATGTTTCAGGAATTCGGCACAAAATATGGTTCTGCCCATCTTCCAGCTAGAGAGCTAACCATGGTGCTCACAATGAAGGTTTCTAGGAGCCGCACGAGGTTTCTGGGGAGAGGCTGGACGACATTTGTTCGTGACAACGGTCTGCGAGTTGGTGACCTTTGTCTGTTTGAACTGAAGAACAAGAGGAAGCTTACCATGGAAGTCCATATCATCTGCAGGGAGCAGTTTTAGCTTGAGATGGAAGGAGATTGTGTCCTGTGATCCTGTCTGCTAGTACCTTGGGGGTTGTTATTTTGCTTGTTTTTATGGTATCTTGAACTTATACCATGGTGTGATAATCTCCGGACTGGCTGGCTATTCTCTGTTGGCCATCCTGGGAGGTCTTAACTGTGAACAGTTTCTCATGTTGACAGACGCAGCATCTTTTGGCAAGCCTTCTTATATAGGACTCATGGTAACTGGTGGTAAATCGGTGCAGGCATGGCAGCGGTCTTTTATATGATGTGATGAGATGGCATTGCTTGTGTTCATAATAACTAACAGCTTGAGCACCTGTGATACCGTAAAAGAATTTCTGAAAGTATTTTTTTCGACACAAAAGTGAACAGTAAATAGTACATCCAAGTCTATGTGGCTTGCATCCAATCAGAGGAAGTGAGTCTCTAGCTCACTTTATTGGGTGAGAGGTGAGCAATGCACCCAACCATCCATGTTCAAATCATGTTTGGGACTGAATTTGGGTGTATATTTTCTTTTTAATGAAAAACAACCTAGTTCCTCATAGGTTGATCTTATTTTTCTGTGTACATCAAATTAGGTCAGCCTGTGAAAACCAGAATAAATGGAATTCCTAAACAGGGTTGTCTTGATCCATAATTAGGCGAGAACATTATTCCCAGACTATCACATGCATAATCTCTGTTTGAACCTAATATTAAAGATCAATGCAGGGTTTCTTGGAAACCACAGTTTTTTAATCCAAAAATGCATCTGCCTCTTCCATGTACCTTATGTGTGACCTGGATTCACAATCCATGCTTATAGGAGTTAAATGACAACATCAATTGATGACATGTGGTGGGCTCTAGAAGAATGGGGGTGACGTGGCCTTACAAGAATCTAGGGAAATCAGATATCGTGTTTCTTTTATTTAAGTATAGAAGACAAGAAAAATATTTTAAAATTTCTTAAAGGAATATTTGGGATATTATTTTCTGATTTTTCATGGAAGTTTTAAGTATTAATTAGCATGAGAAAATATTTTTTGGCGTGCTTAAAAAGGTATTTTTAATGGATATACAAACTATATAGAAATAAAAGGACAATAATGTACTTGCGATGGAAGTATTTCAACAAATAGGGATAGGCTTTTATATGAATATAACTAGGTGAATTCTCCACGAGTTGCCGTGGGAATTTAAAGTTAGTCTTAGGGACCATTTGGTTAATGAAAGAGTGATATAAAAATGTGAATTATTTAATGAGAATTACAAACACATAAAGTTTAACTGTCTCAAGGATCAACAGAAAGCATACCCCGCACGTTGCCGTGGTAATTGATGATGATATGGAGTCACACTATTTGTAAAAATAGATAAACAATTATAAGTTAATGTTAGTAGATGATGTGGCACAATGCTAGTTAGTGGATATTATTGGATGATGTGTCATACTGATATTAGATCATATTTACAAATGCTAGTTGACCATAAATACATCTGCTAGTGGTTTGATGAGATGGATAGCTTGCAAGTTGAGGGTTGGATTAGTGGATGATGTGGCACAAGGAGGTGTTAGAGAATTAGTTAGTGGGTCTTATCTTTTATAGGAGATATGATGATGATATGGAGCCAAACTATTTATAAAAATAGATAAACAATTATAAGTTAATGTTAGTGGATGATGTGGCATAATACTAGTTACTGGATGTTATTGGATGATGTGTCATGCTGACATTAGATCACGATTACAAATGCTAGTTGACCATAAATGCATCTAGTGGGCTGATGAGATGGATAGCTTGCAAGTTGAGAGTTGGATTAATGGATGATGTGGCGTAAGGAGGTGTTAAATAATTAGTTAGTGGGTCTTATCTTTATAGATAAATAGATATGTATTAATTTGGCGAATTTTAGTTTTAGAGAACTTTATGGCTGCGGAAAGTGCTTGAAATAAATAGCTGTGTAAAACTCTGGGTCTACATGGCAGTTTTATGGGTGTTTGACTCGCTGACCAGTGGGGTCAGCATGCGGGGTTACGATTGTTGGCGCTGTGAACCCGGTTTACGTCATGTGCCCGTAGACCAGTGTTTGATCGAGCTATCCGTCCACTGAACCGAGTTTAGGGACCGTGGACCAGAGCGGCTTTGAGTCAATGGTTCATGAGAACTGGGTGTAGGGAGTGGAAGAGGAGAAGAAGAGAGAGGCTGGGGACGCCAGGCTCGGCGGGCCTGCTCGTCATAGCCTCATAGTCATAGGTGGAGCAGCGGACGGAGGAGGGAAACGGGAGGCCGCCGGCCGGTAGTAGCGTTCAAGTACCGGTGCGCGGCGGAACCTCACCGGATACGGGATGGCTCTCCGTGCGCCGATCTTGATTCTTGGCGCTTGGCGGGCTCCCACCAGACCTAATGAAGGCGAGAGCTCCCTGCCAAAATCGGCAGGTCCGATTGGAACGATTGGATTGAACCTGACCTGATGTATCGTATATTCGTACTACCTTTTGTCAGACCTGATGGGTCATATCATATTATTGCGCACGCGCAGGTAATCTGACGAAATACTCTGAAGCATCAGTGTTCTTCTATAGGTTCCTGACTCCTGATTGAGCTCACATAAGCGAGCATTCATATTCTGAGCTTTTAGGTTCATCCCACCTCTCCACACAAATGGCCAGGAGATGTGTGTTGTGTTTGCCAGGAGTGACTGCTGGCAAGTCTGAAGCAAAGATTAGATACAGGTATGTGTAAGAAGCAGTGGTAATCTAGGCACATTATTTTCTTTGCAGCATTACCATTTAAATACTTCAAGTTGTTCCATCTGGTCCACTGTATAATACAATCCGTTTCTTTAGTGATGTGGAAACTGTTACTGTACCTAATTATAAGTACATATTCCATTTCATTATTAACAAAAAGTATATGCTCCTTTTCACAGAGGACATGATGGCAGCTTCTGTAGATTCCCTGCCATATTTCACGAATTGTCATTCCATCAAGTCTCTCCAAAAGAGAGATGATCACCTCTGCATCCAGCACTTCTTTTTTTACTACTGCCTACCCATGGCCTGTGCGTGTGTGTGTATATAAGTGTGTATCGGTAGCTCTGACCTCTAAGGCACCATTCACGGCCGGAGTTTCTATGCAGAGGCAAGGGTGTTTTCTCTTCTCCTTCGAGCATCAATAATGTAAGAGACTGAAGAGCAGCTCTGATTTGTTCAGTTCTTTGCATTGCATTTTTGTTTGATTTCTAGCATGCTTTTGTCTGGTACTGGTAGTAGGCTAGTAGCGTGGGAGCCATTTCTCTTGAGCTCAATTTCAAAATGGATTATATTTTGGGTTCCCAATTGCAGCATCTAAGCGTAATGCAAAATTGCCTTTTTAAAACTATGCATAGACAAAAGTTGCCACCTGTGTAATGATTTACAAGGAAAAAGGGTTTCATTTAACAAGGGACTCATTTTTATGGAGCAAACTGCATCTATGATGGGGTGCTGAGATTTTGTTATGCTGGAAATGGGCGAGTATGCAGCAGAGCAGGGTCTTTTCTAATTGAATATGTTTCTAATATGAACTGCAGTTCCAGCTGACATGGCTACAAGTGGTGCTTCTGGAATGAAGAAATCTTGTAATCATTGCAAAAGATACTTGGACCATCTCGATGAGAAGAATCAGAGTATGAGCTGCTTCCTCAGGCGTATGACTGGCAGTCCTAAACACATCATGGTAATACTTCTCAAGTTTGATATCTTGTTTTCCATAACTTGCATTTCCCATCCAAAAATGTAAATTTTGATTTGGTAAAGGGATACTGGATTTAGTACTTTGATTAACTTGATTTGGGTTAGCCAGGAAGAAATGAAGGGTACTAGGCTGCTAGCTACTTCCTTTTTTTTTAATAATGTGCTAGCAACTTCCTGGACACTGCGAAGAGTGACACCCTACAGCCATATGGTCCTCGTAGTGAGGAACATAATTTAAATCACAGAAGTTCTTAAATTACTTTTAGTGTTTCATTTGATATGTCCAAGGCTTAAAACAGTGACAGGAAGTCTTTTATGCCATGTTAAAATAACCAAAGTATTTTTTTTTGAAACAAAAAATAGCCAAAGCTTCAATTTCCCTTTTCTAAAGACATCAATGTAGTTTGCTCCATAAAAAAACAATATCTTTTTGCTGATACATATCCGGACAAACATTTCTCAGATTACATTATTTGTTTTCGGTTGACCTTTGGCCAGGACTTGCTCTATTTACATAAATTCATTTCAATGTTACTACAGATCGTGCCAAACAAATTTCTGAAGCATTTTGCAGGAAAGTTATCCCAAACTATCAAGTTAGAATCCCCTAATGGCAGCGGATATGATGTTGAAGTTACAGAATGTTATAATAAGATGGTTCTCAGAGATGGGTGGGAGCAATTTGTTGGTGCCCACCGTATTGAAGAGAATGACTTCTTGCTGTTTCGGCACATTGAAAACTCTGTTTTCAAGGTTTTGATCTTTGATTCAGATGGTTGTGAGAAAATCATTTGTTGTGATTGCATTAAAAGCATCCGAAGTGTTGGAGAAACAAGAGTAGATTATGTTGATATTTCAAGCAGCTCTCAGTTTGATACCACAGGATCATCAGGGAAAGATTCCAGACGACATGGGGAAACTTTGAAGATGACTGTAACATCCTCGTCATCTGGTGGCTCAGGTTATACAAACATACATATACTTACTCTCCTCTTCTCAAGTTATAAGTAATTCCAACTTTCTGAGTCAGAGCATCTCAAGTTTAACCAAAATTATATAGAGGATTACAAAGATTTATGACATCTAATAGGTATTGCTATAAAAAATATAATTAATAAAGAACCTAATGATTATTATTTGTATTATATATGTTATTGTTTTGTTATATAAAATTGGTCTAAGATGCATTGACTTTTCAAAAAGTTGGAATGACTTATTATAATTTGGAATGGAGGGAGTATAAGTTCCTTTCATATTTGCCTCAAATTTTAACTTACTTTCCCTTTTGCCTCTTGTGTCAATTTGCACAGGAGAAGACATTTCATCTGAAAATGAATCTTTTGAGTCAGATGATCTTCAGGCACCAGGGGCTGATTATATTGTACCACATCGAACTTATCTGTCTCAAGAACAAAAGGAGAGAGTAAATTTGCTGATCAAGGAGATACAACCTAAAACTACTGTTTACATTGCCGTCATGCGGAAGAGCCATGTTCATCCCCTGGCTCCTTTTGTTGTAAGTTCACTACTATTGAATAGCATGTCACCGCTCCAAAAATTATTTCCTTTTGTTGTAAGTTCACTACTGTTTCCTCGCAAAAAAAGGGTTCACTACTGTTGAATAGCAAATTTTCTGACCCTCAACAAATTCTCGTGAACCTTCTGACTATGTGGACAAATGAAACTTTTTTCCCCTTTTGTTCGCTGTTGAAAGTATTATTTCTTAGGAGTCTTGGTTGTTGGTTCACATCACATCATGTTCCATCTGTAATCAGGATATTATCAAGGAATATGCATTTGCATATTTTCCACATGGAAACGCAAATATCACACTTCAGACACCAGGCAAGAGCAAGAAGTGGCACCCCGAATTCAACCCAACAAAAGGTAGTGTGTACAGGCTTCAAGGGCAGTGGTTAGACTTTGTCCGTGACAATCATGTGCAGGAGGGAGATATATGTGCCTTTCTACCAGTAAAGCTTGGTAGAAGGTTTACGTTTACAGTCTATCTACTTCGCGGAGCAGCTACTCATTCTAGGAGTGAAACTGGTTTTCAAAGGGCTGGCCCATGCCCTGGTGGATCTAGTCCAAAGATGGCTTCAAAAGTTCATATTAAGGAGCCAATGGATGGTATTATTGCAAAGTTTTAGAAAAAGCAATTGCATTTTTTATTACTTATTATTCCTTATTATAGACTAAAACTATCTGCAGGAGAGGATGTTTCATTGGAAAGTGACATGAATGAAAATTTGCGTGAATTTCTGGTGAGAAAAGATTCTGGTAGTCCATCTCAGCCTCTCTACATTTTACCATCCAAAAGCGGTCTATCTAAATCCCAAAAGAAGATTGTTGAAGAAAGAGTGCGAGCCATCAAATCTGACGTGCCCATTTATGTAGCAATCATGAGACGGAGCCACCTTGGGATGTTGTCGGACACACCTAGACTAGTAAGTTCAGCTTTCTTCTAAACTCATTCAGTTATTATTATTCATTCTTCTGGATTTGATTACTGTCACCTTAACCTGGTTTATTGATGTTGACATGATAGCTGTTGTGTGAATGCCAATCTATATATGCACCTGCTTTCATGCGAAACAAACTTTTTGTTACAACATCATAGTAATGTCTTCCTCCCTGTAAAAGACTGAGTACATAATGGCCAATAATATAGATTTAGAACTAGTTCATTTGAAATGTCCGCCTGCTTTCATAGTTTTAATAACTTTCTATCTGTTACACATCAGGAATTAGGTTTGCTTTTTCTAACTATGTATCTGTAACACATTAGGAATTAGGTTCGCGATATGCTATTGCTGTGAATCTCCCAGCTGGAGGGCAAACTGTGGTGCTCTGGTGCGGGAGAAATGTATGGAAGACCAATATAGTGACAATTCGTCAAAGGCATTATCTTTCTGGAGGTTGGCGCAAATTTGTTCATGACAATGGTCTAGGTTTCGGTGATATCTGTCTGTTTGAGCTGAAGAGGAACGAGA
Source organism: Bothriochloa decipiens (assembly GCA_023333625.1). NCBI lineage: Eukaryota > Viridiplantae > Streptophyta > Magnoliopsida > Poales > Poaceae > Bothriochloa > Bothriochloa decipiens. The sequence goes on from CM041629.1 coordinate 54,180,686, forward strand.
GGAAGCTTACCATGATGGTCCATATCATTCCCAGGAAGGAGCTTTAGTTTGTAAATAGTATAGAAGGAGTGGTGGCCTTTTCTTTGTGCTGGCACCCTTGTGGTTTATGTTCGTTATTTTGTAATACTTTGAAATAATCCATGGTTGTCAAATTATCTGTGCAACTCTTTAATTTGATGCTCTCTACCAGTATCAATCCATACTGAATTTTATTTTAGTAATTTTTATGCGATGCAGCACCTTTTGCTAGTTAATTCTTTTGGTGAAAATTTTGCTAAAAACTTATGGTGGAAAGGAAATTTACCGCAATACTGCTTGTGTTCCATTAGGCAACTGCAAGCTTTTTCCTTGCTGTACAAATTTGTATGAGAGCATGGTACACTGAGACTAGAAAAAAGAACATTTAGGGTAGTAGCCTGTTTTCATTAGTGACAAGTTTTTTTAATGACTAGTAGATTGTACATTAGTTAGGTTAATTTGGGATAGTAACGTGTTTTCATTAGTGATCAGTTTTCCTGTCACCGGGTAGATTGCAAACTTGAAGCTTCGGCCGAACTGTTTTATCTTCTTGTAAGCTCAGCCACTGGCCTTCCCCCTTTTCTTCTAGTTAATATCCGAAGTTTCTGCAGAAAGAGATTGGCAACCTCAATTGACCTCAACCAAACAGGCTTTCTCCATGGCAGATCAATCTCGGAGACCTTTGTTTTTGCTGCAGAGGTTGTCCAAGCGTGCAGCAAACATCGATCTCCAACTCTTGTGCTCAAACTTGACTTTGCCAAGGCCTTCGACACGGTTAATTGGGAGGGGTTGGACTACATCTTGGCGGCAAGGGGGTTCTGTGCAGTATGGAGGAAGTGGATGTGCTCACTTCTGGAAGCTTCAAAATCTGCTATCCTTCTAAATGGGGTGTCAGGTCCGTGGATCAATTGCAAGCGTGGGCTCAGGGCGACCCCTTTCACCATACCTCTTCCTCTTAGTGGCTGACACTCTTCAGGCAATGATCAGAAACAAAGCTGCTCAGATTAGACACCCTCTTATTGCAGATTCTGGATGTGTTACACTTCAATACGCCGACGACACCTTTATTGTGTTAGAAATAATCTGCTGCTGTCCTCTCAACTTATTTTCAGCATGGGCAAGGACATGGAGGACAGTCGGTCGTGGCCTTCCTTGTCTCAGTCCCGTAGAGCATGGCAATAGGTCGTGCGCCTGTAGAGGCTCCATCAGCCACGTCTCGAGCTGATGTTAGAATAGTACTAGGAGTAGTTGAGCACTGTAGTCATGCCTCATGTACCCGATAGTGGGTGAGGTCTGTATATAAATTCTATGCAATACAATGAAAATGGCAGCTTTTTTGTCATCATATTCAGACTTTGTCTTCCGCCAACGCAGAGACAAAGGGTGTGCTGTGTGTGTGTTCTGGAGCTCTACTCGTTTCCATCCTTGGTTCAAGGAAGGTCTCGAGGGGTAGGGTCGAGCAGGTGCTGCTCGCCTCTACGGTGCTAGGTCCTAGCGCCAACATATGGTATCAGAGCAGTACATCGTTGCTAGGCCCAACGGCCGACGATGGCGGACGCGGTTCTGCAGGATGCAGGCGCTGAGGGGCAACTCCAGCCAGTGGCGTAGCCGCAGCAGGTAGAGGTGCGCGTGATCAAGGAGTACGGCGGGACCAACTCCTGGCCGATGCTCACCCACACCTACTACGGGGAGTGGGCTGTCTAGATGAAATGGAAGTCCCACGCCCGGAGGTGGTTCCTCGTCAGCAAGTTGCTCTGCGTGGTGCCTCCCAAGTACTCGTAACTCGCCATGTCCATCGAGATAATGCTGGATATTTCCACTTTGTCCCTCGAGGATGTGGCAGGGAGGCTGCGGGTGGTGGAGAGCCACGGACTTGCACCGCCGGAGAAGGAAAAGGCCAAGCTGATACTGACCGAGGAGGAGTGGACGACGCGGATGAAGGAGAAGCGCCGGACCAGGGAAGGCTCTAGCCGCGGCGGTGGCGACCGCAGTGGCAACGGCGGCAAGTAATAGGGGAAGGCTCCAGTGGACAAGAAGAAGGGCAAGAAGAAGTTCACTGCCTCCAACGCCGGCAGCAAGTGCGGCAAAGTGGGGCACTGGGCGCGCGAGTGCCCGGAGAGGAAGGAGAAGGAGGAGGCACACCTGGCTCAGGACGACAGCGACGAAGAGCAGGCGCTTTTGATGGGTGAGTACTGCGCTCTGCAGAAAGGCAAATCAGGGGAGGTGGAGGTGGAGCAGAGGACTGCGCCGCAGGCCGTCGAACTTAACGAGCCACGGGCGTAGACACATCTGGGCGCAGTCGGCGACGAGAAGGAGTAGCGGTGGTACCTCGACTTCGGTGCGAGTAACCACATGACTGGCTATCGCGCCACCTTCTCCGACCTCGACACGAACAAGACCGGCACGGTCAAGTTCGGGGATGGCTCGAGGGTGGACATTCAAGGCCAAGGCACGGTCGTTTTCTGTTGCCAGAACGGGGAGCAGCGCGCGTTGACGGACGTGTACTTCATTCCCCAGCTCCGCGCGAGCATCATCAGTTTAGGACAGCTTGACGAGCGTGGGGCGGAGGTGCTGATCCGTGACCGCATGCTGCGGATCAGGGACAAGGAGCGGCGTCTTCTCGCCAAGGTAACACACACACTCCAAAAATCGACTCTATCTCCTTGACTTGAAGGTGGAGCATCCTGTGTGCTTGGCAGCGGCGTGCACGCAGAAGCCGTGGCTGTGGCATGGCCGGTTCGGCCATCTGAGCTTCGACGCTCTGGGTTGGCTCAGGAAGATGGTGACCGGGCTGCCACGGATCGAGCATGCCGGGGAGCTGTGCGACAGCTGCCTGGCGGGGAAGCAGAGGCGGCTGCCGTTCCCCAAGACGGTGAGGTATCGCTCAACGGTACCCCTTGAGCTGGTCCATGGGGACCTCTGCAGGCCAATCATGCCATCGACGCATGGCAGACGGAGGTATTTCCTCCTACTCGTGGATGACTGCAGCCGCTACGGGCAGAGGCGGAATGCGGCAAGCAACTGCAGGTGCTCCAGACCGACTGCGGTGGCGAGTTCACAGCGCTCGAGTTCAGCGAGTACTGCGTCGAGGAAGGGGTGGGTCGACACCTCACAACACCCTACTCGCCGCAGCAGAATGGCGTCATGGAGCATCAGAATCAAACCATCATCGGCATGGCACGCTCGATGATGAAGGCCAAGGGTATGCCGGCGGCGTTCTAGGGAGAGACGGTCACGACTGCCGTGCATATCCTCAACCGGTTACCGACCAAGGCCCTCGAGGGAAAGACGCCGTATGAGGCGTGGCATGGGCGCAAGCCCAACGTCTCGTACCTGCGCACGTTCGGCTGCATTGGTCATGTGAAGACCGTCAAGCCGGGCCTCGGGAAGCTGGAAGACAGGAGCACCCGCATGGTGTTCCTTGGTTACGAGGAGGGGTCGAAAGCCTATCGGCTATACGACCCGGTCAGAGGCAAGGTCGCGGTGTCCTGGGATGTGATCTTCGATGAGGCAGCGTCGTGGGCTTGGGATAGACCGGAAGCGGAGGGCCTAGACGGTGGCAGGCTCGGTGACTCGTTCGTCGTCGAACATCTAGTCATCCATGGCCACGGCGAGGCTATGGAGGAGCCGAGGACCGGGGACGGCGCGGCAGCGGGAGCCGAGGTAGCAGAGCCGCCTAGTCCGCCCGGAGCAGGGGTTCCGAATCGTGACCTTACTCTGAGCCGTGGAGTCTCGACCCCATTCTTGGGACAGGAGGCGTCGAGCGGTGCTCTAGGGGCGGCCTCGACCCCGACAGCGCGGGGAGCCTCGACCGCGCAGGGACCCTCAACCACGCAGGGAGCCTTGACCGCACGGGGACCCTCGACCCCACGAGGAGTCTCGATCGAGGGGGCTCGATTTCGATCGGGTAAGCTCGAACGCGAAGGCCGGTTCGACCAAGAAGCAGTTGGGCTCGACTACACGTTCGGGAGTGGTCCTGTGGCAGAACCTCCTAAATCATAAGCCCACATGCATTATTATTGTCCAAACTGACTCCAAATAACCATGAATGTGTGCCATGAGACTTAAAAGGTCTGTCGGGTAAATCCTGAATCAGCCACGATTCTTCGAGAAGGATCAATCATTACAAAGAGACATTGCAGTATTACAACAGTTTTATACAAGTAAGATATATCGGAGTAAAACAGCAAAAGGATTACAATAACATAAGTTTACAAACCATTTAGTCTCAAAGCTAACAAACCATAAGTTTAATTATTACAAACCATGGTAGTAGTGGAGTAGTCGTAAGTAACTTTATTACAATACCAGTTAATAGTCTCTGCCCAAGAGCCAAACATCCTACTCATCGTCACTTTCCGCAACGACTGTCATGCAGCAGGATGCGAAGCACTCCTGCCCATGAAACTCACATGCAACAAGGGTTCAACAAACCCTGAGTACAAAAGTACTCAACAAGACTGACCCGACGAAAAAGAGGGGTGAAGACTCAGAAATGCAGGCTAGAGGGACAAGGTAAGGCTTGCAAAAGATAAGAATTTTTGCAGAAAAGCTCAACAAAAAGTAAAGTTGTCTTGCTCTATATCAAAATTACCCACCAACTTCATTCTTAAACCTTAAGTATTATTCAAGTTGTTACTACGATGATGAACAACGATCGAGTCTTCTTCTCCGAGAAGCAACGGCGATTCGAATCCATTTTCATACCCAGCTGGGACCTAGATCTTGATATGCATGAGGCTCTAACCAAAATACATACCAGACCAAAGATATACCTGGATAACAACCGCAGCCATATATCACCACATGATACACATGAGCACTTCGACCCAGTGTACGATATACATGGGAACTTAAACCCACAGTATAACACACTATGAAATATGTGGGAACTCTGGCCTCACTATATATCACTCCATGACATACCTGGGCTCCAACCCTTAGTATGTCACTTCATGCATGTGGATTTTCTAATTTCTCGATATCACCAGATCATCATCAGACAGGACCTAGGGCATCAACAGACGGGAACACTATAGAGGGACTCCATTCCCAATGCAAATTACCCGCCCGGACTCAATTTATTAACTATTATCATGATTCCAACAAGAAAAGCCATCCTTATCTTTTTCATTCTTTTTCTTTTTGAAAACCTACTAATTAAGCAGGGCTAAGCATAACTAAATATTTTCCAAAAATAGGTTACAAGGAATATAGAATTAAGACAGGTAATGCAATTGGTAGGTTATCATTCAACGCCTAGTACTTGATGCAATATAACATAACTACAACAATAAAACCTTTATAAAATAGAATAGGGTTTGAATGCATCTGGGGCTTGCCTTGGTATTCGGGGTAGATAGTCTCGATCTCTAGATCAACTCCCGATTCTTGAATCTGCTCTTCCTTGGGATCTGGTGCGACAATGTTAAACTCTCCGTCAACGAAAACTATACGATAAAATGATATACTTCAACATGATGGAATAGTAAACATGATGCTCGATGGATGCATGACCAGATTAAGGGCTTGAGTACAACTTTCCTTCACGATAAAGTTGCAACCCAACAAAACTTACTTACTAAATTTATTAGGGTTAACTATGTCATTAAAGAAATTATTTAAGCACATGAAATAACGTTGATTAGACCCTATTGACATGATCCAGGTAAGCGCAAAACAATTAATGAAAGTGCCAAAGGTCATTAGGGTTAATGACCCAAGGTCATCAAGCAATCCCAAAGTCAAACAACCCTATAATGATTAAACATGATTAAAGGGGTTAATTATTTAATTAAAAGCATTAAAATAATGGCATAAAAATTAAAGTTGTCTAAATGACCTCAAAATTTTATTTTGAAAAGCTCTTGGTCTAATTAGATGGCAAAACAAATTTCAGAAATAAAGGCCAACTATTTTATTTATTAAAAATCATAAAAGATGCATTTTTAATTAAAATGACTAATTTTAACTTATGCAAAAATTACTCAAATTTGATATTTCATATTTTTTCTAGGTAGAGGACATCATAGAGAACATGCACAAAAATTTTTAGAATTTTTGGATCTATACATGAATTACTATGATTTTTAAAAAAATAGCATTTAAATAATTTTCTAAAATAAATAAAAGAAAAAAAAGAAATTCGGCCCCCGACGTTGACCAGCAGCCGGGCGACCTTGACCGGCGATTACTCGCCGGCGGTGAGGTCTCTGGTGATGGGCTTGGCACCTACGGGCTCTGCTCAGCATGGCGAGTTGATTTGACTAGCTAATGGAGCGGCGGGGGCACGGCGGCGCATTGGCCGGCGGCCATGGCGGCACAACGGCGCGGCGACGCGGCTGTCGAGTTCACCAGAGCTTCTCCGGCATCGGCAAACACATGGTCACACGCAGGACCTTCACACGAACGCGATAGACAACAATATGAAGTCGTTCTCGACCCCTAGCCCCGACGGCTACGCGCACGGCGGCGCTGGCAAGGTCGCCTACGGCGGCCGGACAGTACAACACGGCAAATATGAAATTGAAGGCAAGGACAGGCGTAGGAGCTCACCGCGGGTCTGGTGCGCACGCTATCGGGCTCAGAGACGGGCTGAGTCGAGCTGCAGACGGTGGCGGTGATGGCGACGGCGATGGCGGCGGCGGTGTTCCGATGGCAAGGACGGTGCTCCGACGTGTCCTGTCCACCAGAGAGCGAACCAAGGTACGCATGAGGAGTAGGATAGCATGAAGAACACAATAGGAGGGTTAATGAGAATATATAACCTACTCTGGCGGTGGTGGCTGGTGAAAGAGCTCGCGACGGCTCGAATGCCGGTCGCGAGGAAGACGACGGCGTGCGGGCAGCTCGAGCAGAGAGAGTGAGCACGGGCTAGCTCAAACTGAGCGCAAGGACAAGGTGGAGCTTTTGGCAAAAGCAATTGAGCAGTGGTGGATTGACAGCAATGAAATCAAGCGGCGGAGCGAGGTCGTCGGCGGTGGCGGCGGGGAAAGAGAAGAAAAACGACGGCGGCCGACCGGTATTTAAAGGCCAATGGAGACGCATGGGCGAGCAACACATCAACGATGAAGTTTCGAGCATCAAGGCGAGCTAGTGTCCATGGCATGTGCAGCGGTGGACGGCGGCGGGGCTTGAGAAGCCGGCCATGGCGGCCACCCATAGGTTTCGATACTGGTCAAGCAAATTATAGAAATGCCATTCGTCGAAGATAATAAATTACTCCAAAAATTATATAAGAACTTGAAAATCTCAAAAAATAAAGTTTGTATAACTTTTCAAGGGCTAAATTTTTCATTTAATAAACATTTTAAAATTCTGCATAATTTTTTAAATATGAATTCAAATTCAAAAGGGAATAAAACCCTAGAAATAAACATTTGAAATTACTTTTGATTTTTCGGTAAAACCTAAAAATCTTCAAAACTATGAAATGTTTAAATTTGTAAACCAAACATGTTTCATACATAAGGTTTTCTCAAATTATGCATAAATTTTGAATTATGCTCTTAAAATCAAAAGGGGACAAATGCTGGAAAACTATATTTTCAAATTTATTTGAAATTATTTTTGGAAACTTGAAAAACTTTGAATACCAACTTTGTAGATCTTGTCAAGATCTACAAACTATCTTTTTAGAGTATTTCCAAATTCCTTATAGATTTTGAATTATAGAAAAGGGGACAAAACCAGGTTTTGAAATAAAGGGTTTTTGAAACCTAACTCAAATTCGATTTGGTTTCTAAATTAATTTGTTGGTCATTAGTGATCACAAACATCATCCAAGGACATTTTTAGGTCAATGACCCAATGACACCCTTGGTTGACCAAGTTGACTTTTGAAAAACATTTTATAACTTTCCAATTTGAATTTAAATTTGAATTAAAAAATTTGGGAATAAGCTTTGAAATCTAAATTCAACTTCAAATATGGAAATCACTTTTAGGGTTGGACTTAGATTTATACACTATTCTTGACACTAGTGTAAACCCGGTTTACACCTCAATTATATAGAATATAAATCAAGTATTTGAGATGACATTCGAAAGTAAGATTTTATTATTTCATGTGACAAAACGTTCCAGAAACACATTCAACCTATGAAAGGTAAACTTGTTTTAGTTGATGCACATCAAGATTGACTTAATCATGAATGCTTTGCAATGCATATGATGACATGGCATGTTTTTAGTTATCATAACACCAGGGATGTTACAGGTCCCAACCGCAAGGCCAGCCTTGACCGCGCGTCGCCTAGGCTTGACTCCGCGTCAGGCGGTCTTGACCGTACATCAGGAGGACACGGCCACGGACGTGGGGGCCTCGACCACATGAGTCAGATCAAGGAAGGCAGAGGGCTCGACCCTATGCCTGCAGGACCAGTCGAGGGCCACATCGACCTGGCCGCGAACGCAGGTTCAGGAGGAGAGCGAAGGGGCTCGACCATGACTGCAGTGACCACGGCTCGAGCGGTCCTGAATGCGGGTTTGCAAGAGAGGGCCCTTGACTGCTCGAGGGGTCTCGATCACTGATCGGGAGGCCTCAAATTATGGAGATTTTTCGCTGCGAACGACCCCGCCTCGAAGAACCACGGTGGAAACAATCGAGTATGTGATGCCACCGTCAGACGTTTCGGAGTTCGTGGATGCATACCACGAAGGGGAGGAGGTTCGATTCTGCCGCTTGGACGATGTTGTAGCAGATTCGATGGTGCCCGGGCTGGCAGCGCGGACCATCGACGACGACCATACTCTGCTTCTGATGAGTGCAAATGAGCCGACCATGTTCGCTGTTGTGGAGCGCGACGTGGCGTGGCGGAAGGCAATGCTGGAGGAGATGAAGGCCATTGAGGAGAACAAGACCTGGGAGCTGGTCGATCTGCTGGTGGGTTGCCGGCCGATCGGACTTAAGTGGGTCTTCAAGGTGAAGCGGGATGAGCGTGGGGCAGTGGTAAAGCACAAGGTACGCCTCGTTGCTCGAGGTTTCGTGCAGCGTGAAGGGGTCGACTTCGAGGAGGTCTTTTTCCTCGTCGCACACGTTGAGTCAGTGCAACTCCTGCTCGCCCTCACTGCTGCCAAGGAGTGGCAGGTTTACCACCTCGATGTCAAGTCAGCGTTCCTCAACGGGGACCTGGCGGAGACGGTCTATGTTAAGTAGGCGTCGGGGTTTGTTGTCAAGGGCGCGGAGAAGAAGGTGCCACGCCTACGCAAGGCCCTCTACGGCCTGCGTCAGGCACCACGGACGTGGAACACCAAGCTCGATGCCACCATGGCTGAGCTTGGGTTCGGGAGATGCGCCACGGAGCATGCACTGTACACCCGTCGACGGGGGAAGGAGCATATCATCGTCGGAGTGTACATGGAGGACCTCATCGTCACCGGCGCACGGTCATAGGACATCACCAATTTCAAGGAAGAGATGGCCGCGCGGTTCCTGATGAGCAATTTGGGTGCCCTATCCTACTACCTCAAGATCGAGGTGAAGGAGGGGGAGGACGCCATCAGACTTGGGCAGCACACTTACACACAGAAGCTTCTCGAGTGGGTGGGGGATGGCGGACTGCAAGGTTGTGGCCACACCAATGGAGGAGCGCGTCAATCTCTCGAGGCAGAGCACCACGGCGAAGGTGGACGCTACACTCTACCAGAGCATCATAGGCGGTTTGCGCTGGCAGACTCACACGCGGCCGGAAATCGCTTTTGCAGTGGGCTATGTGAGCCGGTTCATGGAGGATCCGCGGGAGGATTACTGGACGGCGGTCAAGCGTTTGTTGCGCTACGTCAAGAGCACGGTGGAGTTGGGGATTGTCTTCCCCAAGAGCGGCGGGCTTCAGCTAAAGGTGTTAAGTGAAGCGCCGTCCGAGGACAAGGAGGGCGCACTGGGACTCATGGCGTACAGCGATGCAGACATGGCGGGAGATGTGGACGGGGGGCGGAGCACTTCCGGCGTGCTTGTCTTTCTCGGCGGAGCGCCGATCGCCTGGCAGTCACTGAAGCAGAAGATGGTGGCCCTGTCTACCAGTGAGGCAGAGTATGTGGCTGCGGCCACGGCGGCGTGCCAGGTGGTCTGGCTGCGACGGTTGCTGAGCGAGCTCACTGGTGTCGAGGCTCGGCCACCGGCGCTCAAGGTGGACAACCAGCCAGCAAATTGCGCTGGCAAAGAACCCCGTCCTCCACGACAGGAGCAAGCACATCAATGTGAAGTTCCACTTCCTTCAAGATTGCGTCGATGTAGGACAGATCCTCATCGAGTTTGTCGACACTGGTCGGCAGCTCGCTGACATCCTCACCAAGTCAATCGGGCGTCTTCGGTTCCAAGAGCTGAGGAAGATGATTGGCATGGTGGAGATCAAGGGCTAGCAGCAGGATTAGGGGAAGATTGTTAAAAATAATCTGCTGCTGTCCCCTCAACTCATTTTCAGCATGGGCAAGGACATGGAGACAGTCGGTCATGGCCTTCCTTGTCTCAGTCCTGTAGAGCATGGCAATAGGTCATGCGCCTATAGCGGCTCCATCAGCCACGTCTCGAGCTGATGCTAGAATAGTACTAGGAGTAGTTGAGCTCTGTAGCCATACCTTATGTACCCGATAGTGGGTGGGGTCTGTATATAAATTCTATGCAATACAATGGAAATGGCAGCTTCTTTGCTACCATATTCAGACTTTGTCTTCCACCAATGCAGAGACAGAGGGTGTGCTCTGTGTGTGCTCTGGAGCTCTACTCATCTCCATCCATGGTTCAAGGAAGGTCTCGAGGGGTAGGGTCGAGCAGGTGCTGCTCGCCTCTATGATGCTAGGTCCTAACGCCAACATATTGTTACGAAGGGTGATGTCCGGGACGTCCTTTGTCTCAAAGAAGTCCTCCAGCAGTTCTCTGAAGCCACTGGCCTGTCCGTCAACTATCACAAAAGTACTATTGTTCCTCTTCGCATGAAACCGGACACTCTTCAGCAGTGCGTCGACTGTCTTGGCTGCAAATTGGAGTCTTTCCCGCAAAACTATCTAGGCTTACCTCTATCAGCATCCAAGCTCCCAGTTTCAGCCTTCAGTTCCTACGTTTCAAGAACCGACGCCCACCTTTCCTACTGGCAGGCCTCACTGCTAAACACCATGGGAAGGGTAGTACTCATCAACTCTGTGCTCGACAGCCATCTGGTTTATGCTATGTCGGCCCTTTCCATCCCGCCAACAACCATCAAGGAGATTGACAAAAGAAGGCGTGCTTTCCTCTGGGCAGGGGAGCCCAATACCTCCTCTGCCAAATGTCTTGTCGCTTGGGAAAAATGTTGCATAACCAAAGATCTTGGTGGCCTCGGCATCAAGGACTTTGACACTCAGAATATTTGCCTGCTGCTGAAGCTTATAAACAGACTGCATTGCTCTGAAAACTCAGCATGGGGGAGATGGGTGCGTGGTCAGGCCAACCTCTCAACCCTCCGGGGAAATCTGCAGGGGCACAACTGGGATGTTCTTCGATCCATTCTGCCACTCTACCAAGCATTGACAACGGTGCAAATCAAAGATGGGACTGCCACCTCCTTTTGGAATGATGTCTGGTGTCTTGACGAAGCTTTGGCTGACAGGTTTCCGGCAATATACAGTCACTGTACCAAGAAGGATGATTCTGTTGCGGAAGCAATACAATCACAGCTAGTCGACGCCTTTGTTCCCAGACTCACCAACCAGGCCGCCTCTGAACTTCAGCAAATTCAATCGATTATGGAATAAACAACTCTATCTCCGGGCAACGATCGAAGAAAATCGCAGTTTGATGGTGGACACGGCAAGCTGGACTCTTCCTCCATTTACAGACTTCTCAAAGCCAGACAACACCCTGCCGATTCCCTATCTGTGTTCATCTGGAAAAACTCTTCCCCACCTCGAGTGCAGTTCTTTATGTGGCTTGCCACCAAGGGAAGACTTCAGTGTCGAGCAAACCTTTTCAAGAAGAAAATTGTCACCGCCACAAACTGTGAAGTCTGCGGCGCCCCCGAAGAAACCTCTGATCACATACTGCTGCACTGCCACTTTGCCAGAGAATTTTGGAGTGCCTTGGGTCTAACGATCAGTGACGGTATGTCCATGAGCGACTTGAACTCCATGCCTATCATCCAGGCCATCCCCTCCTCGCAACACAGTAGCTTCATTGCATTATGCTGCTGGCAGTTATGGAAACGTCGCAACGCCTTTGTCTTTCGAAATGAGAACCTCTCTCCAAGACAAGTTTTGCAAGCATGTGCCCTGGATGCTGCAGCTTGGCAACCTCAATTCCCCAAAAAACAGAAGCAGATAAACGATGCCTGGTGTGTTTTTCTCTATGAGAGAGTAAATCAGACCATGTAATTTTTGTAAAATTTGTATAGCTTTCTTCGACCCCTCTGTTGTACATCAAACTCGACCTTTTGGGTCTTTCTATACAAAATTAGGTGGGGAATTTCCCCCCGTTGAATGCTCAAAAAAATCCGAAGTTTCATGTTTGCATCTAGCTTATAGCTCATTATTAATCTTTGACGCTTCGAGAACGTAGTTGTTTATAGCTCTCTCAACAAGACACGTGTAAAGCACGTCCTTGAAAAATATGTAATATGTAATATTATATCTTTTAGCATAGAGGTATTTTGGTCATTTTGCAAATCATAACCCAATAGGATGGCTATGAGCCTATGACATATCTGCTTGACCACCAGTCGTGTGATGTTTGTGTGTCAGGATATCATGTCATATATTTTAACTTATTAAAAGTACATGACATGATTAATCTAAAAATACTTATTTGGTAATCATGTTAAAAAAACTTATTTGGTATTATCAATATTGTTTTTATATTTGGTTAAATTTGAAATTATTTGACTCTTCCGAAGTTAAATAATATCGGTATATGTTTGGAAAATTGCAAGACATTTTTCTTTTTTCATCAGCGAATTCTGTTTGTGCTTGCCATCAGGGGATCCTTTTCTCTTTTTCTCGGTAGTTTGCTCTTTTCCGACGTGGAAACAACAGACAAGCCTTTAAGGCCGGAGCCCAACGGAGCACCACAGTCCGCAGCTCTCCTGCCCACAACCTTGGTGCCGCCTCCCTTAAGCCCTTGCAAATGCCGGGTCCCCCGATGGTTCGGAGCCCTGGCTTCTTGGGGGGAGATTCCGGGATTAGGGGCGTTTTGAGCATGGTATGTATGTATACTCGATTTCTCCATTCTCTGTCTGTCATGCGATGATTCTTGTTCTTTTTCGGTTCTTGGCGGCGGAACAGATTGGCCGGAGTGAGTTTCATTGGCAGTGGCAATGCAATGCGTGCCCCACAGAAAAGAAAGGGCCTGATCTGCAATTTTTGGATACCCCCGTTGGGCATTACTGTTATGATTCACATTACCTGGTCTACAGTTGGCTTGGTTTTAGTGCTCTGGTCCCAATCAGCATGGAATTCGCGTTACACCCATTGAAATGTTGAGGTTGCCCCCATTGTGCAACAATTTTTTTTTTGTTTTGTGGTATTGTGCAGCAAGATTAATGGTTTGCAAATGCTGCTGGTGACCTTTATATGGAGCCTTTTACTTCCGTGTCATTAAAAAAGATGACATACTCATCCATACCCCTAAAAGATGGCCGTTCTTAACCCTGAGTCTGAAAACTTCTCTCGTCATGGCACAAAAGTAAAAGGCTCCTTTATATGGCCGACTTATGCCTTTCAGCCTTTGATTTGCACATCATGGGGTGGGAGGGGAGCATATGTCATAGCCAGATGATGGCTGGGCATGGGCTTGGTACAGGGTGTGGTAGAGATTTTTATTTGGCATTCTCATCAATGGTGGCCAGTGGCAATTATATTAATTCATGGGCAGCCTTGGAGCTTAGATGCAATTAGGTGGATCAGATCTAAGAAAAGGCAAATAAGAAACACAAGAATACAAACATGTTATGCTTGTGATGGATGACTAATATTTGAACCTTCTTTATTTTTGTAGGTAGGCTAATACTTTAGAGTAACTATTTGATGTAATGCCCAGACGTTCTATCAACGTATATGGAAATATGGTCGGCAGAGTTTGATGCTTGCATAACTCGTAATTTCATAACAGCAAACCTTTTGTTATTTTTACAGAACACTGTGTGTGAAGTGTGCGGAAATATTGGTTATAAGCATCTTCTGGTAGGTTGCAGAGGCTGCAACAATTCTGTGGTGCACCTGTATGTTTTCTTTTCATCCTAACGATGGTTTATTTTATTTTATTCCTGTTTATGTGAATAGTACCAGGTGTTCAACCTTCTAGTGTAATTGTGTTGGTGTGCCATTGATTACGATTCACCTTTTCTTATTAGGATTTGTCATTGTGTAGATGCTATTTGGAAAAAGTTGTCTTTGATGCATCATTGGTAGAGTGGTGGTGTTATGAATGCCTACAATGGGGTGGTGAAGTTACTCGCAGCAGGTTTCAAGAAAAGGCAGAGGACAAATGCCAACAAGATTACAGAACTAGCAATGAGTTGCCACAAGGAAGCATTGATGCCAATGTAACACAACTATCTATTCCGCAAAAAAATGCCATGGACAAATGCTTGCCTCATTCACCAAATGATGGTAGTGAGAAAGTGTTTTCTTGTGGTGGCTTCAGAAACAAAACAAGTGCTCAAGAAAGTAGTGTAGATTCCATTGATATATCAAGCAGCTATCAACATGGTACCACTGAATCATCAGAAAGCATTGAAAAATTCATTGAATATCGAACCTGTCATCGTGACAAAACAATAAACAAGGATGTAACATCCTCATCATGTGAGTTTTCAGGTAATACTATTGTTAAAGTAACCTAAATATTTTCCTCAAACTCCACCATATGTTATTATTATTATTGTTCATCGAGAACTTTTTTACAGGAGAGCACATTCCCTCTTCAAATGATTCTTTAGAGTCTGATAATCCTCTGGCACCCCCAAGGGTTGATTATGTTTTATCATATAAAAGTTATCTATCTGAAGAAGAGAAATAGAGAGTAGTGGCATTTATCCAGGAAATTCGACCTGAAATCACTATTCTTGTAGCTGTGATGCAGAAGAGGAATATTCAACCCCCAGGTCCTTTTCTGGTATAGTCACTACTCTGAATAGGCAACTCACGTCTTTCAACATAACTGGTTGATAATTTGTGACCAACTTATATGGGAAATTTATCTATGATCTTCAAGTTGTCATGAATCTTTTGAAAACATGTGGACAAATAGCTTCTTTTTTTGCTTAACGGCTGAGCAATTTTTCTTAGCATTCTTAGCTGTCTTTTACCAGCATCACATCATGTTTAATCTGCTATCAGGGTATTCCCAAAGAATATGCATTTGCACACTTCCCACATGAAAGCACAAATGTCACACTTCAGACCCCCTAGCAAGAGAAAGTGGCATCCTAAATTCTACAAGAGAAACGCCAGTAGGAAGAACATGCTTATGGGGCAATGGTTAGACTTTGTTCGTGACAATCATTTGCAGGAAGGAGATATCTGCCTCCTTTTCCCAGGAGAGGGTGGGAGAAGATCCACATTTATGGTCTTTCTACTTTGTGCAACAGCGACTCATTCGATAGTTGGAGCTGGTTTTCAAAGGGTTTGCTCATGCTCTGGTAGATCTTCTGCAAAAACAGCTTCACGAGTGCATATTATGGATGAATTAACCAATGGTATTGCGGAAAAATTTATGAAACTAGCAGCATTTTAGATTGTTGATTACTTATGACCTAAAACTATCTGCAGACGAACATGTCTCCCTGGAAACGGATGTGCATGAAATTTCCGATGAATCTCTGGACAGTGAAGACCCTAGTGGTGCACCTCAGCCTCCATACATTGTACCATGCAGGAACTCCCTATCTAAATCTCAAAAGAAGATTGTTGAAGAGCGAGTGCGAACCATCCAATCTGAAGTTCCCATTTGTGTAGCAGTTATGGAGAACAACAATGTTGGTGATGCTCAGAAGTGGATGCTAGTAAGCACAATTCTTCTTTTGGTATTGAATTATTGTTTTTCATTGTCAGGACGGCTCCTGTCATCTCAAATTGATTTTTCTAAGTTGTGACCTAGCATTTCAAAGCGTTACTAATTTTCTATCTATAACACATCAGGAATTAGGTGTACGATATGCTTCTGTACATCTTCCAGCTAGCGGGCAAACTGTGGTGCTCCAGTGCATGGGGAAGACATGGGAAACCCAGACGGTGATTCATAATGGTAGAAGGTGGTTTCTTAATGGAAGTTGGTCCAAATTTGCTCGCGACAATGGTCTTCGAGCTGGTGATATCTGTCTGTTCGAACTGAAGAAGAACGAGAGGAAGCTTACGATGAAGGTCTATATCATCTCCAGGCAGGAGTTTAGTTTGAAGTAGAAACAAAAGGTTTTCCTTCCACTGGTACCTCACGAGTTATTTTGCTCGTATTGTACTCTCAAGTGAATTGATCCATGAACAACTCTCAGGCAGCAATGACTATCCACCCTGTGATAATGTAGTAGGTTTTTTATGTTTGGTGATTGCTTTTGTACAGTTTCTCAAACCTGCAAATGCAGTATATGTTTCTTGCAGCTACCTGTTATATTAGTGTGTGTGCTTGTTACGCAGACATAGCATGTCCATCTCAGTCCTGAAGATGATATTTCTTGTGCTCAAGTACATTTCAGAGTACAGATTTTTTTTTTCTCGCAAAAGACTTGCGCATCTTTGTATTTAAGAAGAAGAGTTTGTACATCGCGCACGACGTGTTTCGGGAGGTAGTAGTAGTAGTAATAATAATAATAATAATAATAATAATAATAATAATAATAATAATAGTCTTGGAATATGTTTTAAAACTATTAATTAGTCTAGTCTAGATTAATTAATTTCCTTCGAAGCACCAATAGGAGCGCCGAGGGGGGCTATGTGGGGCTTGAGCCTTTGAAGAAGGTCCGTGGGCTGCTTTGAGACTTGAGAGGGTGCATGCGGCAGGAAACGGCGAACAGCCCAGCGGCCACGGCAGAGAAAACGGAGCTGCAGCAGCGCCTGGCGCATGCATGTAGCTGCCATGCAGGTCCCACGCGTGAGGAAAGAAGCAGCAGGCGGCTCTCTCCCATGCGTCTGTGCCTCCACCGTGAAAAAGCCGGACGCGGGCCTCCTCACGCCTCGGTCAACTGCACTGCACTGCACTGCACGCGCCCACACAGAGCATCGTCACAGCATACTACAGTACTGCAGCATCGTCTCGTCTCCAGGGCGCCTGCGCGAGCCGCTGCGCTACCGGGGGCCCTCAGGGAGCAGGAGCAGTTCGTCGGTAGGAGAGCCGCGGTGCCGCAGCACCCGCACTGTCCGTCTACCATTTCTCTCTCTGCTGCCGCTCCTCCACCGAGAGGCGTCGCATTCTCGCAGCTACCCTGCCGCAGGGGCGTCCCTGCAGCAGCGCGGCGTCGAGGAGGTCGGTCGGAGGGGGATACACGTTGTAGAGCAACAGGTTCAGATGAACTTCCCCTATCTCTTCACCGCCGCCGGGAACGGAGGCACGATCTCGGAATTTGGAATTTGACACGGAAACAATTGTTCCGAAACCTGAGTCGATGGACCGTTCCCGGCAAACTCCACCGCTACGCAATCGAGCTCGACTTACGGAATTTTTGCGCACAGACAGAAGCTGAACTACCCTGGGTCGAAATCGATGCTAGCCAAAACGAAGAACATTGAGCGTAATAATAATGTGTGAGCTCAGAGTACGTGGTTCTCGCCGCCGAACCCAGCAAGTCGATGCAGAACCCCATTCGCGTGACGAGTCGAAAACGACGACGCGTCGCCGTGCACCGCCCACCGCCGCCGAACAGTAAGGAATCTGCGGCCCGATTTTGGTGGTTTGGGTAGCGAATCGAAGGTGAGTCGTACAAGCACGACACGGATTCAGGGAATTTCGCGGTGGCCGAAGCAACTGCGAGAGCTCGTTCCGCCGCCGGTCTGCCGCTCCGATGAACTCCGATCCGGTAGGTGAGAAATTGAGGGGCCAAGGATAGATAGGCCTCTGATACCACTGTAACACCGTGCGCGCCGGCGATCGCCGGTGCGTCAGCGCTTACTATTAGCAAAATAACAAAATGTTCTTCTCTTACAAGCAACAATAGTCTTATATGTCTAATTAGTCTGACAAACGGGACCCACTGGTCATAAGCAAATAAACTGCAGATTACATAGTACGTATACGTCTTCTAGAAACGCCTTTCTCTTATACACCTTCGGCCACGGGTCGTAAAACTCTGTCTCTCCTCGCCTGCCGACTATATTCTGTTGACCGACCGCCGCTGCGCCCACAGCTCGCTTCCATTGATCCATTCATTCGTTAAGCCCTCGCAAAAGCGCGGGCGGCCTGCTGGAGGTTCCGGGGATTGGGATTTGGGATCGGTCTGAGCTGCTGAGGCCGGGCGGAGGCCTTCTCGTTTCTTGGAGTGGCATGGTGATGGACTGGTTGTGACCGGCCGGTGAATATAGTATGGATTTTACTTCAAAAAAAAAAATATGGTATGGATTGCTACTGGATTCCTCCTCTCGTCACCTTGCGATTTCCTGATGTGCTACTACTTCCCGGTTGGCTGGCAATGTATTGCGCCCACAAAAGTGTGGTGCCTCTTCTTGCCCGGGGCACCGGCCTCGCCTGGATTGCTCCCGCCGCGCTTCGAGATCAGTTAGGGGCACTACTGTTTCCTTCGGTTTGGGTGCTCTTGTCCTCAATCAGTATTCGATTCGCATTCGGGCGATTCGGATACTAATCAAATGAAATTGATATCGATTCCTCCCATCGATGCTGCCATTGCCTGCTACTGTATTGTATGAACTTTCTGCTGCTGCTGTCTGTAGGCAGCCTAATGCACACCTAGATAGATAATCTTTACAGCAAAGATGGGGATTTCGCCGATTTCTTTTTTGGTTAGTGAGTTACTGCTGCAATTTATAACTGGATGACAGCAAACCTTTTCTTGTGTTTGTGCAGAACACTGTGTGTGAAGTCTGTGGAGATGTTGGTTACAGACAACTTCTGATATATTGCGGAGACTGCAAGCGTTGTGCTGTGCACCAGTATGTTTCCTTTTACCCTAATGATGTTTTTATTTTATTACATTCGATTTTATGCCGTGCTTATTAAACGGTGTAGAGAGCATTTTTTTTTTCTTATATGACAAACCATGCTATCATTGTAGGGGGGTATGTCTAATTTTTATCCAGCATTTGGCATCATTATTTTTTCTCCAACCAATTCAAAAGCCGAGTAGACAAACTACATGAATCTATCCCTATCTTCACATTGCATTGACTTGTAAATGGATATTTGCAAATTATATAATAATACCTAAATGGAAAACTCAAGTACCTTCTGTAATGCAGTTATGTTGTTACAGCTTATTAATTTATGGTTCGCCTTTTCTTATTATGCTTCGTCATTGTGTAGATACTGTTTAGACAAAGTTGTCTTCGATGCATCGCTAATAAAGTGGTTCTGTTATGAATGCCTACAAAGGCATGGTGAAGCTACTTGCATCAGTTCTCTAGAGAAGGCGTCAAGTGAAAGGCCACTAAGTCATGATGGTTCTCGTTCTCCAGTACATCAGCTAATTACCAACAGTGTGGAGTCAGTAAGGGATGCAGGGCCATGGAGAAATGGAATAAATGAGCCAACGGATGGTATTATTGCAGACTATTAGAAAATCAATTGCATTTTGTATTATCCCCTTCTTATAGCCTATAAAGCTATCTGCAGGAGCATATTTCATCGACATGAATGGTATTTTGCATGAATCTCTGGAGAGCAAAGATTCTGGTAGTCCATCTTATCCTCTCTACTTCTTACCATCCTCGAGCGGTCTATCTAAATCCCAAAAGAAGATTGTTGAAGAAAGAGTGCAAGCCATCAAATCTGAAGTTCCCATTTATGTCGCAATCATGAAGCGGATCAGCCTTGGGATGTCTCGGATGTCTTGGATACCTGAGCTAGTATGTTCAATTCTCTTCTAAACTCATTAAGTTATTATTATTCATTCTTCTGGATTTGTTTACTGTCACCTTAACCTGGTTTATTGACTGTTGTATGAATGCCAAACTATATATGCACCTACTTTGATATGAAACAAACCTTTTGTTATGACACCAGAATAATGTCTTATTCCTTCCTGTAAAAGACGATGAGTATATAAAGGCCAATAATATAAATTTAGAAGTAGTTCATTCAAATGTACGCTTCGCTTTCACTGTTTTTCTAACTTTTTATCTGTGACTCATCAGGAATTAGGTTTGCTTTTCTAACTTTGTATTTGTAACACATCAGGAATTAGGTTTGCGATATGCTACTGCTGTGAATCTCCCAACTGGAGAGCAAACTGTGGTGCTCTGTTGCGGGAGAAATATATGGAAGGCCAATATAGTGACACATCGTCGAAGGTATTATCTTTCTGGAGGTTGGCACAGATTTGTTCGTGACAATGGTCTTGCTCTCGGTGATATCTGTCTGTTTGAACTGAAGAGGAACGAGAGGGAGCTCACCATGATGGTCCACATCATTCCCAGCAAGAAGCTCTAGTTTGTAGTATAGTACAAAGAAGGAAATGGTGACCTTTTGTTTGTGCTGGCACGCTTGTAGTTTATTTTTGTTATTTGTAGTACTTCGACACAATCCATGCTTGTCAAATTATCTATGACTCTTCGATGCATGCTATCAATATGCATCCAGATTGACACTAGTATTTTTTTATGTGATGCAGTATCTAGTAATTTTTTTTTTTTTTGTGATGCAGCATCTTTAGCTAGTTAATTCCTATGGTAAAAAGGGAAATTACTGCAATACTGCTTTTGTTCCATTAGTAGGCAACTGCAAGCGTATATGAGTGCACGGTACACTGAGACAAGATAAAGAATATTCAGGATAGTAGCATGTTTTTCATTAGTAACTCAAGTTTTTTTTTCATAACTAGATTGCAAATTAGTTAGGCTAACGTGGGGGTAGTAACGTGTTTTGACGACTAGATTGCTTGCTGAATTGCTGGCGATGTGGTAATAGTGAGGTTGCTGATCGGTACAACAGCATTCACAATGGTAAGTGGATGCCACCGCTCACTGTCGGAATAAAAGCATGCTTCATTTGTAGTAGTAGCCTCCACATACAACTTCTCAGAGTTGAGATCCTTGATGGATGCAGGGCCTCCACTTGATGTCTAGTTGACATCAACCATCGTAAATGGGCGACCGTGTAAAGGCTCCAAAAAGCTTCAGCGACAACATCCTTAGATCGGAAAAAAGATGCAAGTCAGACACATGGTCTGATGTCCCAATAACATGCAATTGCATCTCATAAAAAAACGAAACATGCGTTTGCTCCACCACACCGAATGGACCAAAAAAGAAAACTCATAGAGAATACGCTTATAATACTAGCACTGGTACAAGACTACGAAGCGATTTTTGTGCTTCCCATAGTAATTTGATCTTTTCCGACGTGGAAACAACAGACAAACTTGCCGGACCCAACGGCGCACCCGCAGCTCGTCTCCTTGAGCCTTCCTTTTACCACCAGCGGACCTGCCTTGGCGCCGCCTCCCTTAGACCCTTCTAAAGCCCTTGCAAATGCCCGGCCACCCGATGGCGCGGAGCCTCCCTGGCTTCTCGAAGGATTCCGGGATTAGGGCCGATTTCAGCATGGTATGTATACATACTCGATTTCTCCACTCTCTGACGACTGTCGTGGGTGATTCCCTGTCCTTTGTCGGTTCTTGGCGGCCTGATCGGCAATTGGATGCTCCCGTTGGGTATCAAGATCATAGCATTACTGTTTTGAGGATTCGCATTGCCTGGTGCACCGTTGGCTTGGTTTTAGTGCTTTGGTGCCCAGTCAGGATTGGAATTCACGTTACACCCATTGAAACTTAAAGATCGCCCCCGTCGCGCAATGAGTTTTTTGTTTTGTGGTATTTAGCAGCAAGATTTATTATCTGTATGCAAATGCTGCTGTCGACTGCCTGTAATCTAGGAAGGATGGCCGACTTATGCCTTTGAACCTTTGATTTGCATATCATGGGTGGGATGGGAGCATATGTCATAGCCAGATGATGGCTGGACATGGGCTTGGTACGAGGTGTGATAGAGTTTTTTATTTGGCACTGTCAATTGTCATGAATGATGGCAATTATATTAATTTGTTTATGGGAAGCCTTGGCACTTAGGTGCAGTTAGGTGGATCAGATGTAAGAAAGTCAAAAAAGAAACACAAGAACAGCCTCCCACCCCCTTCTCTTTTTTCCTGTAAGAACCTTTTAATTTTTCAATAAATGCTGTAGGGGTGCAAACCCCTCCAGATTCTTAAAAAAAAAGAAACACAAGAACACAAACATGCTCTGCCTGTGCATATGGATGATAATATTTGAACCTTTTCTATTTTTAGGCAGGCTATTACTTTGAAGCAACTAATTGATGTAATGCCCAGATACACTATCAACATATATGAGAATGTGGTCAACACTCAACAAAGTTTGATACTTGCAATGTGAGTTATTTGTATAACTCGTAATTTCATAACAAAAAAATCTTTTGGTATTTTTACAGGATGCTGTGTGTGAAGTGTGTGGAAATATTGGTTATAAACAACTTGTAGGTTGTAGAGACTGCAACTGTTCCATGGTGCACCAGTATGTTATCTTTCACCCTAATGATGCTTTATTTTATTTTATGTTCATTTTAATCACGCCAACTTTTCAACCTTCTATCTATAATGTAATTATGTTGGTGTGCCATTAATTATGATTTGTCATTGTGTAGATACTGTTTGGACAAAGTCGTATTTGATGCATCACTCATAGAGTGGTCCTGTTATGAATGCCTACAATGGCGCGCCGAAGGTATTTGCAGCAGATTTCTAGAAAAGGCAGAGGACAGATGCCAACAAGATTACAGGACTAGCAATGAGTTGCCACAAGGAAGCATTGATGCCAATGTTACACTGCCATCCATTCCGCAAGAAAATGCCATGGACAAATGCTTGCCTCATTCACCAAATGATGGTAGCGAGAAAGTGTTTTCTTGTGTTGGCTTCAGAAACAACACAAGTGCTCAAGAAAGGAGTGTAATTTCCATTGATATATCAAGCCGCTCTCAACATGATACCACTGAATCATCAGAAAGCATTGAAAGGTTCATTGAATGTCGAAAGGGTAGAACCTGTCATCGTGGCAAAACATAAACAAGGATGCAACATCCTCATCATCTGAGTTCTCAGGTAATACCATTGTTAAAGTAACCTACATATTTTCCTCCAGAACTCCACCATCTATTTATTATTATAGTTCATTGCAATTTTTTTTACAGGAGAGGGCATTCCCTGTTCAAATGATTCTTTAAAGTCTGATGATCCTCAGGCACCCCCAAGGGTTGATTATGTTTTATCATATAGAAGTTACCTATCTGAAGAACAGAAACAGAGACTAGTGGCATTTATCCAGGAAATTCGACCTGAAAACACTATTTTTGTAGCAGTCACGCAGAAGAGAAACATTGAAGCCCCAGCTCCTGTTCTGGTAAAGTCACTACTCTGAATAGGCAATTCACGTCTCTCAACATAGAATTGTTGACAACTTGTGACCAACTTATATGAGAAAATTAGCTATGATCTTCAAGTTGTTATGAATCTTCTGAACACATATGGACAAAATACTTATTTTTTGCTTACAATTTTGTTTAGTATTCTTAGTTGAATTTAACAGCATCACATCATGTTTCATCTGTTATCAGGGTATTTCCGAGGAATATGCATTTACACATTTCCCACATGAAAGCACACATGTCACACTTCAGATGCCTAGCAAGAGCAAGAAGTGGCATCCTAAATATCACAAGACAAGTGCCGGTAGAAAGCTTATGGGACAGTGGTTGGACTTTGTCCGAGACAATCATGTGCAGGAAGGAGATATCTGCCTCCTTTTCCCAGCAAATAGTGGGAGAAGGTCCACATTTATGGTCTATTTACTCTGCGCAACTGCGACACATTCCATAGGTGGAGCTGGTTTTCAAAGGGTTTAGGTGTACGATATGCTTCTGTACATATTCCAGCTACTGGGCGAACTGTGGTGCTCCAGTGCATGGGGAAGACATGGGAAACCCATATGGTGATTCATAATGGTAGAAAGTGGTTTCGTAATGGAGGTTGGTCCAAGTTTGCTCGCGACAATGGTCTTGAAGTTGGTGATATCTGCCTGTTCGAACTGAAGAGGAAAGAGGAAGCTTACCCTGAAGGACTATATCATCCCCAGGGAGCAGTTTAGTTTGAAGTAGAAACAAAACGTTTTCCCTATGCTGGTATCTCACGAGTTATTTTGCTCGCTTTGTACTCTCAAGTGAAATTTATCCATGAACAAATATCCACCCTGTGGTCATGCAGTAGGCTTTTTAATGTTTGGCGATTTCTTTTGTACAGTTTCTCAGAGTGGCAAATGCAGTATCTTTTTCTAGCTGCTACATGTTCTCAGAGTTGCAAATGCAGAAATAGCATGTTTATCTTATATTCATGAAGATGATATTTCTTGTGCTCTAGTACATTTCGGAGTACAGATTTCAGAACTCGGAAAAACTGTTCTTACAGAAGAATCTTTGAAAAAATGTACCGTGAAATGCCGAGATGACAACTTTATTTGTGCTTCTTGCCTATTTTCATTAGTGAAGCACAAATGGTATCTCTAGTTCTGTTTTTTTTCCTTTTTGAGAAATGGTTTTAGATTATTTTTTATTTTTATTTTTGCAGTTGCAACAACCAGGGGGGTACAATTGCATGTATCAAAACCTGAAGCCGGGCCTAATCTTTTCAGTAGC
The DNA here is from genome assembly GCA_023333625.1 of Bothriochloa decipiens. Lineage (NCBI taxonomy): Eukaryota > Viridiplantae > Streptophyta > Magnoliopsida > Poales > Poaceae > Bothriochloa > Bothriochloa decipiens. The sequence goes on from CM041629.1 coordinate 54,205,532, forward strand.
TCGATTTTTGCAGGATTTATGGATACCTAAGTAGAAAATCGACAGAGTTCAGCAAGAAAAATGAAGTTTTTTTTTTGACAACAGCAAGAAAAATAAAAGTTAGTAGAGGTATACATTTCCTCCTGTCTCGTCCTCTTGCCATTTCCTGATGTGCCACTACTTCTGGTTGGCTGGAAATGTAATGCCCACAAAAGCGTGGTACCTCTTCTTAGCCGGGGAACCGGCCTCGTCTCGATTGCTCTAGTCGCACTGCGAGATCAGTTAGGGGCACTAGTGTTTCCCGGTTTTGGTGCTCCTGTCCTCAATCTCGATGCAATTCACGTTCGGCCCATTAATAATGAGTAATTTGAGCCTCGCGGCCGTCTGGGGACCGAGAACTACACACTGTCGAGATCTCGAAAAAAAAGAACTACATCGAGAAAATGTGTTATTGGTACAAACATGCATCTTCGGTACTCCCCCATCTTAAATTATAGTTCATTTTAATTTTTTTGGCTCATTCATTTTAGTATATATCTAGATGCATAGTAAAATAAATGTACCGAACTATAATTTAAGACGAATGGAGTAATTCGTAGTACGTACAACAACTGTTGCATGCTGCAGCTGTGTGTGGGGAGTATTGCTGCCGACATATACTGTACTATAGTGGCATCCTAGCGCGCACGTGGAGTCGTTGCTTCGGACCTACTCCTTCTGTTCCAAAATGTTTGTCGCTTGCGCTTTTTGAGAAATAACTACCGGTAATTATATATTAAAAAATATTAATATTTGTAATACATAATTAGTATCATTAGAAAGATTTTTGGATTTAGGATTTTAATAATTTTTTTTGAAGATTTAAATGTTGTACGTATTTTATACAAATTGAGTCAAACTTGTGACACGAAAACCGAAACGACAGTCAATTTGAAACAGAGGGAGTACTACTAACCTAGTAGTAGTAGCTATAGCTTTAAACATAAAAATAGTACGTAGACACTTCTACAACTCTATAATATAATTTAATAATATTTACTATATTACCTCTCATCAAATCTTGAATAGATTATAAGAGCCATTAAAACTTTTATTAAAACAATATACATAAGTATATGGTAATGGTCACTCCACTATCTTCGTATCGGTGGCTTTCCTAGAAAATTACGTGCTCTCCCTGAATCCAAGTGTGACAATTGAAGCCTCCGTTTCAGCTAAAGGTAAATCGCCATGTACCTCTGCATTACCACAAGCCTCTCTTGGAAATTCTCATGCTTACGAAAAGAATTACCCTTGGGTGCCGCCTCCTCCTGGGTGGGTAAAACTAAATGTGGATGCCAGCTATGATCAAATCAACAGACAAGCAGGTATCGACTTCGTGGCTAGAAATCACGAGGGTGTTGTGGTTTTCTCTAATGGTTCTACGATAACTTGTGTGGATCTGCCGAGGAAGTGGAATGTTTAGCTGCTCTGTCTGGTATTCACAATGCCTCTCTTTCATCTCTGGGGCCTATCTATCTGGAGTCAGATTGTCTAAATGTTGTCCAAGCTCTCACGGATGATAGTTTAAACCGGTCTGGTAACTGCTACATCATTGAGGAGACAAAAAGAACACTAAGCCGCTTCCAGCTGTTTAGAGTCTTAAAATGCCATCGAACAGCCAATGGAGTAGCCCATGAATTGGGAGTTTATGGTAGGAAAGAATTTTCTTCTGGTTTTTTGTCTAAAGGTGTTCCGGCCTGCGTGTTGGCAGCTTTAGAACATGATTGTAAACATGATTCCCTTACCTTAATATAAATGCTCTTTCCTTTCAAAAAACATTATTATGAGTCAAATAAGAAAACTAGAAGAGATATTCTAAGGAAGGTGCTTGGCGTGAAGAAAATATTTATCATGCCATATCGGCCTGACTTGATGTGTCTTTCGTGCTTAAGGGGGCATACCCGAGATGGCACGAAGAACGAGAGGGCCGGGATGGGCCGGCACATCACGGCCCAAGTCCCATCTCTAGGCAGAACGCACTACTCAATAACTCGAGAGCCGGGAGAGGTTGTCCACACTTGTTCGTGAAAATGCAATGAATATCGAATGGGTCCTAAACAAACTCCATTTGCTCTGCCGCCGATGCTACGAGCTGGCCCATTAGACGTGTCTAGAGTGGATTTAGCATCATACAGTCGGTGCTTGAGCTTGCTAGAAACTTGCTTACAGTTTTTTTTAAGTTTGTACAATTCTCACAGAGCTTTGGCAAAACCCTGCCACGCCTATGGCGGCCTCCGCTCCCGCCACCACCATGGCCATTGTTTGCCCCGCGTCTAACCTAGTTCAGCCGCCTTCTTCCGCCGTCCTGGCTAGCTATGTCACAATTACCTTTGTCTCACCGTCGCCTCTCCTATCTCCACCACTTGGTTTGTGTACGTCCTAAAAAATAAAATCTAAGGCCACAGGAGATGATGAATTCGTTGCAGACTCTATTCATTTAAATTTATTAGCCCTGTATATCAATCATGGTACAATAATTTTTCTTTCTTTTTTTTTAAAGAGAGTTTCCTCGACATTTATTGAAAGCCAAAGTGTTTACACCAATCATTCGGCTGGGGTTACCAGCTCACAAGACTGTCCAACTCATAACCAAAGCTCCCCATACTAACAGGATAACAAAACAGAAAGATAAAAAGTGAGCTAAAGACGCTCTCTGACTTTCAAATCCGTGCTTCACTTGGCGTCTTCAGATTTCACCAACAGCCGACAACATGTTCTCACTTGGCTTGAAAGTCTTCAGTCCATGCATCGCCACCATCTTCAGCTGCTGGAAGCATTCTTGGTCTTCTTCCTTGAGAGCCACACTCCACTTCTGCATATGGTATATAGCATTGTATATAACATCAGTAGTAGCACTAGGCGTGATTTTGTTAATAGCCATCTTATTCCTTGATAGCCAGAGTGCCCAAGTAACTCCTGCAAATATAAAAATGCATAAATGGATTGGTAAAGGAACTCCTCCCCTTAACCAGGATTGGCAAAAGTCTTCCATGTTTACAGGATAAGCATTCAAGGAAAAAACTCCCTTAATGAAGCTCCATATAAATCTAGCCATAGAGCATTGGAAGAAAATGTGATCGACTGTTTCAATTGCCCCACACAGGCAACACTTATCTCCCCCACCCCAATTTTTCCTAACTAGATTCTGTGTTGTTTGAAGTCTATCATTAGATAGCTGCCACAGAAAGACTTTAATTTTTAGGGGTATCTTGCATTTCCAAATGTAAACAGCTACTCTGCTAGTAGTTCCCCTGTTAGACAAGAACCTGTACAGAGATTTTGTAGTGAATCCTCCCTTGGCCTCCAACTCCCATCGCACTAAGTCAGCCTTGTTATCTGTTAAAGCTATGTCATTTAGATCATTCAATAGACCTAACCATCTATCATGTTCTTGAGTAGTAAGTGACCTCCTGAAATCAACATACCATGACTCCCTTTCCCTGCATTCATTCACATACACCATAGGCTCCCTGACCAGCTTATATAGATCATCATAGTAGATTTTTAAGGGAACCTTCATAGCCCAGCAGTCCTCCCAAAGCCTGCAGTGAGCACCATCACCAACCTGAAACCTGGACCCCCAATTGAACAGATGCTTGACACTGTGTAAAGCCTTCCAAAACTGGGAGCCACCAGCCCCATCAGATTCAAAGAAACCATGATCCCCTAGATACTTGGCCTGGATGATTCTGAACCACAAAGTGTTAGGTTCTTCAAATATTTTCCATATCTATTTCACTATCAAGCACTCATTCATCAATTTTGTGTTAATGATGCCTAAGACTCCTTGATCCTTTGGCCTACTCATAATTTCCCAGCTGGCCATGTGATATCTGAATTTATCCTCAGCCCCTTGCCAGAAGAACTTAGCTCTTATGCCATCTAACTCCTGGTGGACTCCATCTTTCAAAAGGTAGAAACCCATACAATATAATGGGATACTACTTAAGCATGTGTTGGTTAGTATCTGTCTCCCACCTAATGACATATGTTTCCCTCTCCAAGGGTCTAGTATTTTCCTGAGCTTATGACCCAGGAAGCTAAAGGCTGGCACATTGAGATGTTTATAGCTCACAGGGATGCCCAAGTAAGTCATAGGGAAGGACCCTAGAGAGCAGTTCGACATATTTGCCATCATTTCCTTCTCCCTTTGAGTGGCTCCAAATACATATACCTCACTTTGTGAAAGTTGATTTTAAGTCTTGTCAACCATTCAAAGCAATATAGGATAAGTTTCAAATTCCTAATGCCTTCTTCTGTGGGATAGATCATGATCACAGTGTCATCAGCATATTGGATATGTGAAACCCCTCCTGGAATTAGGTCATGTAACACTCCCTTGATGTTTCCCCTTTCTATACTTTTCTACAGCATTACTCCCAAGGCATCAGCAACCAGGTTGAACAATAATGGAGAAAGGGGATCCCCTTGCCTTAGACCCCTGTAGGTTTTAAAATATGAACTTATTTCCCCATTGATATTAATGCATACCCTGCCTCCTCTTACTGTTTCCATGATCCATGAGATCCAAGCCTCAGGGAAAACCCTACCTCTCATTACATCTTCTAAGAACCCCCATCTCACCCTATCATATGCTTTCTCAAAATCAATCTTCAAGATTAGCCCTTTTGCTTTGGACCTATGTAGCTCATGAAGCACTTCATGTAGTACCACAACCCCATCTAAGATGAATCTCCCTTTAATGAATCCTGTTTGGTTCTCTCCCACTATCCTTTGTGTAACAGGAACCAACTTATTAGTTAACACCTTTGTGAAGCACTTGTAGTCCACATTGAGTAGGCATATTGGTCTGAACTGCTTGACAATAGTTGCCTCTTTAACTTTGGGTATCAAGGTGATCACTCCATAATTGATTCTTTTGATGTCTAAATTTCCATTCCATGAGTCTTGGAACATGTCCCACATCACTGTTTTAATAGTATCCCAACATTTTTTAAAGAAGGAAGCTCCATAGTCATTGGGACCAGGAGCAGAATTTTCCTTCATCTCCATCACAGTTCTGTTAATCTCCTCCATAGAGAATGGCCTTATCAAGTCTGTTCTTTCCTCCTGATTCACACACATCTGCTCTGGCCAGAAGTTCTCCCCCAATTTCAAGTCGTATTCTCCACTGTCTCCAAAGAGTTGTTTGTAGAAATTGACTATATGAGCAGTTATGTCTTGCTGGCCCCTGATCTCTCCATTATCAGATTCCAAAAAAGTAATGTTGTTTTTACTTTTCCTCCCATTGACAAACTGGTGAAAGAAATGGGAATTAGCATCCCCATAAAGGATCCAATTCTTACCAACTTTTTGCTTCCACTGCATGTTTTCTAGATCAACCAACTCCTCTAAGTTGTTCTCCCACTCTAATCTGTTATCCCACTCTTCCAAAGAGAGGAGCCTAGATTCAGCAATCCTAGCTATATCTTGTATCCTTCTTGTGAGTTCTTCCTTAGCTTTGCTTTGTTCCCTATTAAGCCTCATATTCCATCCTCTCAGATACTGCCTCAATCCTTGTAGGCACCTGTGCCATCTATCCATAGAATACTGACTCCCCAAACCTTGCTCACTGATTTGTATCCATTTGCTATTAACCATCTCCCCAAAATTGGGTACCTGAAACCATTTTTCCTGAAAAATAAAAGTATTTTGCTCTGGAATCCCTCTGTTCTCCTATGTCTAGCACGATAGGTGAATGATCAGAACCAATTCTGGCTTTGAACCAAGCATAATTGTTACCAAAGTGAGTGTCCCAGCTGACTGAAGCCAAAATCCTGTCAAGTCTAACAAGTGTAGGATCTTTTTGTTTGTTGGTCCAAGAGTATCTGGCCCCTTTGATGAAGATATCCCTAAAATGGTAATCACCAATGAACTCATTAAACAAATTCATCAAATATGGCTCTCCTGATCTTTGTTCCTATCATTGTTGCTTCTTGTTAGGTTGAAGTCTCCTCCCATAACTATTGGTAATTGGACTCCCTCACAAAAGTTGCGCAGGCAGTTGACATATTCTCTAGAGTGCTCATGGTTAGCCGGTCCATAGGTATTAACTATCCAGAACCTGAAATTAGAAGTCCTGTCCCTTAGAAGTACTCCCAGATAATAATCCTCCCTTATTATATCCTCTACTTCCATAGTCTCCCCGTTCACTCCTGTGATTAAGCCCCCAGAGTGCCCCCTTGCAGCAGTCCAAATCTAGTGAAAGTCCCTGGTACCTGACATATCTTTCAACTCCCAATCTTCAAAATTCTGTTTTATAGTCTCATGCAAGGCAACCACATCTAGTGTTTCCTGCATAATGTGACCATAAATCAAGTTCCTCTTCCTCCTCTTTCCTAGCCCCCTTATGTTTCAGAACATGAATCTCATGGTATAACTGGGTTGGTACGACAGCCTTCTAGCTCTTCTTCCTTAGCTTGGATTTCTCCCCTTTTAGCTTTACTGTTCTCAGTATCCCTATCCTTATTGGAGATCACTCCCATGGCAACCTCTTGAGTAACATCAGACTCAGGACATTCTTTCTCCCTCATTTTATCTAAATATAACTGGTAATTTTTTTTAGCAATGTCAGCTCTAAGTAATTCTTCTGCCCTAGACATGTCTAATTGCTCATCCATGTTATCAGTAGAAATATCTAAATCATTCATAACAGATTTCAAAGCTTGTGAATTAGCATTTCCTAGTATAGTAAAAGGGTTATTGCTAGACAAGCTACTTGTATTTTGAAGCGATGAGTTACCTGTGAAAGAAGTAGAAGTAGACTTGCGCCCCCCCCCCCCCCTGCTACTCCTGGTGGAGGTGGAGTTCCTAGCAACAACTCTGGCAGCAGCTTTTTCAGAAATTGGAACCCCCATCCCTAGGGATTCTACTGCTTGCTCTTGAAGCCACCACCACTGATCTAGCCTTTGAATTTCTCCTCTTTTTACTTGTAGATATTTTCCATCCTTGATTTTTCTCATCCACTTCAGACTCTCCAACATCCACATCCAGATCAAGCTCTCCATCCATTAGTTCCTCCCCTGTCATCATTCTATCCTTCCTGAGATTTTCTTGAGTTCTGTCATCTTTTGTCTGACTATTGCTACCTATGGGTTCAATAACAGTTGACTCTTGAGACAAAATTCCAAAGTTTTCACATTCCTCCCTGGTGTTCAATGATGGCCACCTAGACTTATCCATAAGAAAGACAGAGTCCCCATCATGAACTATCACCTGATTATCATTTGGAACAAGTTGAATCTCCCCCTCTTTTTCACTAGGATTGGCATTAGAATCCCCCTTGAAATGTATTGGGTCCATCATGCCCATATCAGGGTGGAAGGCAGAAATAGGGGTGGCCTCCTTTACTTGCTTATCCTCAGTTTCTTCAGTGGGTTGTTCTTCACTTTCCTCCATGGTTGGACTCCATTTCCTTGTCTAATTTCTCATATCTGTCAAATTTTCATGACCCTTTCTTCTACATATTTTTCTTCTGGTTGAAATCCTTGTCCTTGTCTGGTTTATCCCCAGAGTGGCCAGGTCCATTGGAAGGGCCTGCACCCCCTTTGCCCCAACCTTTTGATCTCCCTTCCACTTCATATATGATGAATGTACCAACTCCATTGAAAAATATTTCAATCTCACAGTTGATGCTATTAGGATCTCTGCATCTCTCCTAAACTCTAGCAGGACCATCCCTGATCAGACTTAGCTCATCCACCACTAAGGGTTCCATTACTAAAGTTGCAATGGCTTTTACTGATTCCAAATCTCGAGCAATGTCTGGTATTTTGTGAATCTTAAGCCACACATTTTGCAGTACAGAAGATGTGTCTGGATCTCTTGTGGACTTGGCTAGTTTGACTGTGAGTCCATATATAGATAGCTTGAACTCCCTCAACTTGACATAGCTCCCTAAGAAATTCTTGTCTGGGAACACCACTAGGAACTCATCTTGCCCCATCTTTCGCACCTTGTAATCCCATTCAGATCTAATCAAGTTTTTGAACTCCCTATCAATCTTCTCCTCAGTAGCCTCCCCTTTCAAGATGTATAGAATTCCAGTATTCTGAGCCACCTGAACCTTGGACTCAGGGATAATCATCTCATAAAATCCTTATCCTAGAACTCCAAATCCATACATGTTCAGCCTTTTACTCTCCAGACCTTTGCACTCAGATGCCATGTGTCCACTTTATTTGCACCTGTAACAAACTGGTTCATTCTCACAATCTACATGTAAATGTCCAGTTTGCAGACAATTATAGCACTTCATCTCAGATTGTGAGTTTGGATGGAAACCTTGACTACCTTTCTATTTGGACACAATGCTCTTACCCTTGCTTTCACCCCCTCCTTCCAGTTGCTTGCCGCATTAGGTCTCCACTCCTGTCTATAACCTCCCCCTTGGTTCTGCCCAATCTGCTTACCTCCCTGAAAGTGCTGATTCCTATTACTTTGCTGATGTGTGAACCTAATACTGTCCGATCTCCCAAATCCATCGTCCCTCCCTGCATTGAATCTTTCCTGGAATCTCCCTCCACGCCCATTATTCTGAAACCCCTCACGCCCAGTAGTCTGAAAGCCCCCACTGACCGGGCGCTCGTCGTTGTGCCATGGGCGGTTCAGCAATTGGCGCCGGAGATCCTGTTCTCGCATTTCATCTCCCAGAAGATCATCTTGATCTATCCATTCTTCATACCTCCAGTCTTCTTGCTTCCTTTTTCCAGCTCGCCTCTCCGCCATCCCTCCCTTCACTATGTTTGCAAATGATTCTGGAGCGGCGCTGGTGGGGAATGAACCCTAACTTTCTTTGCCTGATCCCCAAATTTCCATATCTCCTCTCGACGCGCTGGGTGATGGATATCCAAAGCTAAGGCCCCCTTGGGAATCCAGTACAGGCCAGATGGCGGCCTATGCCCGTTCTGCCTCCACGAATGGTCATGTGGCCTTCTCGGTCTCTCTTTGAACCGTTGATCCCCATTGAACACTTCTCATCCTTTCCATGGATGCCTCCAACTCATCACACACTGCATCCAGTTCCTCCATAGATTCACAACTAGCTTCCTTGCAGAACAAGTGTTGCTTGAGCTCTTCTGCAATTTGATTTCTCACTATTGCTTGCCTCCCTCCGTAGTGGGCTTGTATCATGAACTACTCGCAACAAAGTTACCAAGTCCTCCTGGCGCCATGGTTAGCTGACGAGTTGCCGGACGCTTAATGCTCCCCAATTGTGGCCATTCTCCCTGTATCCCTATCGCCTGACTTGGCCTTGCTTCTGTACCCGTAGTACCCATTGGTGTTCGTTGTTCTCCAATTTTGCTCCCATGATTCCTTGAAAGTGTTATTGCTCCCGAGTTTAAGGATCCCTGATTTTGCTGCTCCCGAGTTTAAGGATCCCTAATTTTGCTCACGAAATTCCGACAATGCCAGTCTCCCCCAACCAGGACCTCTAGACTCAGTACTCCTTGAATTCACCGAAAATTCCCTCCCAATGTCCCCTCGAACCTCAATCCTTTCATGGCGGCGTAACGGCAGATTGATTCCATGAATGTCTCGGTCACATTTGTAGCAGAGGAACGCTCTATCAGCAAGACAAAACACCACCGCCGACTCCCCGCAGACCTCACAAGCCCTAGCCTCCGCCATGGTGAACCCGAACACGAGAAGGGGTAAGCGAAGGGAACTCACCGGTCAAAATGATCGGCGTCGAGTCCGGATCACGATCCCCTGCTTTTCCGGCCTTGGATTGCCCTTCGGTGCCCGTGCTTGGCCGGAGAGCTCGCCGGAGATGGGTGTCGCCCCCGTTTCGCCCGCGCTCCCCTACCTGACAATCCCAAATTCCTAGCTGTTCAATAATTTTTCTCTCTCAATAAAATATATTAGTTTGTTTATCAACCGTAAAAGGTTTTCTCTGGCAACAAACATATAAACATATATCAATTTGTTTACCAACCGCAGAAAGCATTAAGCGGCAATAGAGCGTGGCGAGTCGAGGGATAGAGTTTGTGAAAGTAACAAAAACGAAAAGAATAAACCCCCTCTGGACGTCGTTTTTTTTTTTTTTTGACTCCTGGACGTCGTTTTCTTGTGACACTCTCTGACCTCCCAGTTTCCCGATCGTGTGCTTCGTGTCTGGATTTTGGTTATGGCCGTATCCTACTGCGGCACTGCCACCTGAGTGACCCGATGCAGAAGCAAGAATCTCCTCTCGCGGAAGCAAGAATCTCTTCTCTCCCCCTACCCTACTAATCGGTCCTATCCTGGTGGCGGTGGCCGCCGGTGGGTCGTCCAAATCTGAATCCAACGGCGCGCTGGAGCTCCTCCGTCTCTCCTCGCCCGCCGCCTATATTCTGTTTACCGACCGCCGCTGCGCCCACAGCTCGCTTCCATTCATTTGTTAAGCCCTCGCAAAAGCGCAGGCGGCCTGCTTGAGGTTCCGGGGATTGCGATTTGGGATCGGTCTGAGCTGCTGAGGCCGGGCGGAGGCCTTCCCTTCTCGTTTCTTGGAGTGGCATGGTGGTGGACTGGTTGTGACCGGCCGGTGAATATGGTATGGATTGCTACTGGATTCCTCCTCTCGTCACCTTGCGATTTCCTGATGTTCCCGGTTGGCTGGCAATGTATTGCGCCCACAAAAGTGTGGTGCCTCTTCTTGCCCGGGGCACCGGCCTCGTCTGGATTGCTCCCGCCGCGCTTCGAGATCAGTTAGGGGCACTACTGTTTCCTTCGGTTTTGGGTGCTCCTGTCCTCAAACAGGATGCGATTCGCGTTCGAGCGATTCGGATACTAATCAAATCAAATTGATATCGATTCCTCCCATCGATGCTGCCATTGCTTGCTACTGTATTGTATGAACATTCTGATGCTGCTGTCTGTAGGCAGCCTAATGCGCACCTAGATCGATAATCTTTTCAGCAAAGATGGGAGATTTCTCCGATTTCTTTTTTTGGTTATTGAGTTACTGGTGCGATTTATAACTGGATGACAGCAAACCTTTTCCTGTGTTTGCGCAGAACACTGTGTGTGAAGTCTGTGGAGATGTTGGTTACAGACAACTTCTGATATATTGCAGAGACTGCAAGCGTTGTGCTGTGCACCAGTATGTTTCCTTTTACCCTATGATGCACATTCGATTTTATGTTGTGCTTATTAAGGGGTGTAGTGCAGACAACAATATTTTTTTTCTTATATGACAAACCACACTACCATCGTAGTGGGGGTGTGTCTAATTTTAGTCCAGCGTTTTACATCTTTATTTTTTCCCCAATCAATTCAAGAGCCGAGTAGACAAACTACATGAATATATGCCTACTTCACATTCGATTGACTTATAAATGGACATTTGCAAATCATATAATACCTAAATTGAAAACTCAAGTATGTCATTACATCTTATTAATTTATGGTTCACCTTTTCTTATTTTGCTTCATCATTTGTAGATACTGTTTGGACAAAGTTGTCTTTGATGCATCGTTAATAAAATGGTTCTGTTATGAATGCCTACAAAGGCGTGGTGAAGTTACTTGCATCAGTTCTCTAGAGAAGGTGTCAGTTGAAAGGCCACCAAGTCATGCTCATTCTCGTTCTCCAGTACATCTAATAGCTACCAAGAGTGTGGAGTCAGGAAGGGATGCATGGCCATGGAGAAATGGAAAAAATGATTCATTTGCGACAAAATATACATCGCTCAACAGAATTTCTTTGGTTAAGAAGCACACTAAAAATAAGTCACTTATGAAACCAATGGGTAACTGCACAAATAGAAAAATACGAATTGCTAAAGGTACCACCCATACAAGTGATGAAGCATCACACTATTGTGAAACCATTGGGACAGAATCGGCTAAGAGCAACCATGGCAAGAACCAGAAGGTGGACCATGAGAAACCTGTTGCAAGTGTTCGAGAAAGAAGTGTAGATCCTATTAGTATTTCAAGCAGCTCTCATGATACCATAGAAGCATCCGAAAGCAGTGAAGGATTCACGGAATGCCAAAAGGCTAGGTCCTGTCGTCGCCTGAAAACTGTGAAGATGGCTATGGCGCCCTCATCATCTGCAGAGTCAGGTTATACCATTATTCAAGTTCCATGCATATTTACCTCGAATTGTACATCACTTGTTATTAAACTCTGTTGCGAAATTTGGTACAGGAGAAGACACTATGTCTGAAAATGCATCTTTGAAGTATGTTTTGGCATGTAGAAGTTATCTATCTAAAGCACAAAAGAAGAGAGTAATGATGCTTATTCAGGAAATTCAACCTGAATTCACAATTTTTATATCAATAATGCGGAGTAGCAATGTGCAACCCCCGGGTCCTTTTCTGGTAACTCCACTACTCCTATTGAATAGGCAACTCATTTATATCAACATTTGTTGTTTGTACTCCCACTATTCCAACTTATAGGACGTTTTGGCTTTTCTAGATACATAGCTTTTGCAATGCATGTAGATATTATATACACTATATCTAGATGCATAATAAAATCAATGTATCTAGAAAAGCCAAAACGTCTGATAATTTGGAATGGAGGGAGTAGATAATAGTGACAATGTATGGAAATTTACCTATGAGATTACGGTTGTCAAGAATCTTCTTAGCATTTTGTTCCATTTGCAATCAGGGAATTACCAAGGAATATGCTGTTGCACATTTCCCGGATAAAACCACAAATATCACTCTTGAGACGCCTGGCAAGAGCAAGAAGTGGCATCCCATATTCTACAAAAGAGATGAAAGTAGAAAGAACTTGATCATGGGACGGTGGCTAGACTTTGTCCGAGACAATCATGTGCAGGAGGGAGATATCTGCCTCCTTTTACCAACAAAAGATCAGATAAGATACACATTTATGATCTATGTTCTTCATGAAACAACTGATTCTAGAGGTGAGGCTGGCTTTCAAAGGATTGGCCCATGCCCTGGTTCATCTAGTGCAAAGATGGCTTCACAAATCCATATCGAGGATGAACCAACGACTGGTATTATTGCAAAACATAAAAAGCTATTAGCTCTCTAGATTATTCATTTTCTTATGGTTTAAAACTGTCTGCAGGAGAACATGTTCCCTCGGAAAGTGATGTGCAAGAAATTCCTCATGAACCTCTGGAGGGTGGGGACTCTGATGATCCATTTGAACCTCGATACTTTGTACCTTGCAGGTATCGTCTATCTATATCCCAAAAGAGAATTGTTGAGGAGCGAGTGCGGGCTATCCGATCTGAAGTTCCCATTTGTGTGGCAGTAATGAAGGACAACAACATTGGTGTCGCTCAGCGTTGGATGCTAGTAAGCTCAATTTGTTTGGTCTTGTTATTTTTTTATCCTTAAACTTGTTGTTCCTGTCATCTTAACCTTATTTTTTCTAAGTGGGCATCCTTTTTTCATCTGAGAGCTCACCAATTCACACGCCTTCATATCAGCGAACTCTTTGCTGTTATTAAATCATAGAATATGTCACATTTCTCCATAACAATCAACATACAAACACAACCCACCAATATAACCCCTCATAGAGTTGTTGAACCAACAATGTCGTGTGTTGCTAACTACTGATCCATAATGCATCAGGAATTATGTTCACGATATGCTTCGGTGTATCTCCCAACAGAAGGGCAAACCCTATTGCTCCAGTGTGGAGGGAAGACATGGGAGGCCAAAATGATGTTTCATAATGGTAGAAGGTGGTTTATTAATGGAGGTTGGCCCAATTTTGCTCGTGGCAATGGCCTGCGAGTCGGCGACATGTGTCTATTCGAACTGAAGAAGAAAGAGAGTAAGCTTACCATGGCAGTCCATATCATTCGCAAGGAGCAGTTTTAGGTTGCTGTATACGCGAGTGTGCCCCCTGTTCTTTCGGCTGGTACCCTGGGTTATTGTGCCTGTTTTGTATGTAGTTAATCCGTGGTGTTGGCTGATCTCTGGAAGGATTAGAGAACAGTCTGTAACATCTGTTGGTAGCTATCTGTTGACAACATGTAATAGCATTTATTATGCTGAAATGCTGCCTTGCTTTTCACTTATACGTGCATGTAGCACAGTTTTGTTTGCTTTTCAAGTCTGATTGTGACAGTAGGTTGAACATGCAGCTTGAGTTTCAGCTGCAGTAGGTCCAACGTGTTTGGAAGGAAGCCTATTTTTAGGCAAACAAATGTAATCAAGTTCTCAAAGCGGGTTTTCGGAATCCTCCTTTTCTTTTCTTGATCTGCTCTTTGAATTTGTCAGTTACAACAAAAATGTACTCCCTATGCCCTGTCGCACGCCCGTTAGCGGTTGCATCATTTCAAAATATAAGATGTTTTGACTTTTCTAGATACAAGGCTTTTTTCACTTTCTTTCACTTTAGTTAAGATGTCAGTCGGGTCAAGCAGATTCATATAAGTGATTGACTTGTTTACGTATGTCTTTTCTAAAAAAAAAGCTGTATCACCAAAGCTCGCGATTGGATTTGATACACTTTCATTTGCACTGTTTTATCCTATTCTGCCTTTTGCCTTCTGTAACCAAGGGCACATAGTTGCATTGCAGAGCATTCTGTTCTGTTGCAGAACATTGCATGAGTTGTAGACTACTGAAGTACTGATCCTAGAGGGATGCAAAACTACAGCACCATTGCAGAGCACAAATTAACACCTTGGACCTGCATGGCGTCCTGATGCAGTCTTTGGTCTTGTTTCTGCTCTGCATCACTGCATGTCTGCTCTTAATAATTATGCCATCTTTAAATTTGCGGTAGGTCCTACCAGACAGAAAGAAAACATACGACCTGCATTACCAATCGAAGCAGCAGAGCAAATCACATGGCCTTTTTTTTTTATCTATGCCACGTCGGCTGCCTCATTAGCCACGTCGACGCCGAGATGTGACCCTGGGACTGGACGCCAAAGGCCATTGGCGTGGCGTCTTCCTGCTGCAGTGCCTTTCTCTTTTCCTTTCTCTTTCCAAAATAATAAGTCCAGAGGAGGATGCGGAATCGGACCGGCGCCACATCAGCACCATAGGTGTCAGCCTCTCAGGTGAAAAACCAAGCGCCCTGGTGGGTCCCACCTGATCCGATGCGGAAACGAGAAAGGTCAAGGTCAACCCTACTATTACTAATCGATCGGTCCTGGTGGCGGTGGTTGTTCGTCCCAAGTCGAATCCAACGGCGCGCCGCAGCTCCTCCTGGTCCTGGCCTCCTCTCCCGCCGCTTGCACAAGCGCGGGCGGCCCTCGCACCGGCCGGAAGGAACCCCGGCGGCCTCCTCCTGGCCTGGAGATCATTACGGGATTGGCCGGGATCGGTCTGAGCTGCTGAGGCAGGTCGGCGCAGGCGCAGGCGCTCCCTTCGCGTTTCTTGGAGGAGGCAAGGTCGGCGGTGGCGACCGCGACCGGCCGATGAATATGGTATGCATTGTGATTCCCTGTACTCCTTTAGTCTCTTACTCTCCCCGGCTGTCAATGGCAATGTAATGCGCGCGCCCACAGTGTGGTTTCTTGGCCGGGGCACCGGCTTCGTCGGTATCGCTCCCGCCGCGCAGCGAGATTAATTAGTAATTAGGGGTGCTACTGTTTCCTTCGGTTTTTTGGTGCTCGTGCCCTCAATCAGGATGCGATTCTCGTTCGGGCGATTCGGATATTAATCAATCGTCAAATGCCATCGATTCCTCGATCCCCCGTCGATGCTGCCATTGCTGATGCTGGCTGATGTATGAACCTCCTGCTGCTGCTGCTGCTGCTTGTAGGCGGCCTAATACTCTTTGAGTAGTAATCAACTGATGTGACGCCTACCTAGATACATAATATTTTCGTCAAAGATGGGGATTTCTCCGGAACAATTTGATTATTTGTGTTGGTGAGTTACTGGCATAATCGATAATCTGATGATGACAGCAAACATTTTTTGTGTTTGTGCAGAACATTGTGTGTGAAGTCTGTGGAGATATTGGTTACAGACAACTTCTGCTATGTTGCAGAGGTTGCAAGCGTTATGCTGTGCACCAGTATGTCTCCCTTTACACTAATTATGCTTTATTTTATTACATTTTATTCTTTTTGTTGTGCTTATAATGGGTGTAGACAACAACATTTCCCCACCTCATATGACAAAGCATGCTATCATCTTGAGGTTATTAGGTCTACTTTTTACTCAGCATTTTAGGTCATTAATTTTACCCCCACCCCCCCCCCCCCCCCCGCACAAATCAACTTCAAAGTCAAATAGACAAACTATATGAATACCCCTATAACCCTATCTTCACATTCTATTGAATTAGAAATGGATATTTGCAAATCATGTAGTACCTAAATGGAAAACTCAAGTACCTTCTATCGTCTGCACTGTAATATGTTGAAAGCTTACTAATTTACAGTCAGCCTTTTCTTACTATGACTCGTCACTGTGTAGATACTGTTTGGAGAAAGTTGTCTTCGATGCATCATTAATACAATGGTTCTGTTATGAATGCCTACAAAGGCGTGGTGAAGTTATTTGCGTCAGATCTCTAGAGCAGGTGTCAAGTGAAAGGCTACTGAATCATGCACATTTTGGTTCTCCAGTACATCAATATTCACTCAATGGTGACTGTGAAGAATTATTTTCCTGCCCTGGCATAGAAAACATCCCAAGTGTTCGAGAAAGAAGTGTAGATCCCATTAATATTTCCAGCATTTCTCAACATGATACCACAGAAGCATCTGCAAGCAGTGAAAGATCCACGGAGTGTCCAAAGGCTAGCTCCTGTTGACGTGGGAAAACTGCAAAGATGGCTATGGCATCCTCATCATCTGCAGAGTCAGGTATAGCCTTATTCCAGTTACTTGCATATTTACCTCAAATTGAACATCGCTTGTTATTATTAAACTCTCTTGTGAAATGGTACAGGAGACGGCACTATGTCTGAAAACGCATCTTTGGAGTATGTTTTGGCATGTAAAAGTTATTTATCTAAAGCGCAAAAGAAGATAGTAATGAAGCTTATTCGGGAAATTCGACCTGAATTCTCAATTTTTATATCAATAATGCGGAGGAACAATGTGCAACCCCCGGGTCCTGTTCTGGTAACTCCACTACTCCTATTGAATAGGCAACTCATTTATACCAATATTTACTGTTTGTACTCTCACCATTCCAAATTGTAAGACATTTTGACTTTTCTTCTCTCAAATACATTTTGACTTTTCTAAATACATAGCTTTTGCAATGCACTTGATAATAAAATCAATGTATCTAGAAAAGCCAAAACGTCTGATACTTTGGAATGGAGGGAGTAGATAATAGTGCCAGTGCCAATGCCAATGTATGGGAAATTTACCAGTGAGATTCTGGTTGTCATGATTCATGAATCTTCTTAACATCTTGTTCCATTTGCTATCAGGGAATTACGAAGAAATATGCAATTGCACATTTCCCAGATGAAACCACAAATGTCACTCTTGAGATGCCTGGCAAGAGCAAGAAGTGGCATCCCAAATTCTACGAAAGTGATTCAAGTAAAAAGAACTTGCTCATGGGACAGTGGATGGACTTTGTCCGTGACAATCACGTGCAGGAGGGAGATATCTGCCTCCTTTTACCAACAAAAGATGAGATAAGATACACATTTATGATCTATATTATTCGTGAAACAACTCATTCTAGAGGTGGGGCTGGCTTTAAAATGGGTGGCCCATGCCCTGGTTCATCTAGTGCAAAGATGGCTTCAGATATCCATATTGAGGAGGAACCAACCGCTGGTATTGTTGCAAAACATTAATAAAAAACTATTAGCTCTCTAGATTATTCCTTTTCTTATTGTCTAAAACTGTCTGCAGGAGAAAATGTTTCCTCAGAATGTGATATGCAAGAAATTTCTCATGAACTCTGGAGAGTAGAGACTCTGATGATCCATTTGAATCCCCATACTTTGTTCCATGCAGGAATCCTCTATCTAGATCCCAAAAGAGAATTGTTGAGGAGTCAGGTTATAGCATTATTCCAGTTGCTTGCATATTTACCTCGAATCACACATCACTTCTTATTCTTAAACTCTGTTGTGAAATTTGGTACAGGAGAAGACAATCTCTCTGAAAAGGTATTTTTGGAATATGTTTTGGGATATCGATGTTATCTATCTAAAGCGCAAAAGAAGAGAGTAATGGAGCTTATTAAGGAAATTCAACCTGAATTCACAATTTTCATATCAATAATGCGGAGGGGCAATGTGGAACCCCCGGGTCCTTTTCTGGTAACTCCACTACTCCTGTTGGATAGGCAACTCATTTGTATCAACATGTAACTGTTTGTAGATAATAGTAACATTGTATGGGAGATTTACCTATGAGATTCCAGTTGTCATGAATCTTCTGAGCATCATGTTCCATTTGCTATCAGGGAATTACCAGGGATTATGCTAGTGCACATTTCCCAGATGAAAGTACAAATGTCACTCTTGAGACTCCTGGCACGAGCAAGCAGTGGCATCCCAAATTCTACAAAAGTGCTGAACGTAGAAATTACATGCTTATGGGACAGTGGCTAGACTTTGTCGTTGATAATCATGTGCAGGAGGGAGATATCTGCCTCCTTGTACCAACAAAAGATGAAATAAGGTGCACATTTATGGTCTATGTTCTTCATGAAACAACTTATTCTGGAGGTGGGCCTGGCTTTCAAGTGGGTGGCCCATGCCCTGGTAGCATCTAGTGCAAAGACAGCTTCAGAAATCCTTATTGAGGAGGAACCAATCGCTGGTATTAGTACAAAACACTAAAACAAAATATTAGCTCTCTGGATTATTCCTTTTCTTATGGTCTAAAACTATCTGCAGGAGAACATGCTGCCTTGGAAAGTGATATGCAAGAAATTCCTCATGAACCTCCGGAGGGTGGAGATTCTGGTGATCCATTTGTTCCTGAATACATTGTACCATGCCAGAGTCATCTATCTAAATCCCAGAAGCAAATCGTTGAGGAGCGAGTGCGAGCTATCGATTCGGACATTCCCATTTGTGTGGCAGTAATGAAGAACAACAATGTTGGTGTCGCTCAACGTTGGATGCTAGTAAGCTCAATTCTTTTTTTGTTTGGTCTTAAAATTGTTATTTTTTATCATTAAGCTTGCTGTTCCTGTCATCTTAACCTTATTTTGTTTAAGTGGGCATCTGAGTGTCATCTGAGAGCTCACCGATTCACCTGCCTTTGTATCAGCTAACTCTGTGCTGTTAAATCATTAAAATATAATATTTTCTCCATGACAATCAACTTGCATACAACCCACAGATATAGCCCCTAGAGGTTTTCTAGGTTAATCACAGAGTTGTTGAACCAACATTGTAGCATGTCACTAACTACTGATCCATACATAATGTATCAGGAATTAAGTAAACGATATGGTTCAGTATATCTCCCAACTAAAGGGCAAACCATATGGCTCCAGTGCGGGGGGAAGACATGGAAGGCAAAAATGATGTTTCATAATGGTAGAAGGTGGGTTCTTAATGTAGTTACGATCGAGCTGATGGGTATTAGTTCTGATCAAAATCCGACAACAGCCGGCTCTTTCAAGTGCAGTACAATTGTTCCCGACGATTGAACATGCAGCTAGAGTTTCAGAGCTACCCTTGACTCTTATGAAAAGTGAAGGTGGTTGTGCTTGAAAGCAAACTTATATTTACGCAAACAGATATATACTCCCTATGTCCCTATTTGACTGTCCTTGTGGGTTTTCGTGCCACAAGTTTGACTTAATTTATACAAAATACGTGCAATATTTATATCTTCAAATAAATTTATTAAAAAATTAGATTTAAAGATCTTTCTAATGATACTAATTATATATTATAAATATTAATATTTTTAATATATAATTACCGGTAATTGTTCCTCGGAAAGCGAGAACGACAAACATTTAGGGGCGGAGGGAGTATAATCAAGTTACAATAAAATATATACTCGTATGTCCTGCATAGTAGGAGTAGTTCTGAGGGGTTCAGACATTGGTTTACAGAAGAATACCCGTATGTTGCACTAAATGGATTAGTAAAAATCAAGTTTAGTACAAACAGTAAAGATAATACAAGTGTACATGTTGTTCTGCGTGAAGTGTGTGCAGTCCCTTGACTGCGCTCCAACCACCATACGTGCAAGTCGGCCGAGGAGCGCTTCTCAAATTCGATTCCGCACGTACGCCCGCCTGCCGAATCGACGTACATACGATGGATATGGGAGGCAGCAAAGAGCTTACTAAGAGTTTGGTTATCATGGTGGTGCTTGTCGCCCAGTTGAAACTCAAATTAAACCCGTTGAGTTAGCACGGGCATTATACTGGTTAATATTAAGAGCGGGCTGGCATATATATATATGTGTGTGTGTGTGTGTGTGTGTGTGTGGTAATCCGTGTGATATGTGCCAGGTGACCGGCGGCCCGCGAAC
Source organism: Bothriochloa decipiens (assembly GCA_023333625.1). NCBI lineage: Eukaryota > Viridiplantae > Streptophyta > Magnoliopsida > Poales > Poaceae > Bothriochloa > Bothriochloa decipiens. The sequence continues at coordinate 54,225,927 of CM041629.1, forward strand.
CTCTCCCGCGCCGCCCGCCAGCCCACCGCCGCACGCCGCCCTCCGACCGCTGGGATGCCGCAGACCAACGCCGCCGGGAGGAGGGAAGGGAGGGCTGGGCCGCCGTGGGAAATGAAGGAGGAGAGGAAGAGAATGGCCAGGGAGGAAGAGGGAGGGAGTGAAGAGGAGGAGCGGCCGAGCGGTGCTTGGGGAGGAGCGGCGCGTGAAGAGGAGGAGCGCTGAGTCGGGGACGGCTGCGTGGAGAGTGAAGAGGCCGACCCCCAAACCCTAAGTAGCGATATATATATCTGTACACGAATATTGGGCCAGCTTTGGCCTGATGGGCCTAGGGATTTTTTGTGACGGGCTTTTAATGTTGCCCGCTGCGGTAAATTGATTTACCGTAGCGGGCACTTTTGCCCGTCACGGTAAATAAAAAGTGAACGCTGCGGTAAATCGTGGGATTTACAGCAGCGTGCAAAAATAGAGTCCGTCACGGAGTGGGTTTGGGCAGCGTCACGGAAGTTTATTTCTGTAGTAGTGTATAGCGGAGCTAATAGCGGGCTATCGCAGACTATAGCGGCTAAATTATACATAAACACAGATAGTGGCACCCTGCCTCAAAAGACTATAGCGGGCTATAACGGCAACTATAGTGGGCTATTTAAAACAGGGCTCAAGATACAAATATACTCCAACTGTCCTAAATTACTTGAAATTCAAATTTTTTCCAAAATACGGAAATCTCACTTTTCAACGTACTTTTATGTTCTTCTCGTGCACATTTTTATTTCCCAATAAATCTCTCCTGGACTCCCATATTAACTGCAGTAGTATTACCTTCGTCCTCAAAAAGTACAATTCTCGTGTCAAATAATTTAAACTTTGACTAAATTGTGCAAAAAGTACTAACATTTAAAATATGAAAACAATAGCATTAGATTATGTGCGGAATGAATTTTCGTATGAAATTTATTTAGAGACATCAATGTTAATATTATTTACTATAAATTTGGTTCAAGCTGAAATTGTTTGACTGACACGGTTGTCATAATTATCTTTAGGACCGAGGGAGTATTAATTTTCCCTTGCATTGCGGCCTCCCGTATTAACTACCGTCGATCCGTGATTTCCTGTCTTCATCAGTTCCCGATTACGTCTCCCAGCACTAATGGTGTTGCCCTTAAATTCACTCATAGAACGCACTCGTGGTAGTCCATTAAACGCCTTCGACTTCTGGGTTGTGGCCTCCTGTCTTCTTTTCTCTCCACAGAATAGAATAGATAGAGATGCAATTATGAAGCTGCGATCGATCCTGGTGTGAGGAATGTTTGCAAAGCTTGGTTGATACTTAGGTATTGCTCTGCACCGCATTCATTTGACATTTCATTTCCTCAGGTTGTAATTTTGTTCCTCAAATGTTAAAATTCGGTGCTCTTCTCTGTTTTGTTGCATCTTGGGACTGCTAGTTGAGAGGAGAGAAACTCATGACATCTTCTGCAGATTCCTATCCGAGCTTCAGTAAAAAGCACGTTCGAGTGTTTGGGGGGAGGGCGATTCGATTGTTGTTCACTGTTTCATTTCATCTTCCTCCTCGCCGGCCTCTTTCCTCTCTCCCCTCCTCCTTCCGCGGTGAGCTCCGGCCATGGAGGCCCTCGTCTCCGCCGCCACAGGACTTGGAGAGAAGAGGGAGAGACGCCGGATTTGCAGAATAGAACAGATCGAGTGCTGACAGGGAGAAAAACACTTGTGCGAGGCATTACCGAAAAAATCTCATACACATAATAGTAGTTCTTGATAGACGAGATAATTCATTAATTGATTAATCAGGAATCAAAACGTACATATATTGGCAACTTCTCTTCTACTATATCATACGGCTTATAGAAACAGTATCCAGTCAAAACAAGGAGGAGGTTGCAACTCCCCTGGAATAGCAGCATGCACATGCAAGGTTGTGGCGCAAGTCAAGCAGCCATAAGCAGGGATCCTGCTAATACTAGTCGCACTACTGCCTAGTCGCATCTCGCATGTACATGCACGGCTATATATAGCACTAGTCCAGGAGCGATAATCAGGGATCTTGCTGCATGTTTATGCTGAACGTTCATTTTGTCTCTTATTTATTTATTTATTTATTTATTTTTCTTTCTCGGCTCCGCCATTGTTGTGGTAAAGCATCAGTCCTAAGTTAAGGGCAAGCTTCTCTCCAAGACTCCAATTATAACTTGAATGTGGGTGTCTCCAAGTTACTGAATATTAGTTCGATCATTTGTTGACTCTAATTTCTATCGGTCATATATCCTGCAGACTGCAGTGAACATGGCTGGACAAGGCTCCTTGGCGAAGAAATCTTGTGCTTGTTGCGAAAGGTACAAGGATCATTTGCGTGGAAACATGACGTCTTTCCTCATGCTCATGTCTGCTAATTATAGGCACAGCATGGTGAGTCTTCCTTTAAGTTTAATATCGTCGCCCTGATACATTTAACATTTTCATTATCTACCATGTTTCATTTGGAGATAGACTTCAATCTTCGTAATAGTATAAAACTGCCTACCCTTTCCATAAATTTCACTGAATCTGTGTGATACACAGAATTGAGCAAGTGAAATCAATAACATTCCTGAATTTTAAACCTACTTTTCATCATTGAATTGCGAAACAACAGAGAAAACATAATTAGACAACACTTGCTCTCTGCTACTTGGATGGCTCTGCATAAAAATATATAAACCATGCATTATTTATGTTTCATTGTTCTTGGTGCAGACAATGCCTGCCAGGTTCATGAACCAATTTGGAGGAGAGATCACAGAGTGCATCGACATCGAATCCCCTGACAGTAGTGTTACACTGTCAAGGGCACCAAGTACATGAACAAGGTACTCCCCCAGTGTGGATGGAAAGAATTTGTCGATGCCTACCCCATAGAGGAGAATGACTCATTGTTGTTCCAGCACATTGGGAAGGCCCGTTTTAAGGTTCTGATGATAATCGATCTGGATGGATGTGAGAAAGTCTTTCCCTGCAATGGAATCAGAGTCAGTTCTAGTAACAGCCAAGAACGAGACATGGATTGTGTTGATGTTAGCTCCCATGACCGTGCTGACAAATCATCAAGAATTCGGAAAAGAGTCTCTAGCTGTCAACGGGGTTGTCCAAGCCAACGTAGAAAAGCTGCAAGGACTACCAAAACATCAGCCTCTTCGTCTGAGGAATTAGGTTTTTGTATTATATATAATATATATAATTGTTGGCTGCCTTATTATACATGCATGGAGATAATTTCTTTTCTTAAATGTGCCTGTGTGCATTGAGGTTTGGTTTGATTTATCTAAAAGTTATTTTATTTGTTTGTTTGATTTTTCCTAGTGGGTTTTAGTAATTATATTAGTTATGTGTAGGACCAGATTCTGAGGGCACTGCTGAATATGAATGGTCTTTAGGTTTTGTGGATGATCCTAAAACAAATGCCGTGCATGATTATGTCTTGTCGCGTATGATTATTCTATCTGAAGAACAAGAGGAACATGTAGTTGGACTTATCAAGGAAATCCAGCCTGAAACTACTGTGTTCGTGGCTATCATGAAGCCTAGCAACGTCCAGCCGCCACACCCTAGTCTTGTAAGCTACTTTCTTCTTTGTTGTCAATTATAAACTTATTAAATTTGATCCTGCAAATGATCATATTTTGTTGGTGGTCAAACTTTATATATGAGCTTTTCTAATTTTGCCCTGCTGCACTGGAGTCACATGTATGTGCTGAATGCTGATCCATGACATTTCCATCTAAAATCGGGTAATTCCTCACAGTTATGCCGCCGCCCACTTCCCACACACAAGTCAAGTGGTGACGCTTCAACGGCCAGGCAAGGACAAGAAGTGGCATGCCAAGTTTCACATGAAAAACCCAACTTCCCACTTGTTGAATGGGCCTTGGTCAGACTTCGTGCAAGACAACCATTTGCAGGAAGGCAACATCTGCATCTTTCAACCCTTGAAGAGCGCTAGCATAAGGTTCACTCTGATGGTTCATCTGATTCGTCACTCAAAGCTTGGTGCATTACAAGAACATGGAAACACTCCTAGTTCAGGACCAGGAGGAGGAACAAGCTCCAGCAGAGGCAGAACACCGAGAGAAAAGGCAAACGAGCCTAAGGTTCTGCATTCAGGTGAAGGCAGCAGAGCTAAGGCGAAGAAGGTGACACCGGTAGCGCGTGTTAAGGATGAACCTGCTGATAAGGTGCCTTCATCTTGTAATTGCCATCTGGCTGATGATGAATCGGGCGATTCTGGTGGACCTTCTGAAGCAGGTCCTTACATTGTGGCGCCCCATGCTCATTTGGGCGATGAGCAGAGGAAGAAAGTGTTAGACATAGTTGGCAGCATTCAGTCTCAAGGCCCCATTTACGTGCCAGTGATGAATAAGACCAATGTTGCTGGCACTGGCACCTGCGTATTAGTAAGCAACTCCAAGAACCCTTTTTTTCCCTTTGGCAATTTCAGTTACTAATGCTTGCTGTTTCTCAACACATTTTATGCATATGATGAAACAGTGCTTCGGGAAGCAATATAGCATAAAGTACCTTCCATACGGGGAGCACACCGTGACGCTCGTGCGGAACGAGAAGAGCGCGGCATGGAAGGTGAAGATGAATGCGTACAAGCTCATTCAAGGCTGGTGTGGCTTTGTCCGCGACAACCGCCTCAAATTGGACAATATCTGCCTCTTCCAGCTCACCAAGGACGACATCAAGATGCTTATAATGGCGGTCTATAGCATTCGCCATGTCTAACATTGTCAGTTTATTAGTTTCTACCTGGCTCGATCATGCACTAGGATTATAATGTTGGGCTTTGCACAACTTGGTGCTGCTACTTCATGTTGCCTTAGCTAGGAAATCAGAAGAGGACGAACCTTAATTTGTTCATGCACTGAACATCATATTAAGTCCCAGTTTGGTGCGGCTTTCAGATCCTGTGCAATGCTGTTTGACTTCTGTGAGAGCGTAATAAGGAGCGAACTAGCTCCGATTCCAACAAAAACGAACTATAGAGGTGGAGCCACGCATTGAGCCGTTTGGACTGCTTTACTCTTATTTTTAGAGCTCGGCTCTAGGTTTGTGTTCCCAAACATTTTCTGTTTCAAGAATAATTGGATCTATTCTATTTTGTAAACAATTATCACCATTCCTCGGATTCCAATATTCCATAGACTACACGTAGACCCTAGTGAAACTTTAACCGTGACACTAATCTCTCCATTATATAATATGATACGAAGTTGTTTTAGTTCTCTTTTCAAAATAATAAATAAATTAGAAATAGTAGGAACTTTTAAAGAGATAAATTAGAAATTAATAAATCCATTATTTTTTAACTCACAACCTGTACCTTGTATTTAGAGCCATAAGGTTTAATCTGGCATTGAAAGGTTTAATCTGCATGGTTAATCTGAGTTTTTACTTCACATCGACCTCATACGCACGGAGTCACCGGTCACGGGATTCTTGCAGCTGTGCTCTCTCCTGTACAAAGATGTCAGCCATCTTAAAACAGATATCTTGTTTGATCATCGGTATTATTCAAATTTTTTATATAAATATTATATATTTTGTTACTACTTATATTAGCATTAGAGATACTGGAATAAAGATTTATTTATTTTATAATTTAGATAGAACTTTTCATGATATGAACAGTTTAAATACCATTTTTAAAAATCAAGAACAACTATTATTTTTTTAGAGTTAGAGAGAGTAATTACAGAGGTACTCTACATAGCATGGAGTATAGGGGCTGTTTGGTTTGGGACGTCAGGTTGCCACGCCGTGGTGTGGCGGAGGCGGCCAGTTCGCTCGCCCACCTGCACCAAAGTTCGCCACGCAAAACAGGGAGCAAAAGGCAACACAAATAGCTGTGGCAACCAAAAATTTGATACTACGATCAGCGTGGGCACATTTTACCCGAAACCCGAACCGAATCGATCCGAACCGAACCAAAATACGTTTTTTTCGGTTTTTTGGTCGACTTTGGTTTTGATGTCTGGGGAGTTTGGTGTTCGGCTCGGTGCTCGGATTTAGACCAAAACCGAACCGAGAACCGTGCAGACCGAGGAAACTACGAATCCTGTCCACCTCCGCCAGTCAGGAAAGCCCACAAACGACTCAGGAAAGCCCACAAATGCGGCAAGGCCTGCTCCACAGCCCAATCCCCCGCCCAACACATGGGCACCGAGAGGCCCTGACCCGCGTGAACCCCACAGTTCCCCACTCTTCAAACCCTAATCTATTGCTCTTGCCTCTTGCGGCGGCGACGGTGGCGTCACGCGGCGGCGAGCAGGGGGCGGGCGCGCACGGCGGCGAGCAGTGAGCCCCAGCGGCCAGCGCCGTGTGGTCGCGAGCTACGAGCGGCGCCGTGACTTGTGGTCGGCGTGCGGGCGGCCGCGACTTGCGGCAGCGCGCGCCGCGCGAGGCCGCTGGTTGGGACATGCGAGCAGCTCAGGTTGCCGCGATCGGGCGACGAGCTGGAAGGAGGGAGCGCGGGGCCGGGAGGAGCAGCGGCGGCTCCGGTGCGCGAGGCGCCATCGGCGCGACTCAGCGTCAGCGAGCAGGGAGCAACACTTTCTTTTTTTCCCCCTACTATACAACACATTTCGGGCGGTTCGGTTTAAACCGAAAAACCGAATATAAAAACCAAAACCAAATGTGTCGGTTTTCAATTTATTCTCAAACCGATTGGCTCTTGTTGCTTGGAAACCGAACTTTTTTGAAACCGAAGAAACCGAACAGAATTTGCGGTTAAAACCGAATGGCCAGGCTGACGGCAGGGCATGGCCGTAAACCAAACACCATAATCTGAGCTTATCGGCCGTACGGGAGTCAATGCGACCTTGCTTGTTTGCAGCTGCATGCTGCCGGCACAGAACAGGCTTGCCACCATGAAAAGCTGTGGCCCTGTTTACTTCCACTCCAAAATTCAGAATTACCACTATATAAAATTCTCATTTTCTGTCATAACATTTTAAATATAATTAGTTAAAATTTAGATAATTTTTATCAAATACAGACAAAATGCTACGTGAATCCTGCGACAATTTTAACATCTAAACAAGGCAAAGGCATGTGCTTTGGCGTGCAGTGCGTGCCGTCGCATGTAACATGGGCAGCCAGCCGAGCCGAATTGACCTCACGGCCACGGGGTCGCCGCCGCTCACCCGGACCTACTCTCCCGTGCAGCGCTCAGCAGAGTGCATCAATTCGATTCGAGCGCGCGTGCTTCCTTCTGCAAAGATGTCAGCCGCAGAGGCAGTACTGCACTGCCTATGCGGAGATCTACTCCCCTGCATCCGTAAGCATTCAATTATGAAATAGTACTCCTATATTCTATTACTATTTTAATGGTACTTATTTTGTATAAATAATATTAATATTTTTTATATAATTTTAGTTACATTTTGAATTATTTGTCAAAGGACTCTAATTTAAAATGGTTAGAGTTTTCCGACTGATGAGGTCGACAGCACTCATCAGGTCTTGCGTTCGAATCGAATCCCCATGGAGCAAAATTTAGACTCAGAGCAGTAAAGTCCCCTTGTTGGCATAGCCAAGGTTTAGGGTTTATTTGGATAAAAAGATTTACTTTCTTTTTAATGAAACGCCATGAGGAGCCTCTCCTCCTATGATCGCTTTTTTGAATAGACAGTTTCAGTGAATAGTGTCACATCGAATGTTTCGTAAGATTTTCGATGAGGTATTCGAATACAGATAAAAAAAACAAACTACAGATTCTATCTAGAAACCATGAGAGAATTTATTAATACTAATTCTAGGCACTTTAGTATAAAATCATGGAGTAATTAGTCTTAAAAGATTTTTCTCCCAATTTAGACATAAACTGTACTGCACGGTGCTAGTTGACGACATGCAGTTTTCACGTTCATTGATTCATCAATATAATCCACATATAAAAAAACCAGGACAGTAATCATCAGAGACGTAAAAAAATAGTAATCATTTCCAAACTAATTATTTACTTAGCTAAGCAAAGAATACTGTAATCGCAGGAAAATACATGTTCATCTATCTAAGGATTTCTGTCCATGATATGTATTAAAAAAAAAAGAATCTAACTCTGCTCTAGTTCCAACATGAGATCAGGAAAATAACACAAGAGAAAAGCTTTGAACTGCAACTGAAACATGACAAACCCTGCGGATCCAAGCTTGATTGAACAATTATTTCAACAACAGTAGCAACACACAATACCTCCTCCCTCCAATCAACCTGCTAGTTCTTACCAGGAAACTGATCGAAAAAGAAAAGAAAACTACTAGATACATACGAGAAGCATCTATCTGCCCCCATGCATGTCCCCGTTCGCGTTCACCCTTGTCGGAGTTCGCCCAGCCCGGCCACTAGGGAGACAAGGAACGAGCCCTGAATCTGCAACTCCAACCTGTGATTCCTCGCGCGTATGGCTTCATTCTCCTCCGCCAAGCTGCGAATCTCCTCCCCCAAGCTGTGACTCCTCGCGCGCATGGCTTCATTCTCCTCCGCCAAGCCGTGATTCTCCGCGTTCTTGGCTTCAAGCTCCTCCGCCAAGCTGTGATACTTCGCGCGCTTGGCTTCCATCTCCGCGTGCTTGGCTTCAAGCTCCTCCACCAAGCTGCGCTTAGCTTCGATCTCCTCCGCCAAGCTGTGATTCTCTACGCGCATGGCTTCCATCTCCTCCGCCAAACTATGATTCCTCGCGCGCAAGGCTTCATTCTCCTCGGCCAAGCTGTGAATATTCGCCTGCTTGGCTTCATCCAAGCTGTGATACCTTGCGCGCTTGGCTTCGATCCTGCCGGACCTTGTGGATCTCATCCGCTGATAAGCGCTGGGCTTCGGAGTGGCGCCAGACGGCTAGCTCGCGCAAATGGTGGACTCGGCGACGACGTCCTCTTCTTCGTCCTCGTGGTGGTGGTGGCCAGGAGCATGGGGCGCAGCCATGGCAGCAGCAGGCAGGCGGGCGGGCGGGCGGGTGGGAGGCGTGCTGCGGAGGTAACGGGGCGGGGTCGGAGGCGAGGAAGAAAGAGTCGGACAGGAGGGGACGAGAAAAGGCACATACACAGTATTTGTTATACAAGGCGCCCAAGCCAAATGCGCGCACTTTGCAGCTGCACAGACGTTCCTGCGCAGTGCATGCATCAGGCAGCCTGGAACGTCGTAGTGTGCACAGGAGGAGACACGCGCAGCATGGACTGGTGGCAGCATGAAAAGCCGCGTTTTGGGCTCGTCTGTGTGTGATAGCGAGCGAGCGAGCGAGACATGCCAGGCCGTGTACAGTATCTGCCTGCGCCACTGTCTGCCCGTATGCCGTATGCCGTATGCGACGTGCCCTGGCATGCTACACCTAGACACGCAAGCCACAAGCCTGAGCAACATCTGCGGCCTGGCAATACTTTATAAGTGACTAGTAATCCCTTCATTTCAAATTTTAAATTATATAAGATGTTTGTGATTTTCACATACACAGTGTTTGTTATACACATAGATAAAGATATATAATATAATAGAACTAATAAATCTAGAAAATCTAAAATTATCTTATAATTTAGAAGTAATGGAGTATTAAATACTCAGTTGCATTACAATGGAAAAAAAAATGAAAATTCTCACACGCCTATTTAGCCACGAAAAGTACGAGCAATGATCTATGCTCCCTCCGTCACAAAAAGACTGCTATAGTTAACGTTTTAACATCTGTTTTGATCATTTGTCTTATTCAAAGTATTTATATAAATTTTATATATTTTGTTACTACTTAATTTATCATTAGAAATATTTTAATAATAATTTATTTATTTTATAATTTACATAAACTTTTAAATAAGACGGATGGTCAAACAAGATGTCTAAAAGCGATTTTTTTAACAGAGGGACTATGTAGCATGGGCCGAGGCATAGTGTTGGGCCTTTTTTTGGAAATTCACCGCTAAAAAAAAGTGAATACACATCTAGGATTCACTATGACTTAGGTCTGACTTAGGTCCACTGTATATCTACTTGGAAACTGTTTGGCTATCACAGTGGCTCTAGATGCATACATGAGCATTTTAGGCCTTGTTTAGATGCCTAATTTTGGGTCTAAAATTTACTATGTAGAATTCCTATTCTCCGTTACATCAAAATGCCGGCACATGTATAGAGTACTAAATATAGATGAAATAAAAAACTAATTGCACAGTTTTGTTGTACTTTGCGAGACGAACATTTTAAGCCTAATTAATCAATGTTTAGACAATTATTACTAAATAAAAATAAAATTGCTACAGTGTGACGAGACATTTACTATCCGATTTTGGATACCAAATTTGGTATCTAAACAAGGCCTTAGTTAGCATGGTCATATTTCTCGTCCTTGGCACTGGCGTTGCTCTTTGTCTCATTGTCATCCGAAATATGCATTAGAGCATCTCCAGCAATACTACCTATCCTCAATCTAAGTAATGAAAGGCTAAAAATTAAGTTCATTAGACTACCTATCACATCTAACAGATTTGTAGTCTACCCAAATTCTCTTATTCTCTACCCATTCCCGGTCAGCGTGGGGCGGGACCAGTCGGCGGGGTGCGGCATGAGTCGAGGCTTTGGACTGACGTGGAGGCACACGTGGGGGCCGCTCCTTAGCCATTTCCATCCGGTGGAGAGAGACGAGGTCAAGGAGGAAAAAGCGTCAGGGGAAGAAGAGAAGAGGAAAATTTGAAACGAATCGATACATTGTGTATCAGTGTCAATGATGTGTACTTTTTCCGAGCTCCACTCAACTCGAGTTGGTGGAGCACCATCATAAGTCCTATCAAAATGGTGAATCTAGCTCTTAGATTAGTCATTTTGGTGAATCTGGATTTAATGGGTCGAATGTTTGGATTTTTTTTTTGTTGGAGTGGACCTCTGTTTTGTTAATCTGGAGCCGGTGAAACTGTAGAAAAAAGCCCTTAAGCACAATAGAGTCATGTACCTTTTGATCATGTCCAAAAATTCCAAAGATAATTTCAAGAAACATATTAAATATAGATTAATTCTGAATGAAAATAGGATTCTGTCACTGTCCTGTTTTTCATAATATATATATATATATATTATTTTTTATAAATATTTTTTATGAAAATGAGAAGTCAGTTGTATTTTGAGGACCGTGTCACTGTTCTAAAGAATTATTTTATGGGTATGGAGGGAGTATATCGGAAACTTGATCAAGGGTGAATCATTTTAATCGATGCGAAACCCTTAGTTGTCATAAAAGAATGCATTTATAGGATCCAGATTGGTCAAACTAAGTCAACGTTTATAAGTTTATAGTAAAATAAAATAGTAAATAGAGTAAATATTTATATCTTCAAATAAATTTATTATAAAAAATATATTCTATATAGCTAATTTAATGATGCTTACTTTGTATGATGAACGTTTTGAACCGTTTGACTTGGTTGAAAAAACAAGAATCAGTACAGAGAGGGCAAGTGATATAATGATATTAAATGCAGACGTGGGGGCTTTGGTAATCCAATTAAAGCTCTTGGTGTCTCCCAGTCTTCCGTCTCTGCCTCCGAAGAGGAACGGGCGCAAGGTCATCCTGTTCTTCTCCTCCTGTAGAAATCGTTTCAAATCACAGTAAGCTCTCCCTGTCCTTTGGCGACTTCTATCGTTTACAGAGTCCAGGAAATTCCTTTATCCTCTCCATCATTAGAGTTTCGTGCTCTGCGTTTCTTCCGTAGCCTAGCATTCCCCCTTGTTAAGTTACCAAAGCCCGCGTAGCCACGAAGTGAAAGTTTGCCCCGCCTGCAATAATCCTCTCCTCTCCTGTAGAAATCATTTTTGCGGCAAATCACTGTAAGCTCTCCTTGTCCTTTGGTGACTTTCTATCGATTTTTTTATTTAGAGATAGTCGAGGAAATTTCTTCCGTAGCCTAGCTGTCCCCCCTTGTAGTTCCATTTTTTCTCCCTAATCTCTCTCTCTCTCTCTCTCTCTCTCTCTCTCTCTCTCTCTCTTCCTCTGAGATAATCGTTCATGTAGTTTGTTTCTCCCTCTAGTCTAGCTATGAATGCATTTATAAGTTTCTTGAAGAATAGGACGTCGAATGTTAAAAGGGGAAAGATTGGAGGAAATTGGACTGGTCATAGCTAACAAAGGAAGTGTTAGACAAATCAATACTTGCATGGCAACGTGTGTTTAGCCCTTGATTGATATGAGTGACTGGCGTGTACTGTTTTGGCAAGTCTGGCCTTGATTAGTGTTTTCCTTCCATCCACCGAACAATGCTTGGATACGGCAGTCATAGTATATACATGTACATGACAATTGTAATTGAATATATACTACACGATTTCTATCGTCTACCAGAAAGGGTAAAAGGCAACGTTTTCTTTTTATGCAGGTATGGTACCAAGATGAGAAAACCTTCCAAGTTACTGAATATTTGTTCATTTGTTGACTCTAATTTATTTTTTTTAATTTCTATTTGACATATATCCTGCAAATTGCAGTGAACATGGCTGGGCAAGGCTCCGCCCTTGTTGTGTCGTAAAGCATCTGTCCTAAGTTAAGGGCAATCTTCTCTCCTATTCTAACTTGGATGTGGTGTCGCCAAGTTACTGAATATTTGTTCATTTGTTGACTCTAATTTCTATCTGACATATATCTTGAAAATTGCAGTGAACATGGCTGGACAAGGCTCCCTGGTGAAGAAATCCTGTGCTTGTTGCGAAAGGTACAAGGATCATTTGCGTGGAAAGATGACGTCTTTCCTCATTCTCATGTCTGCTAATTATAGGCACAGCATGGTGAGTCTTCCTTTAAGTTTAATATCTTTGCCCTGTACATTTTCAACATCTACCACGTTTCATTTGGAGATAGATTAATCTTCGCAGTATAGTATATACTTGCCTACCGTTCCCATAAATTTCACTGAATCTGTGTGCTACACAGAACTGAAAGATTCTAGAACCATGCATCGTGATTAATTGAGCAAGTGAAATCAATTACATTCCTGAATTCCAACCTACTTTTTATCAGTGAACTGCAAAACAATGCAACAGAAAACATAATTAGACAACGCTAGCTCTCTGATGCTTGGATGGCTCTGCATAAACCATGCATTATATATGTTTCACTGTTCTTGGTGTAGACAATGCCTGCTAGGTTGATGGACCAATTTGGAGGAGAGATCTCAGATAGCATCGACATCGAATCCCCTAAAGGTGTTTACGCTGTCAAGGGCACCAAGTACATGAACAAGATGCTCCCCCAGTGTGGATGGAAAGAATTTGTTGTTGCCCATCGCATAGTGGAGAATGACTCATTGTTGTTCCAGCACATTGAGAAGGCCCGTTTTAAGGTTCTGATAATTGATCCTGATGGATGTGAGAAAGTCTTTCCCAGCGATGGGATCAGAGCCAATTCTAGTAACATCCAAGAACGAGACACGGATTGTGTTGATGTTTCAGATAGCTCTCATGACCGTGCCGACAAGTCATCAAGAATTCGGAAAAGAATCTCTAGCTGTCAGAGTGATTGTCCAAGCCAACGTAGAAAAGCTACAAGGATTACCACAACATCAGCCTCTTCGTCAGGTTTTTATGTTATATATAATATATAATTGTTGGCTGCCATAGTATACGTGCATGAAGATAATTTCTTTTGTCAAATGTGCCTGTGTGGAATGTGGTTTGGTCTGATTTATCTAAAAGTTATTTTATTTGTTTGTTTGTTTTTCCTAATGGCTATTAGTAATTATATTAGTTATGTGCAGGACCAGATTTTGAGGGAGCTGCTGAATATGAATGGTCTTCTGGTTTTTATGATGATCCTAAGATAAATGCGGTGCATGATTATGTCTTATCATGTGTGAGTATTCTATCTGAAGAACAAGAACAACAGGTACATGGACTTATCAAGAAAATCCAGCCTGAAAGTACTGTGTTTGTGGCTGTCATGAAATCCAGCAATGTCAAACAATACCCTACTCTTGTAAGTTGCGTTCTTCTCTTTTGTCAATTATAAACTGGTCAAATTTAATCCTACACATGATGAAATTTTGTTTTTCAGAACAACTTTTTTTTTTTCAAAATCGTGCAACTCATTATGTGGATGTACGAGCATTTCTAATTTAGTCCTGCTGCACTTCAGTCATCTTTATTGTTGAATGCTGATCCATCCCATTCCCATCTCGAATCAGGTAATTCCTCGCGGTTATGCCACCGCGCACTTACCACGCACAAGTCAAGTGGTGACGCTTCAGCGGCCAGGCAAGGACAAGAAGTGGCATGCTAAGCTTCGCGTCAGGAAAAATGGAAGTTCCCACGTGTTCAATGGACCTTGGTCAGACTTCGTGCAAGACAACCATTTGCAGAAAGGCGACATCTGCATCTTTCAGCCATTGATGACTGCTGGCATAAGGTTCACTCTGATGGTCCATCTGATTCGTCAGTCAAAGGTTGGTGCTTTACATGAACATGGAAACAGTCCTAGTCTAGGGTCAGGAGGAGGAACAAGCTCTAGCAGAGTCAGAACAACAAGGGCAAAGGCAAACGAGCCTAAGATTGATTGTCGTTTGACTGATGATGAGTCAGGCGATTCTGGTGAACCTTCTAAAACAGGACTCTACATTATGTCATCCCATGTTCATTTGACTGATGAGCAGAGGAAGAAAGTGGAAGACATAGTTGGCAGTATTCAGTCTCAAGGCCCCATTTACGTGGCAGTGATGAACAAGACCAATGTTGCTGCCAGTGGCACCATCTTAGTAAGCAGCTCAAAAACTCCTTTCTCTTTCTCCAGTGCCAATTTCAGTTACTACTTGCTATTTATTAAAACATTGTATGTACGTATGATGCATGTATGTATATGATGAAACAGTACTTCGGCAAGCAATATACCAGCAGGTACCTTCCACACGGGGAGCACACCGTGACGCTCGTGAGGAATGGGAAGAGCGCGGCATGGGAGGTCAAGATGCATGCGCACAGGCTCAGTCATGGTTGGCGTGGCTTTGTTCAGGACAACCGCCTCAAACTCGACGATATCTGCCTCTTCCAGCTCATCAAGGACGACATCAAGATGCTTACAATGACGGTCTATATTATTCACAGTGTGCCAGAAGTTTGGGAGGCCCAGGGCTCAGGTATCCCCCCTCTTATTTTCCTAGCTGAGTTACAGCCCTGCAGTGGTGGAAGAAGTTTTTAGTGTACATTCTTGATTAGCCTTTGTACTACTTTGATCATCATGTTTTAGGCTTCTTTTAAAGTGATGGAAAAACTTTGAGGATTCAAAGGATCTGAAATCAGTTGGAAAAAATTCCTAGGCAGTCCTTCGCAAGAAAGGATTGAGGTCTAGAAATCCCTCAAATTTCTTGTATCAGGTGTGAGTGTGGTGTGCGTGTGTGTGGTGTTAGTGTGTTGTTCATGAACAGATGCTATAGCTGTACTTAGATGAGAGGCGTCAAAAAAAAAGTGTCTTCTTCCACACTGTAGAGATTTTCAGTGTATTTCTAACATGAAGTCAGATCTCTGAGGAAAACTACATTATGGTTTTCTCTCTTTGTTTTCTTTTGACCTATAAAGATCATTCTTTTATATGTCCTGAAATTTCATATGATGCGAGTTGATAGGACACTTTGCTCCTGAGTTTTGTCTGTCACTCTATACTTTTTTAGGAATCCTAGGCCTTTACCATACCAAAAAGATACCACGAAAGCAAAAAGATAGAAGGGTTTTTTTTTTTTGACCAATGAGGGTCGATGCCACATAACTTGTGCTATTGTATTTTTATAATCACATTTCAATGTTTCATCCACTACTAGGTGAATCTGGACCATATATATACATGAGCAGAGAACGGGACTTTTGTGATATGGATGATCGACGCAACTATTTCTTCAAGGTTATGTTGGGTTATTTTAAGAATCGAATGGTAAGACATTCTCAAATTTGCTCCCATATTGTAATAAAAGGATTATATGAAGTGATTTTTATTTATTCCTCTTCCCATTTACTCCCAGTTTGGTATGCGTGATATTGAGATTCAGAATTTATGTTTTGTTCCTCTTTAATGTTGCTCCTTTACTTGTAGGCGCAGCAGTAAATTCTTGCTAAGCATTTTTAACACCCAAGCAATAATCCTTTGCATGGTAGTTGCAGTTTACAATTTCCTGACATTATATGAGTTTACACCCTTACTTTTGCAGGTCATACCCAACAAATTTGCAAGAAGGTTTGGGGACAAGATCCCAGGAAAGATAAAACTGAAAGCATGTAATGGAAGCACTTGCACGGTTGTAGTCACCAGATATCTCAATAAGTTAGTCCTCGAAGCAGGTTGGGAGGAATTTGTCAGCACTCATGATATAAGGCTGTGTGACTTCCTCATATTCAGATACAATGGAAACTTTCAGTTTGAGGTTTTAATCTTCGATCCAAGTGGCTGCGTAAAAGAATCCTCAAATGTTTCTGAGAACATTTCCGATCATGTCCTGCGAAGGCACAGAGATCTTATTGGCAATTCAAGCGACTGTGGTAATGACCATGGGCCAATGCAATCACCAGTAAGTGAAGAGCCAACTAGAAATAAAATGAAGGGCTCAAACCGATGCACCAAGATCAATAGAAGTTCATCAACCTCTGACCTGAATGCATCTGGTAATAACATAACTAATACTATTATGTGTAACTGTGTATAACTCATCTGCAGTTATGGTTAATTCCTACATCCTGCTTACTCTCTTGTTTTTTTTGTGTGCACTGAAGGGTGTGCTGATATTTCTTCCTCAGAGGACGATCAAGAAATACCATCTGCCACTAAGTACATCTTCTCACCTGGTACACATCTCACACAAATGCAAAGGATGAAAGTAGAAAAGAGAGTCCAAGATGTACGTTCTAGCACCCCCATCTTTGGGTGTGTCATGACCAAATGCAACATTACTCGAAACCCTTGCTATCTGGTGAGTTTGTTTTTTTTCCATGCTTGAATGTGTTTGTGACTATTAATAGCGTAAGATATTTAAGTTCATCACCATCATGAGCCTTACCATTATCAGATGGAAGCAGAGGCCATCTTACTTTTCTGCCTTTTTAATAGGCAGAATCTTCTAGATCATTGTTTTGATTTGGCTGTGCCTATACAGGGCATGCTTATATTTGATTGATCCAAAAACACTAATGAAATTGTGGTTCCATTTGTATGACAGTGTAAGGGAAATGACCATTAGTCTCTCAGCGCAACTCTGCAAAATTTGGAAAAAAAGTTGCACCTTTATGGAATGCAGCATTTTATCACTTTGTAAGAAATTAGGATAAATTACTACCGATGTGTCCAAAAGAATGTAACCCTAGCACAGTGCTAATTAAGCCAAACTATTTCTAATTTAACCAAAATTAAATAAAACTTTAAATATTTATTGTACAAATAAGTATCACTAGATTAGTCATGAATTAATATTTTTATAGTATATTCATTTGGAGTCATAGATGTTGATAATGTTTTATATAAACTTAGTCAATCTTAAGATAGTTTGACTTAGACTAAACATAAACTTGCATCCTTTTTGGGACTCAGGTAGTATATACAATCCATGCATGGAGTCAAAGTTTTCCTGTAAGTGAAAATGAGGGCACACACGACGGTCTTTTTCCCTTCTCTGTCCTATGAGCAAAATCATAATTTTGCAGTGCCTTGGGACCATTGTTGAAAGTAGGGTGTTCCATGAGCAAATCCTCATTAATTTGTGTCTTCTAGACAAAATTCCTTTTTATTAACATTTCTCAAATTCTGTTACCAGGGCTTCTATTTTAAATATGCCCGTCAATATCTTCCAAGTGAGAACCAAATTCTAAGGCTTCAGCAACATGGCAAGGTGTGGAAAGTGTTGTTTCGTATTACCAAGAGAAATTCAATAGGGCTTGCTCATGGATGGAAAGAATTTGTAGATGACAAGAAGTTACAGATAGGAGATATATGCCTCTTTGAGCTACTGAAGAACCAAAAGATGCTCACGATGAACATCCATATTATTCGGAAATAGATCTTTGTCTTTTAGGCACATTTGTTCTGTTGCTGAGAGGTTTGTACAATAGCAGTGCGTTTCTGCATACTTGGCTGTCCTGTTTTACTCTATGGAATGTAGATATGATACCAATCCTTATATATACAGTAAAACACAGGTCAGAACCAATCTTGGCTATTGCATGGTGATTTTTTTCAGAGTGGCATACTTTTTATGTGTTGCTCTGTGATGCAGAGTTTGGTCGCAATATTTTGGAATACTGAAAAGCCAGCATAAAGTTTGATCTGGTTGATTTTAGGCGTTAAGATTGCTTTCCTTTTCAGGCATCGTGAATTTGGTCATTCCAGACATGTTCGTGGCACTTGGGTTGTGCAAAAAGGTAACAATACAGATAACAAATAATTTAATGACTTAGTTTGTTAGCCCAACATTTTTGGGCCACCGGCTTCTGCCTTCAGCAGCTTTTGGAACCCTAAGGCCTAAGGGCTTAAAATGCAGACTTCCTGCCACTTTCAAAATTAGGAAATGACAGAAGAAAATTGAGCAGTACTAGAGCATTCTGGATATTAAGTTGGAAAATGGCATCATGAATTCTTTAAGAACCCCCAATGTAAATAATGGTAATGATTGGGAAAGAAGAATAGGTGCAAGTGTAACACAGTAACATCATTACATTTGTGCATACGAAAAATAGATTATTGGTAAGAATCGCTGTAATGGGAGCTCTATTTGTTTTGCATGCGATTTGTAGTATGAATGGTGACTCCGAGTCTGGACTGCTCTTTATATGAGGGCAAGTGTGGACTGCTCTGTTGTATGACGAAGCCTCAGCTTGCTAAAAGAACAATTCTGGTATGTTGTGGGAAAGCATTAAGCAGCTAAATGCTTTGTTTTAGCTCATCGGTTCCGGTCCCCTAATCATCAGCCGGTGAGCAAAATACCAATGAACTGAATTACTGCAGCGACATGACACTGAATATACTTTTCCAAATAAGTTATAAGTGTCGCTCCATTCGATATAAAGTATAAGACATTTTCATTTTTAGGTATCATAGAATTTGTTGTGCAGTTGGATATAAACTATATCTAGATATATAATAAAAAAATTATCTAATAAAGCTAAAACATCTTGTAATTTTAAATAATGGAGTAACAACTACCCAATTGCATTATGGTATGAAAAAAGAGAGAAAATTCTCATGTAGTGCATCTGGACATAGCAAAATGGATAAACTAAAAAAGTTAAACCGACTTACAATTTGGAGGAAGTAAGGAAGTATAAGATATTTTAATTTAGGGGAATCTCAAAAAATGAAAGTGCATTTTTTCCTCTTACTTCCGCACACCATTTCCCCTACACCCGGCGCCCGCACACACTTTTCTCTTCCCGATGCACTCTCTCACACACACCAAGACCGACGGCGACCGACCTTCCTCTCCCCGGCGCTCTCTCTCTCTCTCTCTCTCTCTCTCTCACACACACACACACACACCCCCCGAGATTAGGGACAGCGGCCGATGAGCTCCTCATGGCGACGTCATCGTCGCCCTCGCGCTGAGTTCACCGGCCATGGTGGATTCAACCCCAGACATGGCGAATCCAATAGACCAACCCCAACCATGGCAGATCCATGTAGGCCTCCTCCTTTTTCCTCCCTCCTTTTGGTTTCTGGTGAGCTTCCCCGGCGCACGAGCTAGGGAAAAAGTTCTTGGGTTAAACAAATCAGACGGGCGAGCGCGTATCTGACGGTGGGGACAGTGTGTGTGTTGATACGGGAGATTTGGTAGTAAGTTTTATAACCTGGTAAAGTCTTGGCACACACATTGTCCCTATACCATTTTAACACAACTCTACAAAACATATTGAAAACCTAGATGTGAGAGATTTGGTAGTAAGTTTTATAACCTAATAAATTCTCCTAGTGTCTCCCATTCTTCCCGCAAATCTATGGGTCCGAACATTCGGACCCGAAGCCTCCACCGAACAGGGCGCGCGTTAAGGCCAGCATCCCCGCACATCGCGCACACCTCCGTCCTCCCTCTCTCTCTCTCTCTCTCTCTCTCTCTCTCTCTCCTCACGGAGTCTGGTGACAGCTGCCGCGGCGACGAGGTAGGTCTCCTCCTCTTCATCCTCCTATTGCTCCTCCCCCTAGATCTATTTTCTAGGGTTTCGGCTAGCTTCCCTTCTTCCCCAACTCCGGTGGGGTATAGATTGTCGGCTAGCAGGGGGAGAAAGGGAATACATGGGGTAGTGATGGTCATCGGAGGCTTAGGGCCGGGACCCCTGGCGACGGGGCGGTGTCCGGGCCAGGTCTAGGGCGGGGGCGCCATGGCTGGAGTTCGGCAGAGCTCGTGGGAGTTCGCCATGGCCAATTTTAGGGAGGGGACAGAGGGAGGGGGAAGGGGAAAAAGTGGTCGCCGCCGAAGGTATGTCTCGCAGGAGCTCCAGCGAGACCCTACCACCGAAGGCGGTGGCTGTGAAGGGGCGGCACTGTGCGAAGCGGCGGGGGGAAGAAAAGCAATACGCGTGCGTGTGGGGTATAGAGACGCGGGAGGCAGAGTAACCATGTTTTTGGCGTCTGGCGTCTGTATATAGAAGGATAATGAATGAAAAAAAGATGGATGGATCAGATGTCATTGTCTGGTCGCACTTTCTACTTTCTTGTGTTCTTTGATTTTTTGTGAAACTTTCTTGAACCAAACATAAACTGGATTATTCCTTTTTTTTTCAAAACTGGATAGTCTCGAGGAGAATCTTTTGACCATCATACATCATTAGTCTTGAAGAAATTCTTTTGACCACATCATTAGACTTCCGTGCTTTCTGTTTCTAATCTCTCTCTTGTTAATTCCATTTCTAATCTCTCTCTCTACTGCCAATCACACTTGCTAATTCATTTTTTTCTAATCTCTCTCTCTCGCACACATTGATGTTCATGTAGTTCGTTTCTCCCTCTATAATGCATTTAAGATTAAAAAAACTTTTATTTTTTACCCTTACTTTGTTGGCTATGACCTGTCCAATTTCCTTCCTTTTTTTTCCTCTCATCTCAAGAAGTTACTTCTTCATCTCTAGTGGAATACAATTGTATACCTTTTATGTAGGTAGGGTACCAAGATGACGAAACCTTCCAACAGATGCAAAGAGAGGGATGCGAATTACCACCGGAATGATCACACAGATGAACATGGCAAGCATTTCTTCAAGGTTTTGATTGGTGATTTCCATGAAAGATTGATGAGAATTTTTCTTGCACACTGTGTTGTATTCAGCTTGTGGAATACTGAAATGCAATCATCACCTTCTCAGAAGTACAGTAACTTTTGTTACAAATTCAGTACTGTGGACTGTGGTGGTAGTGTTATCAATTTATATATGGCAATCCTTCTGCACCGTGGGACAGGGACAAAATATTTACTGATTTTACAAGATATTTGAAGCATCAATATCAAACATCTTCAAGTAATGAAATTGAATTAATCAAGCTATAGCAACTCTTTGATTCTTTAGTTGCTAGCTGTTTTGCATCTAGAATCATTTTAGTTTTTGATTATATCAACCAAACTTCTGATAACGTGATGTTATACAGCTCCGTTACCTCATCTGAACTTTTTTCTATGTTAATCTTGTTGCCACAGGTCATACCGGATGAATTTGCTAAACATTTCGGAGACAAAATAAAAGGAAGTATTACACTTGAATCATTTGGTGGTTATAAATTTCATGTTCAAGTTGTAAAGAATCTGGGCAGGATAGTGTTTCAGTCTGGGTGGAAGTCATTTGTTAGTGCCCATGACCTGAAAATGGGGGACTTCTTGGTGTTCAAGTACGATGGGATGTCTCGTATGAAGGTTCTTATATTTGGTCCCAGTGGTTGTGAGAAAGTACCACCATGTGTTCTCACGAAAAATGCTATTACTGGTGGACGGAAGAGAGAAGAACCCTTTGACATTTCAACAAGCAGCTCATAAAGGCGCCTATCCAACCCGTCAGGTTGATCTACATTGCCAAACCTAGTAACATTTATGTACATCCGCAAGATCATGACATCATTTTTTTTGGTTATAGGAGGAATGGCATCATCAGAAGATGATGAAGCACATTCTGTCCCAAATTACATGCTCCCAAAAGGCACCAGCCTTGATAGTATGCAAAAGGAGAAACTGAAAGACCAACTCCAAGCCATTGGTTCTGAAATCCTCATCTTTGTGTGTGTAGTGAAGAAGAAAAACATTTCCGGAAGAACTCAAGAAATGGTGAGTTAGGTTTCTCTCTCTCTCTCTCTCTCTGTGTGTGTGTGTGTGTGTGCGCGCGCGCGCTTCCAGGATTGATATTGCATTTCAAATCCTTCGGCGAGCGGTTGTTTAGCAGCTAAGTAGATGCCTTGAAGAAATTTATAGCTAAGTTCACTGGAAACATCAATTGTTTGACTTTCCAACACTGAAATGGCTTTCCCTCTATAACCAGGTCTTCTCAAGAAAATATTCTGATACATATCTTCCTTTGGAGAGCGGAGATAAATTGATTCTTCAGTGTGATGGCAAGAGCTGGGAAGTGATGTGCCGCATTAAGGTTTGCAAACCTCAAGACAAATTCAAAAAGCTTTGCAATGGTTGGGCACAGTATGCACGTGACAACAATTTGCAGCTGGGAGATATCTGCCTCTTTGAGCCACTGAAGACCGAGACGTGCACAATGAATGTGCATATCATTCGCAGAGTGAGATTTGGGAAGTTCTTTCTGCTGCTGTGTTCCGACTTGTGCTTTTGGGTTTGCTAAGATTCGCTTATGGTTATGGTCATGTGTGTCAGCCGTTGGTGCCAACTTTTGTAGTAGTGATATTGACGCTTTTATGCTTGGTGGCGTTGCCATATTTTTCTCGAGAGGCTCAAGAGTCTGTTCTTTATAAAAGCTTAAAAACGGACCCTGAAATGTATGACCAGCCCATCGACTCAACAAGTCGGCCTACACCAGCGGTAGCTGCCACGCTGCATTCTTATGGGCTGGGCCACCGGGCTAATTAACATGAATGCTTTGTGTGCTCATTCTGATTCTGATTGTTGGAAACGATTATAATAATTAATAATCCTGCTGGCGAGCAGCAATCTCGATTATTCGTAACCATATAGAAATATGCATTGAATACAAACATAACGGTTCCGATTCTATCTACTACATCGTCAACTGCATATATGCTGCTGGCTAGAATCATGCTTGTTATGCGTTTTGGGAGCATTATCACTTTTGAATGTTTCAATAGTTGTCGGCAAATCTGTTTTGATAACGCGTACGCCAGAATATACAATAGTGTTTTGTGCGCGCCCATACGCGCGAGTGAGGGCCACGGTTCTATCCGAAAATTATTCATAAAAACTGAATATATCATAAGGTATATGTTCCCACTATTAAGATTATAGGTAGGCCAATAACATGGAACCACACAAAAGTGGTATTTCCAAAACAACAAGATGTTCAAATACTACATACATATATTACATATATTAGATAGAAGGTGTCCAAATATTATTTACATCTAAAATGAGACGATAGATGTCTAAACTATACATAATTTTACAAACAAAAGTCTTGGGATAGAACACCAAGGAGGCAGTCTCTGAGAATCGAGACGACATAATACAACATGCTGCACATAGAAATAGTTATAGTAGCACATGATCATATATAGGTCTCAAGGAAAGTGGCATCAGCTTCTGCAGTTCCTCTGATCTTTATGCCGCTCATAAAGTTTCCAGTTTGGATCCAACTAAAAGCTGCCAGCTCGGGAGCAATCTGTTTAGATCACCGAAATAAAGGTCAGCACCTGCTATGTCAGTGCAAGCATGGTCTAAGAACTATGTAGTTCCAGTCATTTGTGCTTCATTTTAACATCCTTTCCTATCTATTCAGGGTATGAACAATCTAAGGGGTCATTACAACCAATTTGTACTACTGATATGTCATCAGCAAAAACAGAGCACACATTAACAGCTTAGAGCATGGCTTATAGTTTTGAAAGGGTTGGAAGGGACCTTCAGGCTATTCGAGATCCTATACCCACGGTCACTGAGATCATCAAACAAACCATGCTTAAAGCCAATTTATTGTTTCAGGTTAGCATATATAAAAGCTCAGATAAGCGCATACCAGAATCTTGCAAGGTGGAAAGCTAAGGTAGCAGAAACTCAAGCGAAACTATAAATAAAATACAAAATCTGAACACATCCAGTAGCTGTAGCCATCCATCTAAAATGTGCTTTAATATTTGCTTTGCTCAAGATTTGATCAAGAAGACGTACATTGGGCTGTAGCTATTAACACATCACTTGAAGACAGGGTATACAATCTGATTCAGTTATATGTAAAACCACTTATTTATGCCTGAATAACCCTAGAATACATTTTAAAAAACTTCATAGTAAAGCTTATATGGTGAGTGTTAGAGCCCATGATGTTTAAGAAAATAAAAAGATGCCATATATAATTTGCATGGGCCAACAAGACAGGTAAAATGTAAAGAAGAAATTACACCAAAGCAGAAAATGCTAGAGAGAATCAAATTGGTCTCTAACATGATGACACATAAAGAATACGTAAATAAGCAAACATAGGCACCATAAAACTAACCGCTATGCCTAAAACTACCTTGAACCCGCTCCTCTCTTCAGCAGCCCAGCACCACTAACCTGTAAGAGCACAATAAATTATTTAAGGCCACTGCATACACCAGGATTAGCACTGCATATATATCTAGAAAGGATTATTCAAGGAAACATGTATATGTATAGGCATAACCATCAACACGTATCTTTGGGCATCAAAATACCAATAAAACCTTCCTAGTTGTCCTACTGGCTACTGATCTTGTGAAGCAGGTTTGTCCTCTTATTATACACTTTGGAAGAAAGGTCTTCTCATATACAATAGTACAAAACACTCACGCTTTTCACTTGAGCCTTGAACCGGAATCCTGCTTGCTTGAAGCATAATCGCAAATGAAGAAACCTAGCATTCAAGTAGGTGTCTTGCCCAACAAGAGCAGCCTTCAGTCATCCATAGAAAAAAAAGTGTTCAGGCAATCGCTGCTGGTCTGCCTGCCGCTGTGACACCGAACAAGAAAACCACATTACCAAAGCATAATTATTTGTTCAACACGAAGAGGATGCAGAGAAGAACAAGGAGAACGATAGTGTGACCTGGGAGAGGTTAACCCTAGCCGCCGGCAACTGCCTCTCCTGTACTACCTGCGGATCTGGTGGGTAGATAGACGGATCCGTCCACGAAGGCACTGGATCCAGTCATAGGGTCATCGGAGAAGCTCCCATGGGATGGGAGAAGGGATGGAAGCTGGGGATAGACGACGCTGCGCGCTAGGGGCACGTCGCTTGGGGACGGCCTGCCTCGGGGTCGTCGTGCCGGAACGCCGAGAGGCCACCGTGCCGCCGTCTGCCTGTGGGGACGCGTGCGACCAGGCCCACTCTAGCGCCAGGAGAAAGAGGGAGAGGGAGGAGAGGTGGCCGCGCTGTAGCATGCCATCGCCGCGCTCGCACCACAGTCGTGCCGAGTGCTGGCCTCGCCCAGGTCACCCGCACCCGCACACTGATTTTATCTCAGGTGGGCATAAACTGAGTTGCACGTTGGCGCCGGTGGTGCAGCCCTGCCGGTGGCCACCGACCGCAGACGTCCGCGCTACAGCGCAGCGACGAAGGGAGCTCGCCCGCGCCGCCGCTGCGCCAGGATGGGGCGCTCACCTGCACATCCGGCTAGGGGGCGCGCCGGCCCTGCGACACCGGGGTGGCGCGCTTGCCCGCGCCGCCGCTTTGCCGGGGTGGGGCGCTCGCCCGCGCAGCTCGCCCAAGTCCACGTCGGGGGTGGGGCGCGCCGGCCCCGCAATGCCGGGGCGGGGCGCTCACCCGCGCCGCCGCCACGCTCGCGCAGCTCCACGTCGGGGGTTCGCCCGCCCAGTCGTCGCTTCACGCCTAGGAGAGAGGAAGGAGTAGGAGGAGTGGCGGCTGCGTATGGGAGAAGGAGGGGTAGGATCATGGTTGAAGCTGATATATATATATATATATATATATATATATATATATAGGGGACAGAAGAACCGTTGGATCGAGGATCTGAGGGCCAGAAAAATAGGGTTCGCCCGTCCAGTCGTCGCTTCACGCCTAGGAGAGAGGAAGGAGTAGGAGGAGTGGCGGCTGCGTATGGGAGAAGGAGGGGTAGGATCATGGTTGAAGCTGATATATATATATATAGGGTCAGAAAAATTTCGAATGACGTGGACGTCCTTGGAGCGTGTTTTGGCCCCAGCAAATATACTCTTTTAAATGCTCTCTCTCATTTTTACGGGACGTATTTGGGCTCGAAAGCCCTTCGTCGTCGAGCAATATTTGGCACTGGAGGAAGTCGGAATGGCCAGCTGGCTGCTCGCTCCCGGCGGACCTCGTCAACTGCCTCCGTGTGACTACGCTGGCCGTGACCGTCCTCGATGAAGCCCTTCGCGGCCGGCTCCTTGATCCGTTTCGTGGCGCCGCTGACCGTGCCGTACGTCGCCGCTTGCTGCCCACGTCGTCGTTGGTTCTTCGCCCAACTCTCGTGCTGGTTTCCGTCGCGTACGTCACGCCACGTGTAGTTGGCGGATCCCCCGAACGTTTTTAAGTCTCGTCGAGCCAGAGCAGACAACCCACCAGCTCTTTCTGCCATAGAGGGCCTCTTTTGGGCAAACAAGCTAGGCTCCTCGCGCCGTCTTCCTCAATCATGAGCTCCGCTCCATGACTCAGGACGACCTCACCATCGATTACTACCATCAGAAGATGAAGGCCACGATGTTGGACACAGCGTCCTCGACGGCTTGCAGCTCGTCGCCGCGATGCGCTTCACGATATTGGACACACATCGCCGACTCTAACCCACTGCCCAACTTAATTCGCCAACTACTCATGAGAAGCTGGTGCCTAGTGGTTCTCAAGGAACTCTGCCTCACCAACGAGGGCAAGGTAGTATTTGACATGGATAGTTTGACCATTACAAAATCCAACGATATTTTTTCTTTCTTTATCTCATTGGTATATGCATGCTTTATAGGCCTTGTACCTGACATGTGTACCCTATTCATTCTCGGTTATTAGATAGATCATCATAAAGTATAATGGAACACATTCTTTTTTCCTTAATTAATCTCGTATTTTTGGGGCCTTGTATTTGACACAAATACTCTATTTGTTTTTGGCTGTTAAATCATCTAAAATCCAACCATGCATATTTCTTTCTTGTTTTTGATCGAGATCTTGTAACTTTTTGGCGTTATGTTTGGCATGAATACTCTATTTATGGTTAGCCATTATATATCACGTAAAAGAAAGAAATAATGGTCTTTCATTCGAAGTTTCATATTCTTTTTTTTCTGATACTCTATTTATTCTTAGCCGTTAGACTATTATAAAATTCAATCGTGGATATTCTTCTTTCTCTTAATCTTGTAATTTCTAGGCTCTCTTTGTGGTCTTCTCACATGTTGCTCCTTTTGATTATGTCATATAGATGGTCAAAGTTGTAAATTACGGAGTATTTGAGAGGTAATTAGGCGACACAGTATTAAATGCCGACGTCTAATAAAAGCTATGTCTCTGTCTGCAGCGAGGACCAGGCGCACAAGGTCATCCTGTTCTTCACCCCCCTTGGAAAAACGCTTCTTCTGCCTTTGGACTTAGCAAAAATCACTGTAAGTCCTCTTCAAGCGATTTCATTTGGTGACTTGTAGCGTAGCGATTTCCTTGAGACAGTCTCGACTCTTGAGGAAATTCCTTTGACCTATTAGAGTTTCGTGCTTTCTGTTTCTTCCGTACCCTATTCCCCTTGTTGATTCCATTTTTTCTCATCTCTCTCAGATTGATCGTTCGTCTAGTTTTTTTCTATCTATATATGACTTGTTTGGCTACATTCATATTTACCTCAAATCCTAGTGGGTTGGAGTGGATTGAGATAGACATTAGTTAATTTTTCACCTGAATTTATGCCAATAACATGAAATTGAGGCGACGTCAAATTGTTAGACCCCCCTGCCCCCCCTCCAGATGCTTTTTCGTGTTTCCAGAATTTTTCCTGTGAAAGATAAAATGATTCCTATGAAATTTTTGTATGGTTCTTATGTAATCCCTATGTTCTCAAGGGGCCCTTAATACGGCATACAGAATTGTTTTTTACCCTTTCTTTGTTAGCTATTACCTGGCCAATTTTCTCCCCCTCTTTTTCCTCTCAAAAAGTTACTTCTCTGTCTTTAGTGGATACTATTGTAAACTTTTATGCAGGTATGCTACCAAGATGAGAAAACCTTCAAAAGGATGCAAGGTAAGGGGTGTAAATTACCAGTGGAACGATCACACATATGACCATAGCAAGCATTTCTTCAAGGTTTTGATTGGTGATTTCCATAAAAGATTGGTGAGAAATTTTCTTTCACACTGTGTTTCCTGGAATTCCGCTTGTGCAATACTGTGGTAGTGTTTCCAATTTATATTAGCATGTTGTCCTGAGGATTATTGATCAATGAATGATCTTTCTTGGTAGCCATGAATGGAATAACATCACTTACAAGACTATTTTGGCAATGCTATTTTACAGCAATCTTTCTGCACCATGGGATAGGGACAAAATATATATTTACTGATTTTACAAGATATTAGCAGCATTAATATCAAACAGCTTCAAGTAACGAAATTGAATTAATCAAGCTATAGTAACTCTTTGATTCTTTAGTTGCTAGCTCTTCTTGCATCTGGAATCAATTTTCATTATATGATGGTGTGTACCACTTGTTTAAAGATAATTAGCTATGCTATATCAACCAAACTTGCAATACAGCCATATAGATTTTGTACAGTTCCCTTATTATATCTGAACTTTGTCCTGCATTAATCTTGTTGCTTCAGGTCATACCGGGTAAATTTGCTAAACATTTCAGAAACAAAATAGAAAGCAGTATTACGCTTGAATCACGTGATGGTTTTACTTTCGATGTTCAAGTTGCAAAGAATTTGGGCAGAATAGTGCTTCAATCTGGGTGGAAGTCGTTTGTTAGTGCCTATGATTTGAGAAAGATGGACTTCCTGGTATTCAAGTATGATGGGATGTCTCGGAGGAAGGTTCTGATTTTTTATCCTAGTGGTTGTGAGAAAGTACCACCATGTTTTGTCACGAAAAATGCTATTGGTGGTGAGTTAGTGAAAACACCAGAAACTAAAAATAAATCATGGAAGCAAAGGGACAGGAGTAGGATCAGTGTGACTGCATCAAGCTCCCTATCCAACTCATCAGGTTGAGTGGCAATGCCAAACCTTTTTTTCAGATAATGGAACATCTATGTACATTGACAAGATCATGACATCATTATTTTGTTTGGTTATAGGTGGTATGACATCTTCAGAAGATGATGAAACATATTCTGTTCCAAGTTACATGCTCTCAAGTCACACTAGACTTGATAGTATGCAAAGGAAGAAACTGAAAGAGGGACTCCGAATTATTTGTTCTGAAATCCCCATCTATGTGTGTGTCATGAAGAAGACAAACATTTCTACAAATCCTTAATCTATGGTGAGTTATAGATTTTTAAGTTCTCTGATTGGTATATTGCGTTTAAATTGCACCGAGCAGGTTGTTTCGCTTCCTAGACTCCTTGAAGAGATTTAAAAGCCAACGTCGATGGAAAACTTCAACTATTTTCACTTTCCAACACTGAAAACCCTTTCCCTGTGTAACTAACCAGGACTTCACCGGAAAATATTCTGAAGCATGTCTTGCATTCAAGAGCAGCAGAGCGTTGATCCTTCAGTGTCATGGCAAGAGTTGGGAAGTGAGGTGCCGCATTCAGGCTCCCAAGTGTCAACGCAAATTCGTAAGGCTTTCCACAGGGTGGGCACGGTTTGCAGATGACAACAATTTGCAGCTGGGAGATATGTGCCTCTTTGAGCCACTGAAGACCAAGAAGCACAGGATGAATGTGCATGTCATTCGCAAAGAATGAGATTTGGAAAATGCTTTCTGGTGCTGTTTTCGGATTCTTGTTGCGGTGGCATTAGTGCTTTTGGGTTAGATAAGAGAGTGGCTTATGGTCATGTCAGCCATTATCGGTGCCAACTTTTGTAGTAGTGATATTAATGCTTTTACTCTTCTCAGAGCAGTGAGAGAATACACTAGAACTTTGTGAATATGGGCTTGGAAAATGCCATGATGAATGGTTCCTTGGTATGAACGGGGGAAAGAATACGTGCAAACAATACCGGCTATCAGTGTGCTTCATTGCTAGCTCTTTGATCGATATGCTGTGAGAATGGCGAAGCTTGAATTTTGAATGGTCCCGATGATTAGTGGAGTAGTAGTACTTAGAGCAAGGTTAATAGTTATAGCGGGCTGCTAGCGGCTGTATGGTTCCTTGTATTCTCCTGGCCCGTTCATATATTATTAATAAATATAGTCCACTTGTCTTTCTTACAGTGTTCCTTAGTTCTTGCACCTAAATCGTTTGTAAGCTTATAACCCGTTTCGTCTTTTTTCTTTTCTTATCTCTCCTTCACCTCAATATTTACATGGTTCACAACCTGCAATTATACATGCTCTTAGGACACTCACAATACAGACTCTACAAGAGTCCAAGTCTATTAATTACACTGTCACGTAGACAATTTGCTGATGTGGTAGTCATTTATTAAGGAGATAGAGAGAGGGAAACTTGAAGAAACGACGTCTTATGTAGATGCGACTTCTACTCATGGATCGAGATCGAAGAAATCGGTGGTCCCCGCGCTGGGAGGAGCAACATCGTTTCTTCCCCGATGTCTCCGGATCCCGTGAGACAGACACACCCCTGTCCCCTCCCCGCAAAAGGCGCCGGCGATGGGCGAGGGCCGGCGTGGGCTTGGCCGCCACCGCCGAGCATGGGGGCGAGGTGGCCAGCCTCCGCCCGCGGATCTCCAGCGCCACTGCCCTGCACCGTCGCTGACTCCTAGAGCTCGCTCCGACTCACCACACCTGTTGTGGAGCTCAAGCGTGGTCGCTCGGCGCCATTGCCTACCTTGCGGACCTCCGGCACATCCGGCTGCCCGCACCACCGCTGTGTGCTTGGATGAGATCGGGAGTACTGGCAAAGATCGAGACTCGCGTCGACAACGGGGGCGTCCAGACGAGGACGGTGAGCCCGCGCTGCGTCAGCCCACGCCCACCCCCACCGAGCTCACGCCTCTTCTTCTGCTTCGCGTGTGCTGATGGTCCTTAACTATCATTTTTTACCATTATTGTTTTATTAATATGGGAACGACCAACAATACAAGTAGTGATTTATGTTTATAATTCGCCTAGTTTCACTTGTACTTGAAAATTTTATTTATATACAGGAAAATACCAAAATAGATGAAAATGAAACATTGGAGAGGAGTTGAACGTGGTAGGGCAGCAACCCAGCCAGGGTGAGGGCGTCCGCCCTCACACCCACGGTGGCCGCTCTGGCCACCGTGGCCGCCCTGGCTTGTCAGCTGCTTTCTTTCTTCCATACACAACAGTATGGTACTTGATATCTAAATTGTATTTTTCATCTAGCTCTGCCTTCCGTGCTTTTGGGCCCATATTTGGCATCCTCCTCAGATATGACAATGACCTATCTGCCACCCAAACTTGTGAAGCCATAGCATCCCAGGTACCTTGTTCCTAGAGACACATTTGTGAACACCTTCATTTATTTGCACCTGCAAAGAACCAAACTTCCTGCGTAGTTAATTGATGAAATAGAGACATACAAAGAATGCAATAATAATGTATGGCTCATGCTCCCAAGAGTCAGAAAAACAACAGTTGGGCTGATGACGTATTCATGCATCTTTGCGTGTAAAACTTGGATCGCACCTGTACTGTACGGAGAGTTAAAACAACTAGAAGAGTAGAGGTCGAGTAGAGGAGGAGAATAAATGTAGAAGCCCATCTTTGCGTGTAAATGCAGCCATAAACCCCCCTTGGCCGGCGTCTCCGTTCTCGGTTCTTCCATCAGGTGATTCAAGGCTGGGGGTGGCATCATAGGAAGCTGCAGGTACTCCAGATTTCTTCCTTTTGGGTTTCCCAGATGATCAAAGATTATCATTCATCAGTTTTATCTTGCGATTAAGTAGCACTTCTTCAACTTTCGTTCTGTTCTGGCATGTTCTCGGTACGCTTTGGTGTGGTAAAGATGAGAGGTATGCTTTGGTGTGATAAAGATGAGAAAGCCTGGTAAGAGAAGTAGGGAGAGGGATGCATATTTCTATTCGGACTACAAGGATGAGAAGGACAAGTATTTCTTCAAGGTTCTGGTTGGTGGTTTCCGTGATGGATTGGTAAGTTTTCAAGTCCGTCCACTGTCTTCCTGGGAAGTATTCTTGTTTTTCAACTTTTGCTGTGACCAGTGGCCACCATCTCTGCCTGCTCAGAAGTGGGAATATTGTGTTAGCAATTCCATTATCTCTCATCTTTGTTCATTTACCCCAAAGCTAAGTCGATCCATAGTCCCGGAAGAAACCTAAATGCAAAGATTATTTGGCCTCATATACATAATATATGTGCCGTATTATTGTTCTGAAGCTATATATGCTAATTTTTTTGAAAATTCATATATGCTAGATTTTGACAGGAATGCTTGTGCAACCTGAGAATATTTGTTGGTTCTTTAACATGTTGAAGCTGATAAGATAGTTAAACAGTGTGGGCAACTAACTATTACTACGTATCTGTTTTGATGTCAGTATCAGCCATGCATACCTAATAAATTCATGCAACTAAGAGCTTGTTCCATTTTATTGCTGCAGGCCATACCTGATAAATTCATGCAACATTTCAGAGGGCTAATAGTAAACAGTGTTAAGCTAGAATCACGCTGTGGACACACTTTTGATATTGAAGTAGCTAAGAATCAGGGCAAAGTAGTCCTTCAAAAGGGATGGAAGGCGTTTGTTACAGCCCATGACTTAAACATGGGGGACTTCTTGGTTTTCAAGTACGACGGGACTTCTCGATTGAAGGTTTTCATATTTGATCTTAGTTGTTGCGAGAAAGTGCTACCATGCTGTGTCAAGAGAAATCATAACCGTGGCAGAGAACCAAGTGAGATGCACATTGAAATTTCAAGCAGTTGTGAAGATCTTCCCGTGAATGTCACCGCTAGTTCATCAACCTCCCTATCTGAGCCATCAGGTTATGAGTCACCAAGTTGAACCAATTTGAGTAGGATTTGCTTTACACATCACCATGACCTGACATTTGATTCTCTTTGTTTCTGTGTAGGAGATTCTATATGTCCAGAAGATCAGAAACCACATTGCGTTCCAGCAGGTTACATCCTCCCACAGGGAACCCGTCTCACCAGTGTGCAGTTGAAGAAACTGAAAGAGAGAGTCCGAGCTAGTAGTTCTTGGATCCCCATCTATGGATGCATCATCAATAAGGGAAATGTTCATGGAAGATCTCAGGCTATGGTGAGTTTGGAAACTTTCTTCTTGGGTTGATATTCTACTGCAGCTATGCTTCATTTTGAAAACATGTTGGAGACGGCATTTCCCAGCTTTATTGAGGGAGCGAGCTACAATTTCAGAAACCGTCTTCAAAGAAAAAAAAAACAATTTCAGAAACAGGGATAGGGGAACTGAAGTACCAGTGGGAGGAGAACTAGACTTCTTAGCAATCACCATCTTTTTCCTACAAAGCCATAGCCCAGCAAATCCCTTGCAAGCAAAATTAAACCACATAATCCTTCTCCCCTTTTTCTTTGCCAGGTCAATATGACATTGAATAAAATCAGAAGAGCAAGTAGAAAAAAAATATATAAAAATTTTAAGATTCAATTTTTTTAATCTTTGAAGTACTACTAGCTCTACACAAATCGCCTTGAAGAAATAATTACAATCTGGATGCAAATGTTTGCACCTTGAGCTATTTTCAGCTGACGTTTACAATTTCCTACTGTAATCAGAACATACCGAGAGTATATGCTGATGTATATCTACCATTTGAGGACCAAACACTGATGCTCCAATGTCGTAGCAAGAGTTGGGAAGTGCGTTGTGTGATTGAGAAGGGCAAAGACAGAAAAAGGCTTATGAAAGGGTGGAAACAGTTTGCTTGTGACAACAAGTTGC
This sequence comes from Bothriochloa decipiens, assembly GCA_023333625.1. NCBI lineage: Eukaryota > Viridiplantae > Streptophyta > Magnoliopsida > Poales > Poaceae > Bothriochloa > Bothriochloa decipiens. The sequence continues at coordinate 54,260,108 of CM041629.1, forward strand.
AGCTGGGAGATCTCTGCCTCTTCGAGCTACTTGAAAACACCAAGTACACGATGAATGTGCATGTCATTCGTGCAAAATGAAATTTGGCAAACAGTTAACACTGTTGGTTCAAGCTTTTGCAATATGTTGGTAGCAGTGGTATTAGGTTTCAGATCGTAGCTTACCCTGCTGATATCCCCTGACTGGGCAATTGGTTAGCTCATGTTCTGCCTAAGTTCAGACTGTTTTCCCTTGTAATCCATCTATGTTTTTGTTTCTTCTGTGATGTAAATAGCTACTGCAACGTCAAGCATGACTGTTTCACTTGTAATCCATCTATGTCCTTCTTTCTGATTTGATGCAATTAGCTACTGCAACGTCAAGATATCAGCTTGCTTGTGAAAGATACGAAATTTCTCCTTTTCACTGAACTTGGGAGCGTTTTTTTCCTGTCCCATAATCTTTTCTCCGCAAACAGAAGAGATGTGCAGATTAAAATCATGTTATGCAGAAAGATTGAGTGGCCACAGATATTACACCATTTTTTATGTCAGAAAGAGCTCATATGATGCACGCATTCTACTGAATTACTCCCTCCATTCTAACCTGTGATGACATGACACGGATGGCATTCACTTTTGTTTCATTGCAGGTTCATGCCTCTCAAGAACTCGTGCAGAACCGTTGAAGATGACCCGCCATCCTGCCTCCAGGCACTCTTCAACACCTCCTGGACCTCCTTGACCCGCCGCCGCATGGCCGCCGACGCCACGGTGTCCCCCATCACCGTCTCCACGGCCTTGGCCACCTTGGACCGCTCCACGGCCGAGCTCTCGAGGTTGCCGCGCGCCACCTCCACGCACACTCCCCACTCCGCCAGCATCAGCACGTTGTAGAACTGCTCCGAGGCGAGCGGCCAGCTTGTGGTTTAAAAATCCAACGAGAACGGCTTCGATCAGGAGGAAAAAAATTGGGTGAATCGGGTCCATAGGAAAGAAGGTGGGTCCATAGGAAAAAAATTGGTGTGTTCATCATCGAGGGCGATATCACCGCCGACGCAGAGGAGCAGCAGCGTGGCAGCTGTCAAGGAGGAAAATCACTTGCTCGCGAGCGGACCGATGACCATCCCTTACAAGCAGAGGATCGCAGAGGACCATTCGGTGCAGTGACGAGAACGGAAATCGGGGCTAGCCCTGGCCTGGCACCAGGAGAACAACCGAATTGGTCATTCAATCCTAGTCAGGTTAAGGGAACACTTTTGGCCAGCCCTAACATGGCTGCAGACCCTGTACATGTAACCAAATATCTAAAAATTAGCTTAAACAATTATGGCCAAAGATAGCTACCCAACCAAACACACCTATTGAAATCCGTTTATATGGAAATACTCATAGGCATATACAATCAAGAGACAGAGAATCTTCTATAGTAAAAATTAATGTACTAGTACACTGTTGTTTTGTGTTTGTACTCGTATTGGACCCTAGCTAACCGAACGTCTAGTTTCTGAAATTGATAGTCTAAAAAGTACCGTAGCAGTTCGATTATATTTGACAAATATTATTTAATTATAACCTAGGTTTAAAAAATTTATCTAATGATTTACGACAAATCTGTAGAATTAATTAATTATTTTACTAATATTTAATGTTTCACATATATGACACAATATTTGCTATAGAGAGAGTAAAATTTGCGACCTTCTTCTTGAGCCAACTAAACGAGGCCGTCTCGTCCAGCTGTCCTTAGGCTGGGACGCAGTTCTTTGACGCTACTGCATGCGAATACTGTTTGTCACTGACACTTGGGTCGCCCCGGCCCGCATGTCATGTGACCCCACTACCCCAGTCAGTTACTCTGGATCGTTCTGTTGTCCTCGTGTTTATGTTACTGATACTACTAAATAAACGTGTGGGATTCCAAAATGTGCTGCGACATTTTCTAGGTTCAATGAATATACGAGATCATGCATGGATAAGATAAATCTACGTGTGTTGATTTTTGTGTAGCGTAAACCAATTGTATTTTAGATCTAGTCTAGAGTTTTGCGCTTTTGCATTTGCATATATCGAAATACGAGATCAAAAATATTTTTTAGAGCTCTTGCATCAAGAGCTGTACTAGGGACCGGGATAATTATTCCAAAGGTCAGCAAAGTTGTGTACGCTATGAATTAGGGCCAATGTCTCCAAAGGAGTGTGTGATATGAATAGTCAGACCCCGACGGAGGAGATCATTTTCAATCAAAGAATCAGCTTGTACAAAGAATCTGCAGCAGGAGAAGCGCACTCGATTTTGGACGTTGTGAGCATTGATTATACTTCAATGAATGCCAAAAATAATATTCTACTAAAATCTGTCTAGGAACAAAATAAATTCTAGGTGCATTTTTGTCAAAGTGCTTAATATAGATAGAAGTATTAATGTCTATGATGTCAAATAAATATATTTTAAAAATATGTCACACAAAACTATAATAATACAGACATATTTGATATCATAACTATTTTTTCTTTTTCATATATAGTTAGTCAAACTTGAGAGAGCTAAACTTGATGATACCGAGCTAAATTTACATTCTTTCCTTGAGTAGATAATTTGAACTAGCCTTATTAATTTAATAAAAGCGAAACCTTCTTTGGGATCCCTCTAATCTAGACTTATACTTGTACGGTGATTTTATCAAGAATTACGAATATATGGTACTCGTTAAATTTGAAAGAATTTGACTTCTTGACAAGTACTCTCTCCAGGTATAACGCATTTATTATTTTGTGACAGAGATGACTATCCACATCCCTTGCGTAGATAAATTGGGGGACACTTCCTCGCTGCTCGGGGTTCGTCGATCGAGTCGTCCTCGCGATCAGCTAGCTCAGCTCAACGATCTCAGCCGCATCTCGCATCCATGGCCACCACGAGAACCAAACACGTCGTGCTCTTCCCCTTCCCCGGTCAGGGCCACCTCGTCAGCTTCCTCGCATTCGCCCGCGTCCTCGCCCGGGAGCTCCCGGACGCCGCCATCACGCTGGTCTCTACTCCAGGCAACGTCGCCTCCCTGCGCTCCTCCTTGTCGGCGTCGGCAGCGACGCTGCAGGCCACCTGTATCGGTTTCCACGCTCTGCCGTTCGTCCCGGCCGACCACGGCCTGCCCGTCGGCTGCGAGTCAACCAGCTTCCTCCCCGTGGCATCGTTCATCACGCTCTTCGAGGCCTTCGAGTCTCTGGAGCCCGCCTTCGAGGACTACGTCTCGAGCCTCCGCGGACAGAGCGGCGGCGGCGACGAGGCGGCCGACATCTGCATCGTCGCCGACGTGTTCGTCGCGTGGACGGTGGACGTCGCGCGGCGGCACGGGTGCGCGCACGCGGTCTTTGTCTCCTGCGGCGCGTTCGGGACCGCCATCTTTCGCGCCCTCTGGAGCCACATGCCGGCGCTGCCTTTCGACGCTTCCGACGGCCTGCTCCGCCTGCCAGAGTACCCGGACATGGTGCTCCACCGCTCGCAGCTGTCGCCCGTCTTCCTCTTCAACGGCGACTTGAGCGCCCGGTGGACGGCGTTCTACCACCGGGCCATACGCCACGGGTATCTCACGGACGCCGTGCTCGTCAACACGGTAGAGGAGTTCGAGAGCACGGGGCTGGCGATGATGCGCCGTGCTGCCGGCAAGGCTCCAGTCTTGCCCATCGGCCCTCTTGTCCGCGGCGGCAACGACGAGACCGACGACGACGGCGTCCTACGGTGGCTGGACACGCATCCTCAGTCGTCCGTCCTGTACATCTCTTTCGGATCACAGAACACCATACAAGCCAAGCAGATGACGGAGCTCGCCGCAGCGCTGGAAACCACCGGCCGGCCGTTCGTCTGGGCGATCCGGCCGCCCGTGGGGTTCGACGTCGCCAGCGCATTCCGCGACGAGTGGCTGCCCGAGGGGTTCGAGGCGCGGGCGCGCGCCGAGAACCGAGGCCTCGTGGTGCGCTGGTGGGCGCCGCAGGTGCGGGTCCTGGCGCACGCCGCCACGGGCGCGTTCCTGAGCCACTGCGGGTGGAACTCGGTGCTGGAGAGCCTGACGCACGGCGTGCCCATCCTCGGCTGGCCGCTGTCGGCGGAGCAGTTCTACAACGCGCGGATGCTGGCGGAGGAGTGGGGGGTGTGCGCGGAGATGGCGCGCGGGAACCTCGAGGGGTCGGTCGTGGAGAGGTCCAAGGTGGCCGAGGCCGTGGAGACGGTGATGGGGGACACCGTGGCGTCGGCGGCCATGCGGCGGCGCGTGAAGGAGGTCCAGGAGGTGTTGAAAAGTGCCTGGAGGCAGGATGGCGGGTCGTCTACGACGGCTCTGCACGAGTTCTTGAGAGCCATGAACCTGCAATGAAACGGAAACAGAGCGATGCCATTGCCAACCCGTGTCAAGTTTGTGACTTTGTATTGGTGTTTCTTCACTTTCCACTCACGACTTCACCAGGCGGTCGTGGACATGGGCGGGCGAGGTGTCAGCAGGCAAGGCCGGGGTGGCAAGGCGGCTGCAGGGCGACGGTGACACGCGGCGGCTTGGCTCTGACGCCGGTCAAGGGGGGCGAAGACGGCATCGTCGTATCGACATCGACCGAGTTCAGACTTCAGAGCTCGAGCCCGAGCTAGTTCCGACTTTCTATTTGCTCAAGATCTTTAGTAGTACGTAGAAGGCTAGAAGCTTTCGTGTTCAGTCTAAGGTTTTAATAGAAGTTCAAGTTAAGCTACTTCAGTAATTGTTAAGAGCTTAAGGCACGTTGGTGACTAAGCTTATGGTTGGAGAGATTTATTAGGAGCTCAAAGGCAAGCGTTTCAGTGGGAGGTCATTGTGCGAAACTTTGCCCGAATTTGACTCATATTTGAATGGTCAAACTTGTTTACATTTCGACGAGGTCATTGTGCGTGCCACTGTTCCCAGTTCGTGTTCAGCTATTTGATGACCTAAGCCACAACAAAGTTTTTGTTATAGCCCTGGGAAATTTTGGTTACAACACTACAATTTTGATCACTAAATTTTGGTAATTGAATTGGAAAATTAAATAAACAGTTAGCAGCCCTAAACCAAGGTAATAGCTTACATTTCATGCACATGGAACCTTTGCAAGTGAGACCTTCCCCTAAGTAATTGTATATGCACTTTTACTAAAAGTTATTTAAACATACGCGTATTTGTTAACTTGGCTAGGGCCTCATATAATTTGTAAGCGAGGACATATTCTCTTCTAAAAAATGCTTTAAAACATTTTTCACGATGCATTATTGAATTATTTTAGAATAGTGTAAAAGACAAGAGAAGACGAGCATGAACTCAAGATATTTCGCTCATTCTTCACAATGCATCCCACTCACTACATGATATTCAAGGTTTCTTGCTACACTCTCTCCCTTCTCTGTACTGCTGGAGATGCCCTCAAGATCTTTTTTTTAAAAAAAAAAAACTGTCCCTCAAGATCTTTAGGCTAGCTCCGATAGTAAATTATGAGATCGCTCAAAGCTGCATACTTACTTAAATAAAAAGAAAGAAGTTTGTCCTTGATCAGGAGCTATACTCGGTGCATACATTTCAAAAATATATAAGGATCATGTATGTGGCTATTCAAGTTATTATTGGTTATTCACTAAAGTTAGTATCATTATTGAATTAATTTACTTAGAGCTATAGTACTGTTAAAAACTTGCTTTAATTATTGAATTGAAGATGCCCCAACCTTTCATTTCTACATTTCTACCGACGATCGTACCATTATTATCATGTTCATTTTTTTTTCCATAAAGAAGCTCTTGGAAAATTGACAAAACCAAGGCAACCGACAAAGAAACTCACAAAACAAGAACATACGCACTGTGAATAGTGAAGCACGCATAGACCAATTTTCCTTTTGCAGTGTGCTCATCAGATACAACGCATCTTTTTGTAGTTTCAATGCCTAGTCTCTCGGGGTCAGGGAAAGGAAACAGTACCCGCTCACCACACATTGCTACTTTACTCTGCAAATGTCATGTCAAGATGCGAACTCATACTCTTCCTGAGTGCAAGAACAAAAATGCATATCAAAATATATATTAATATATAATATACTTATGATATCGCATAGGCATTAGATTAATCATGTAATATATTTATGCTACTATTTTATTTAAGAGTAAATTACGTCAGAGCTACACGAACAATACTTATGATGCAGATTAACCCAACAACTTATAATATGTTTTTTTATAAGAACTTATCATCTCGATGCGTATACAGTTTAAAAACAATTTCTCACGTGCTCAGACTCGTATGATTCGTGCAGCTCGCAGCTCAACATACACAGCTCGTGCCATTGTCATGTATACGGCCCATACAACCCTTGCTTGACGTACACAGCTCTGACCGTAGCTCGAACGTGCACGACTCATGTGTGGCAATGGGGACGAACGCGTCGACGTCGTCTGCAGCTTGCTTCTCATGGACTCAGCATCACAAATAGCTGCTGGTCTACTTTCATAGCAAAGGTTCTAATGATTCTTTGCAACCTTGAGAGAGCGGGAGAAGCAAGTTAAAGAGAAGATGCATTACACTTAAAGTTTGAAATGCACTGCTTTGTGTTTATTACACCAGGGGATTTTTAACTGAAATTTGAAATTCTTAATTGAACACGTTATATGCGATGTTGCACGAACCGTGCAAGTCCGAGCCGAGAGCAGCTATATGCACCAGCCGTATATGCCGAGCTGCTAGCTGCACGAGCCATACGTATGAGTCCGACCAAGGACGTATACTACCAAGTACGCAACACAAGAGATTGGCTTTCAGACTGTATATGCACCGAGATAATAAGTTCGTGTACTAAACAGAGCAGATTATAAGTTATTGGGGTAATTTACACCTACAAGTATAGTTCTTGTACCTCAGATGCAATTTACTCTTTATTTAAATCAAGTTAAACTTTAAACTTATGGCCTCAGCAAAAGATGAGATGTGCACATTTTTAAACGTAGAGAGCAGGATACAGTAGTACCAATTATTGTTTGACAACGCAAATAACTTGATTATTAAGGCAGAGCTATATGTAGCAAGATTCCTCTGCAAATATAAGAAAGCCCCAAACTTTATAATTTGGTGGAATCAAGATATGCTTTCAACCTTTTTATAAAACTACTATCATGCCCGTGCGTTGCTACGGGTTGATACATTTTTATATAAAAATACACGGATCATACGATAAGATAACAATATTGCGAAATTAAATAACGATATGAAAGTGACATTTAATCTAGACGAGCAAAGTTTATGAATTTAATACAGTCACATAGATCGTTGTGTCGCAGGCTCATAAACTTTAATGTACATAAATTTTTCGATGATTCGCATGTTCAATTTTGATTATACCATCACAAATAGTTTATTAACTTAATAATCCCATAATGTCGCACATAATTTATTAGTTTACTAATTTCACACCATGCACAAAGTAATCATTGTGCCCAAAATTTTATACACAACGCCCAGCTACTGTCGCACCTCGCACGTCTAGAGGAGCATACCATATATTTACCATATGCAGTGGCATATCCATTTTAATTTAGAAAAACAGTTCAGAAAACAGTAGCATGGAAGCCAAGGCAGCCGATATCGGCAGAGGTGCCCAGGAAGCCATAGCCCGGCCATCAGAAACATAACTGATATTGAATTAGTTTCTGTGCTCAGATCAAATACAAAGATACTCCATCTAACTTGTCTGTTTTGTTTTATTTTTCTGTGGACGCTGAGACAATATCATGATGAAAAAAATAGCAGACAAGAGCAGGACCAAAGGAGTGGATGTTTGGCCCTGCGTTTAGGGTTTTGGCTGGCCGCTGGCCAGCTGCAGCCAGGCATGTCTGGCTGTTGGACTTCCAGGGGTGTCGATTAGGGCCGGCTACGGCCTGGCCAGGGCTGGCTATGTCGTGACAGGGCGGTGGCTGTCGTCGGCTTGGTTCCCGCCCCGTCGTGCCCATGAAACGCATGCGCTATCATCAAATTAACCTGTCGGAGGATCACATAGGACATATCTGGTGTCGGGGACGCCGTGGTTAAACAACATCTTGGCTCAATCGAGGTGGTCATGTTGTGCTGAAAGGGGGCATGACGACTGCCGCCACCAGCGACTGAGGCCAAACTACATCAAAAGGAAGTCACTGACCACTGCAAGAGAATGAAGAGATGAACAGGAGGAGCACTCAAATTTGGGGGTATTGGAGGTCTGCGACAATAGTAAAAGGTTGAAAACTCGCTCACTAAATTGCACGCACCTGCTTGCCCCTTGCAGGTTGTTGGGACATGGTCCCGAACAGTGAGGAGGTCCCGACGGAGGTCCTCGACGGAGGTCCCGATGAAGGACCCCGACGGAGGTCCCCGATGGAGGACCCAGACGGAGGTCCCTGACGGAGGTCCCAACGGAGGACCCAATGGAGGTCACCAGGTGACCAATTGAGGTCTCTAGGAAACCGGCGAAGGTCTCCACCTGTCGGCGCGCGGCGAAAACTTGGGACGCTAAGGTTATCTTAGGTCACTTGAATGAATAATACGAGAGTAGTTGCAAGAACTAGGGTTGGTGGACTAGGTTTTGGGAAGAGAGATAGAGAGAGAGCCTCCTTCTTGCCCTCCTTCTCTTGGTATTTATATAGGCAAGCGGCAGTTTACAAGCGACCTCCCGGTGGTGGTAGTTTACAAGTGACCCCCTAGTGAGGAAGGAAATATCAAGTGACTACTAGAGCCCCTATTGGGCCTCTTCTAGGGGGGAGTCGGCCCATAAGCATATGGGCTCCCTCAATAGTAGCCCCTCAGCTATTAGGATATGGCTGGTACAACATAGCCTAGTAGCTGCTCATACAAGAAGAGGCACAATACAACTCAAAAACTGGTTGCGATTATTGTCCTTCGCAACCCCTATGTGCACGTCTCGCTAAAAACTCCATCCCAAAAACCCTGTGGGAAAAAATGGTATGGAGAAAAGAGCACGTGCACGACTCTAACCTGTACATGTTCTACCTATTTGTTACTGAGGCTTCTTCTTCAAGTAATGGTCTTCGTAGCTTCTTGGTGTGGAGGTCTTCGACTTCGCCTCGTGCAGAGTTCTTCATCTCTGACTTCTGACTTTTCTTCAATCGAAGGTCACATCAGAGGTCCCGTCGGAGGTCCCATTGGAGGTCCTCGGCTTCAAATTTTCTTGATGCAGAGGTCTTCTACTTCGCCTCATGCAGAGTTGTTCATCTCTGACCTTTCTTCAATCGGAGGTCTCTGGCATCAAATTTTCTTGATGAGGAGGTCTTCAACTTCACATCTTCGCTCACGAGCACCGGGCAAAAGTTTCATGCTCCGGAGCTGCTAGTCCTCCGGTGCACTCCCCCGGCCCCTCTTGGCTGGCACTCGTGAGCGAATACACAGCCACACTTGGTGTTGTCGATGTGGTTGCAATAGTTGAAGTAGATGTCAGTGAGCCCCTTGAGCCATAATAGTTGATGAAGGTGTGGTCGACCTTGGTGAAGATGATGGTGAAGCCCCTTTTGCCAAAATTTCGGCGAAGGCCGGTTCGTTGATGTTGTTTTGCGAAGTTCCTCCTACAAAAAGTTTGGCGGAGATGATTTTGTTGTAGATGTCGTAGGTGATGTTGGTGAAGCCCCTCGTGCTATTGTTAAAGGCCAGTTCGTTGATGTTGATTTGGGAGGGTCCTCCTGCAAAAAGTTTGGCAGAGACGATTTTGTTGTAGACGCCGAATGTGATGTTGGTGAAGCCCCTCGTGCTATTGTCGGAGGCAAGTTTTGGCGAAGTCATCGAAGATGGTGGCGAAGCCCCTTATGCTGAAGAGCTTGGTGAAGGTCATGTTGATGTAGACATCAATGCCTCATGTTGAAGGCCAGAGAAGTCGCGTGAAAATGCATCAGAGTTGATCTCCTGCATATTTAGGGACTTAGGTTGTGCGTTATAGCTTTGTCGAATATTGACTTGCTTTGCGAGTCTTTCGACGCTTAGAAAGACACCGGCTTTCTATTTGCTGCAAAAAATTGTTAGTCATTCAATTAATACATGAAGGTAGCACAAAAGTCTGAGCTTCGTGACCTGGTGCCTGTATTGATTCAGGACTTTTTCTAGGATTTTTATGTAGAGTCCTGGTGCCCGTGTTTCGGAGCTTCTTCCAGGTGGCCTTGGCCATGCAATGCTATTTGGACTTGTGCAATGTTGCAATGCATGAATGAATACATGTGATGATAACGAAGGCATTCACACCAAAAAATTTTATGGGGGTAAAGTTATTATGCAACCTTGCAAAAAACATGGTTGAGTTTCAGCTAGAGCTATGCTCTACATATAAGAGATAAGACCTTGAAATGAAGAGGTTGTAGCTTTGGATGACTAGCGGAGGCTGTCATTCAAGAACCTGTATGAGTATATATGTGACTTGTAGTAATAAAAGTAAAATTATTAGTTACCTACGAAGGTTAGACCAAATAAAATTGTATGAGTATATATGTGACTTGTAGTAATGAAAGTAAAATTATTAGTTACCTACGAAGGTTAGACCAAATAAAATTGGGTTGATGCGTATCATAAGAATTTAAATAGAGAAACTGAATGACATGACCTGCAAAAAGAGGAAGAACATTAGTGTTAGAGGGTTAAAATGTTGGGCGGCTGACGGAGGTCTATTACTGAGAAACCAACTGATTGACGAAGGCCACTAGCTACTGAAGTTTGTCAACTATCGTAGGCCTGTGACCGATGAAGGCTGCTGACTGATGGATGAAGGCTGCTTAGTTGGGTCAATAAGTGTCAAGGGCTGCCAAAAAACAATAATAGATGAAGTCCATTAACAGATAATGAAGACCAATGACTAGGGAAAACCACTGATTGTTGAGAGGCAATAACCAGCGAAGGCCACCGACGGATGAGAATCACTGCTGACTGATAGTAACCAATATAGATGAAGCCCATTGACACGGAGGTTGTTGATTAATGATAGCCAATATAGCCAATATACATGAAGGTCACAGACTTGCGGAGACTGCTGATTGATTATAACCAATATACTGATGAAAACCACTGACTGACAAAGGTCGCTAAATAGATGATTGCCAATATAGACGAAGGCACTAACTTATGGAGGCTGCTAACTGATGATAAAGCCACTGGCTGGTGGAGGTACTGACTGACAAGGTTCAATATACTGATGAAGTCCAGTGATTGACGGAGGCTATTTCTGATAAGTGGAGGTACTGACTTGCGGAGGTACTAACTGACAATGTCCAATATACTGATGAAGTCTAGTGATTGTCAGAGGCTGTTTCCTGATAAACGGAGGTACTGACTAGCAGAGGTACTGACTGACAATGTCCAATATATTAATGACATCCAATGATTAACGGAGGTTGTTGCCTGATAAGCGGAGGTATTGACTGACAAGGTCCAATATATTGATGAAATCCAATGGTTGACGGAGGCTGTTGCCTGATAAACGGAGGTACTCACTAGTGGAGGTACTGACTGACAAGGTCCAATATATTGATGAAATCCAATGGTTGACGGAGGCTGTTGTCTGATAAGCGGAGGTACTCACTAGCGGAGGTACTAACTGACAAAGTCCAATATATTGATGAAATCTAATGGTTGACGGAGGTTGTTGTCTGATTAGCGGAGGTACTGACTGACAAGGTCCAATATATTGATAAAGTTTAGTGATTGTCGAAGGCTGTTTCCTGATAAGCGGAGGTACTGACTGACAAGGGCGGAGGTTCATGAGGTCTCTAGCTATTACACATGTATTTTTGGATGTTGGGAAAGTGTATAAACAAAAAAAATATATCTTATGTCAAGGATAGGTGTTGAGAATAGGAGATACTTACAGTGGTAATGACCTGCATATTAGTAACTAAAAGAGATCCATACATAATAAAAAGTTTGATTTTTGGAGTTAGCCAGTTAAGGCCAAGTATGTACAGCCCCTCAGGCGATACCTTTAGTGCGGCAAAGGCCACAACAACTTTGTTTGTCACCTTGATGACAAAGTTGTGTTTCTGTCTTATGATGCGGAGGTTAGATCATGAATGTGATAAAATTTAATCATAAGAGTAAAAACCATTAGGCATTTTGACTTGATGAGAATCTATAAGCTTGTGAGAAATTCTTACATATATTGATTTGATTCATACGGAGAGGTGCTTTCAACATCGATGAAAGTTAGTAATGTATGTGAGTATATACATAATTCGAAGAACTGAACGGTAACTAAAATCAAAAGTTAGGATAATTAAATTCAGATATTATGATAAGACGATTAATCAGAGCAGATATTAATGTACTTGGATATGTATATTATCTCAAAGATGCGTAAAGGTAGCAGTGCAACCTGAGTACTTATCTGGTGGGACAGCACAAAATGTTGGCTTATAAAAATAGAGCGCCCAAAGATATTGCTCAAACCAAGTGCTAGCCGAAGGTACCCAGTACCATTCTTGAGTTTTGGCTAGAGACAAATTTTGTCAGCAGAGGTGATCATGCTAAAGCTCGGATAAAACCTCAAAGTGCGATGACATGTTTCTTGTTGTGTGGAACAGGGAAACCAGAATCCGTACACGGACATAGCCAGCGCTGGGATAGCCCGTCGCTGAATGACCACCTTGCCAGCACAGCCCCAGCAGCCGATGGAGTCGCGGTGAAGCCGTAGCCTTCGTATGAGCGCTATAGGCCAGGGTTGGCCTGGAGTTGTGGCGGAGGTCATAGCCTCCGCATGAGCACGGCCGGCTGGGGTTATCTTGGAGTTGTAGCGGAGGTCGTATCCTTCTGCATGAGCACGGTCGGAGTTGTGGCGGAGGTGTTGCATCCTCCGTAGCTCCGCTCGGGCACAGTCATCACTGGCGAAGGACTCGGCGGAGGATGTAGCCTCCGCGTGGGTCACTGGCAAAGGACTCGGTGGAGGAGTAGCCTCCGCGTGGGCACGGCCGGCGCCGGACCGAAGGACGAGCGCCAGCACCATCCCTGCTGCTCTTCGTTTTGTGTTCTTTGCAATTGAATGACCTGCGTATGCATATATAATAACACAAAATGCTGCACGCTTTCTTTTTAGTACATGCAGGTTCACCGGCGGCACTTCCGCCTGGTTTGGTGGTCTTCATGGTCCTCCTTTGCAAAGGACACTTTGCTTCTGTCAATCCTGCAGTTGATGACGAAAAACCAAAACGAAAGTAGCATATATGTGTATATTTGTTATGAAAGCGAGCGGAGGCTGGTACCGACACATCCTCCATGCGAGCGTGGTCAGCATTGGTACGACTCGCCGGAAGACGACCGCCAGCACTGCATCGGCAGCTGGTGGAGTGGGCGGGAGATCATGGCCGGAGTTGTTCGGTAGTCTGCGACAAAGGATGTAGCCTCCGCGTCGGCACAGTCGGCGCTGGACCGAAGGACTTGGCAATGGACGCAACCTCCGTCGTGGGCATCGATGGATGGAGTGGCGGATCAGTGGCCGTGGTAGCCTCCACTGTAGCCTCCGCGTCGACTCCTGTGAAGTGAGCGAGGAGTGACGATGAAGGCGCGGCCTCCGCGCGAGCACGGTTGGTGCTGGCGGAGGTGTTGTATAGCCTCCGCGTGGAGCACAGTCGTCGCCGGGCCAGAGGTGTTGCAGCCTCCGCGCGGGGCACGGTCGTCGCCGGCCGGAGGGTTGCAGCCTCCGCGTGGGCATGGTCGTCGCTGGGCCGAAGACTTCGTGTACTGGTCCCTTCGCTTGCCAGGACGTTGGTCCGAAGGTCGGCGTTGTGGGTGAGAGGCCTGAAGCAGTGTCCACTCTGCAGTGCTATTTGTTTGTGCAGACGGCCTTGACGTTAGATGATACGTCGCCGGTCTTCGCTTTGCATTCTAGATAGCGTAGACCGCCAAGGAAGACGGCCGCGACAGGTTACTGGCAGCTCCGTGTGCCCGCGGTCTTGCCTTTGGCCTTGCTCGAGGATGCAAGAGAAAGTACGGAGATCAGTCCTGCATTTGCTCAATTCAAAGAAAAGCTTGCATTCGTGCTGTTAGCTAGCACGGAGACGAAATCTCACGTACGGAGGTCCAGACTAGCACATGTTCCTATTTATTTGTTTTATTTTATTATTATTTTTTTTTGGGAAAAACTGTTGACGACTTAGGTGCCATGGCGAACCTAGTCGGAGGCTAACAAGCCTTAGCAGCTTTGTTGGCCTTTGTTGTTGTTTTCTTTTTTTGGAAAAAGTTCGCATGGGCGAAGGCTAGTTGGTAGCTTCGTAGGAGAAGATATATGTTAATTAGCATGCTGAGCAGCACGTGGCTAGCTGTGAGCGATGTATGGAAGTCAATAGTGAACTTGCCTGCGTATTCGAAGGCATGTAAATTATGTGCAGTTTTAGAACTTATCTGGCCGAAGGTGACCTTGGCATGCCATATTGGGATGCAGCCTCCGCTGGACGCGATGGCCTGGCCGAAGAAGGCCGGCGACGTAGGCCTGTCAACGGAGGTAGAAGGACTGTGGCGAAAATCCAGAGAAACTCGGAGAAGGTCCGTTGACAAAGGTTGATGAGGAATCAGAGGTCGCGACGGAGGTCGCGATGGAGGAGGTTCCCCAAAGACGGCCGGCGGGAGAAAGTCCTGAATATGTCCTATTCACGAAGGTTTCAACTTCCGACTCTCAAAAATAAGTTTTGTACCGAGCACGGTGGGCGCCAACTGTTGGGACATGGTCCCGAACAGTAAGAGAGGAAATGGAACTAGGCAGTTAGGGTTTGTGGAGGTCCCGACACAGGTCACGACGGAGGTCCCGACGGAGGACCCCGACGGAGGTCCTTGACGGAAGACCTAGACGGAGGTCCCGAGGGAAGTCCCAGACGGAGGTCCCGACGGAGGACCCAGACGGAGGTCCCCGACGGAGGACCCCGACGGAGGTCCCCGACGGAAGACCCAGACGGAGGTCCCGACGGAGGTCCCAACGGAGGTCACCAGGTGACCAACTGAGGTCTCTAGGAAACCGACGGAGGTCTCCCCCGCCGGTGTACGATGAAAACTCAGGACGCTAAGGTTACCTTAGGTCACTTGAATGAATAATACGAGAGTAGTTGCAAGAACTAGAGTTGGTGGGCTAGGTTTTGGGAAGAGAGAGAGCCTCCTTTTTACCCTCCTTCTCTTGGTATTTATATAGGCAAGCGGCAGTTTACAAGCGATCTCCTGGTGGTGGCAGTTTACAAACGACCCCCTAGTGGGGAAGAAAATATCAAATGACTACTAAAACCCCTATTGGGTCTCTTCTAGAGGGAGCCGGCCCATAAACATATGGGCTACCCCAACACAGGTGTTCGGTCACCGTCTGATCTCCACCCACGGGCCTTCTTATCTCCACCGGTGCGCGTGCTTGGTAGACGCCAACTCCACCGGTAGGCATTACCAGCGTGACATCCGCGGCGGCGTCGATCTTCAACCTAACGCGAAGACTACGGCTCACGTGGCGTCGAGGCGTCGGCGCGGCAGTCGAGGACGACTGTGCAGGCGTCGTGGAGGCCGTGGTGTTTCCGGCAGCACTGGCGCAAAAGTAGGTCACGTCGAGGAAGCAGCCGAGGTCGCGGCGCAGCAGCCGGCGCTGGTGCACGGCAAGGACGAACGGCGCGGGCACAACGATGGAGCAGGGCGACAAAGAAGCAGTTTCGACCGTTGTGCTGGTTTTTGTCGCGTAGCTTATTGTGGAGCTGGATGATCGCAGCGCTGGAGCATGCAGACGTTCCCACGGGAAGGGGAAATCTTGTTTGTCTTGATTGATTGCTGTTTTAATTTCCTTTTTAGGAGAGATCGCACGCCTTCCAGATTTGTCGTGTGGCTTCCTAATTTGTGGATCGCGAGAGGAAGAAAATTAGGATCCTGCCATTTAGGCAGGCCGCATGCGGTGGCAATTTTTCTTTCTTAATGGGCGACGCGTGAATGCGAGATATTTGCCGCAGCGATCTTTCTTTCCCAATAATAGGCAACGATCCCACCTGGTGGCACAGAGATTCGCGCGGGCTACGAATTTTTGTCCCGGGGAGTTTGCTTCCTTCTTTATTTTGTGTCACAAATGGAAAGAAGAAGGCCACGGATGAATGAAGGATTTTAATTCAAATGTTTCTTTCCTTTTGTTGCACACAAGGACGGCGCATAGGTGGGAGGGCCGTGGGATCGCAGCAGGCAGAGTCACAGTTTAACGGTAGAATGTCGCATCAAAAAAGTGTCCACACTTTGTTCTTTTTATTTATGGGAGACTTCCGGTGCCTCAAATAACAACGACACTTTGATCAAGTTTAACGCTACTTGTATGTAAACCAGCGATCAAGTTTAATTTATTTTGAGAAGTGAATTTACTCAGTTGGCTAGATTAATTGTAGACTCGTGGAAGTGAATTTTGCATACTCATGTCAAGTCTTCAGTCACCATACGTACTTGCAGTTTTGATTCTTGTCAAATTCTTGTACCATCTTTATGAATTTCCATGTTCCAAAGAGGCTATCATTTGGGAGGCACTTCACCAGTTTGAAGATCTTCTATTCTAGTCTAGTCTTTTGGAAGTGTTCATACAGGTAGGTGCACTTGTATATATTCCTATAGAAGAGTTTTATGCATAAGCATGTGAGCATTTACGTTAAAAGAAACTATAAACTGGGTTTTATTAAGACATGGCACCAATTCACACCAACACATGTGGACTGATAGAATGCAAACAAAGCCTAATTAGAAAAGTTTAGTCATATATGGAATCATCTCAGACCATATACTGGTCATGCGTTTTTCCAAAAAAAAAAAGAATTTTCAAATAACTCTAGATGTAAATAATATAAAAGAACTGGTATTTTGGTCGGCCAGCTTCCATCTACTATTTATTAGGCTCAGAAGTCCCCATAGGAAGTATCACAATGCTATCTCAAGGCCAAGGAGAACTGTAGTAGAACCTGAGGTCTCTGAGCTCCCCTGCTTCCATTCAGCACTTCCCTCTTTGCTTTTGTGATCTCATCTTTCCTAGCTAATCTCTCTCTGTTCTTCCAGATCTACAGAATATGAAGAACCTGGACAAGAACTGCAGGATTTGCATGGAGTGGCAAGAGCATTACTACTGGAACCACGTGGCCGACGACAAGAAGCATTTCTTCAAGCCTATGGTCGGGGACTTCGCTGAAACCATGGTGAGAAAGCATCTCAAGCTTCCCTTGCATGCGTTGCTCTCCATCTGTGGTTGAATGTGTTACAGGAATCGACTTCCCTGGGTTATTTTGGGCGTGCATGTTGGAATATGCAAAGGAATATTGCTGTGTTCTTCTTCTACACTGTATAACTGTACAGAAAGTTTCAACATCTGCATCTTTTTTTTGTGAGAATGACAACATCTGCATCTCAATAGGATTTCGAGTTTCATGCATTTCCATTGTAATAAGCTTAAGCATGATTATTGGGTAAAGAAGGGAAGAAATGTGTCACAAAACAAACACAAAAAATGCTTTTGTTCCAGAGCATACCTGCAAGATTTGCAAATAACTTCAACGGCCACATCTCTGAGGTCATCAGTCTGAAGTCCCCAAGTGGCAAGACATGGAGCATCGGAGTAGGCACTGACACCGATGAAGTATTCCTCCAGTCTGGCTGGAAGGAGTTCGTCAGCGCCCACGGCATCGACGAAGGAGACTGCATGCTCTTCAAGTACACCGGAGTGTCGTCCTTCGATGTCCTCGTGTTCGATTCCAGCGGCTGCGAGAAGACATGGCCTCATTTTACCCACAGCAGCAGTCGCCATGGTCATGGCTACGAGAGAATCGAGAGCTCTGCAAGGCTTGAAGGAGGACCGCGGCTTGGCTGCCGTAGATTCAAGGGAGCCGATGATTGCACCTGCACACCGCAGTCGCTGCCAAGCGATGGCGATGAGGATGAGGATGATGCGCATCTGGAGCTGGCGCTTCACAAGAATACCAGCAGGAGCATCCCAAAACGGTCCAAGCGCAAGCTTTACCGTGAGATTGGTAGGTGATTGATAGAGTTTCAGTATCTGCTTGATTGTGTAGAACTTTGCAGTATCACTGTAAAATGATATGCTGTAATGTACCTGCAGAGCAAGCTCATGGTGAAATAAAAGATGATGATGACGACGATGATGAAAGGACTGAGAAGACCGGGTACTACTTCTGCAAGAACGGGCCGGTCAGCGAATACCATCTGACGGAGCAAGAGAAGGAGGAGATCTCAAGCATCCGTGTGCCTGTGGAGCCGAGGAACCAGGTGTTCGTGCAGGTGATGCACCCGAGCCATCTCCGCAGCGACAAGCCCGGTGTGGTAGTAAGTAACCTCCCTTGACTCCCTGCTTCAGTGCTTCCCTTCTGAAAGACATGACTAGTACCAGGCAAAAACTGGAGCTCCTTCAGGGCATTTCTGCAGAATTCGCGGACAAGTACCTGGGAACAACCTCAAGGGACATCGTCCTTGAGAGAACCAGCGGCAAGGGGAAGTGGCACGCCCGCTACAACATCAACAAGTTCTGCCGTGGCATCACCGGCCGCGGCTGGCGCGAGTTCGTCGGCGACAATGGCCTCCTCGCCCACGACGTCTGCCTCTTCGAGCTCATGATGATGAATGGCAAGCGACGCCCGAAGGTGACCGTGCACGTCCTGCGCAAGGTGCGCGGCGCCTTTGGCCTGCTGCGCTGAAAGGCCTTTGTTCATGCTGCCATGGCTTATGCTTGCAGCCAGACCGAAATATCTTTTCTGTGTAGCGCTGTAATGTGTGTTGATCTTGTCTCTCTGTAGTTTGGTTACTGCGTTGAGCTGCAACTACTTGTAAATAAGCAGCTCCCATCTTCTTATGTTCCTTTGACTTGTTTAAATTTTCGTATGATTTGTCAGTAACATCTTCTTATGTCAGAAATCTATTGCATTCTGCACGGCTTGTTTCATGAGCTCGGACAGCTTCTGGCTCATAAAAATCTCTTGCATTGTGCACAACTGGTTTCACGAGCTCGTTCAAAGGAACACTGTCTTTCTGGCTGATGCAGAAACTGTTGCATTGTGCACAACTGGTTTTATGAATTGGTAGTACAAAGGCCAACTATCTTTCTGGCTGATAAAAAAAAAAAAAATCCGCCGCTTGTGCACACTGGTTTCATAAGCTTGTAGAAAGAGACACTTTACACCAGACAATACGGTCCTGAGACATGGTAAGAAGCACGAGCACGCAGCGGAATCTCTGATAACATGTCGAGGCATCATGGGAACAAGGAAAAATGAAACCTTTAGTTCCAAACGAGGCGAAACAGTGAGTAGCAGGCTAACATATGATTATTATTTATATAAGTTGCAGCAAGTAACGAGGTACTAAGAACTCTGCAAAATGCAGGAAAAAGGGACGAAAGCCCGACGAGTTTCCAAAAGATGTAATAACCACCAAAGAATCCTATCCTTGCATTAAGTCCCTGCAAAATAAAACGGACACGGTAAGCCAAACACTAAATTCATAGAAAAATTATATCACAAGGCAAAAAAAAAGTACCATTCACATGCTGTTTCTTTTTTTAATCAAACTCATTGAAGGGCATGCTAAGAAAAACAAAAGAGTTGTATATCGTTTAACATAATCCAGGTATACTGTCAATCTGTATTGCTACTGTGGGGAAGGTGGACAAGCAGACGTCCCAAAACATAAATACTATCATAGAAAAATGGAAAAACCAGATGATAGTTCTTAGACTAGATGCAGTATGACATGCAGGACACTATACACACTTCATGTTACAAAAACCTGTACTTAACAGTATTGGCCTTGACAGACATGGTAGATAAGTCCCTAATCAAGTGATGTGGCAGGATATAGCCTCCTCAAGTCCTGTGATTTCATTTTCAACAAGATATGACTGTTTCTTTGTGCCTCCCAAAGTTGTCCCAGATTTTAATATTCAATCAATTTATTTTAGTTGTTTGCATTCAATGAATGGTTTCTTCATTAAATACATTAACAAAGTAACAACAAAAATATTTTGCTTTGTCACAGCAGCACCTTTTCCATGGTTTAAAATTGCTTCCCAAGCATCATGCATCATCGCCGTTTCCTAATAGATACAGACCACAAGAATCCTCATATCAATCTTATTATTATAAAACTAATCCTTATGAGCTAATGCATGTGGAGACCATTGAGACAGTAATCGCTTGCACATTTTAGTATTAACACAGCACAAGAGTATTGGGACAACTAAAACTGTATTTCACACGTGCAGACCATATGAGTATGCAGTTTTGTAACAGAAGATCAGCGAAATCCTATTGCAACGGCAAATACCTGGACACATACAATAACTGGTTGACCATATGATTCTATAAATAATGGATGTGCAGTAGTACTTGCACCGAACCTTAGAGATCGATAAACATAAAAATGGACAAAATCACCAACAAATATAGTGCACCAAAACTATGAAGTTAACTTATAGTTGTATACATATTTGTTAAAAATAATAGCAAATTTGCGAAAACTTCAAACATCATCAAAACCAGCAGTGCAGCACAGATGTAAACAGTTATGCCAAAGATAGCATATTTTCTCTAATACCATTTATAAACGATTTAACAGGTTTATCTAGAAGTTTGAATACTGCTCAGACCCACTTCAAGCAATAAAACCAACATACGAGTAGGACACAACTTCACAATACGCTAACCGAATGATACAATAATCTCTCAAACTCACAAATTGTGCGTACTATATTCTTCTAATTTCTTATCACAGATAACACACAGGAAAATAAAAAGGACCTACATCATCTTATGCAATAGGATAGAATCATTCTGTCTGATCTCTTCATCAACCATCTTTCTCATTTTGGCCTATCAAATCCCAATTTTGAGTTCTTGCATTAGTTGTCAAAGAGCTTTACAAACAACAAAGGAATGAATGACAAATAACAAAGTGCAATAATTAATAGTCAATGAACAAACAACAGGTAGGGAAGTCAACATAGCTAAAGATTTTAGTTACACAATTGACAACAACACAGCCTTTTAGTCCCAAGAAAGTTGGGGTACACTAGAGTTGAAACCGAACATGAGCAAGAGCAACCAACTTTACTAGTTACATAATTAAAATTGATCGAAAGGTTAACAGCTCTAGAAGGGCAAAATATTAATTAAAACAAGTAAAGAACCAATAAGCACTATCTAGATCACTGTAACATAGACATTGTGTGCTTTACCATCCTCTGAGAGCAGCCTGATCAGAAAATTAAAAAAGAGAAGATTTTTTCATGGCCATATTTTGGATGTGGGAGCAGAAGCAAAATACCTATATATTTCTCGCGAAAAGATTTTCCATTTCGCCAATTTATCAATCAATTGGCTCCTAGTGCTGGTAGGTAATAATGCACATTTTTGGCACACGTGCCACACCAATCCATTTCCACCCAAAACCCACCAGGATTCCAGGAAAGATACTCAAACACTCAGTTGTCTAGTTCTAATTATTACCATGGAGACATGGACAACATTTCAACAATCAATCTGAATCAGAAGTTCAGAACCATGTCATAACCATCAAAGAAAACACATGACAACTAGACATATTCCCAAACTAGTTCCCCTCCATTCGAATTGGAGGAGGGAGTACGATTTAATACCTCAAGCAACAGGTTCAACTCACAAAATCTTTAGGCTTCCCATGACACAGGAGCAATCCTCCCAAGGCACATGCAAATAACCATTGCATAACACGAATTGAACAAATATAAGGATTACAAATCTTGGACGAAATGAGCAATCATAGCTACACACGGATACACAGTATCATAAGATGAATGAAATCGACATATCATGATGCATGATCACTAACTTGCTAGCGATCCTGACAAGTGCGGCAGAAGAGGGTACCCTGGGAGAGCTCACAGCACGCCCGCACGGTCGTCGCCGAGTGCCCGGTGAGCCTCACCACGACCGCCGCCGGGGACCCCGCCATCGCCGCCAACGGCCTACACGGATCAGAACCAACCAGTCACTCCCCATAAGACCCCCATTCCCCCCACGACCTAGGAGTCGGGCACCATTTCGATTTACCTCGCGGTGGCGAAGGCGAAGGCGGGGACGGAGCGGCGCGGGGAGGCGGGGAGTGGAGCCGCCGAGCAGAGGCGCGAGGCCGCGGAGGAGGATGAGGATGCCGCGCGGGCACGGACGGCGGCGAAGAGGGAGCGGGAGGCGGCGCCGCGCCAAGCCATGGCCTAGGGTTTCGTCGAAGGAGGGATTGCGGACTGCGGAACTGTGGAGGCGGATTTGGGCGGTTTAGGGTTTTAGGGGAAAAAATTATAGAGCATTGGGCCTCAGCCCATGAAAATCGGTCCATACGACTGGTGAAGGTCTGTTTCCATTAGATTGGGCTTTCATTATCTCTTTTATAATTAAAAATTTCTCCGGATCTCTGGACAATTTTCTCCTTCAACGTCAGCCAGCACCCACGTCCGTGCTCGGCAACCAGGGTTCGATCCCTACTTCTGCCGAACCCCATGTCATCTTTTTTTTCGAAAAAACGAAAACTTCCGACCCCGGTCTGTCTACGAGCTAGAGCCGGCCGCCAGGGCGCCAGTCGTGGGGCTAGGGTTGCGCAGGTTGGCGGCGGTGGTATGGAACGCGTCTTCTTCGTGGAGGAGAACCGCAACCCCTGCTGGCACCCGCCACCGTTGCTGTACCAGGTGGAGGATCAGAGGATGAGGTCGCGGCGGCCTGGATCGCCCCGGGTGACGCACGTTAGCGCTACGGGGGACGACGGTCGCCGCCGCCAAAGCCTCGTCGCGCCGCCAAGCTTCACTTCTCCCCTCGCGCGGCGTCCCAGATCCCTGCCCCTCCCCTTCTCCTCAATCTGCTCCCCCGCCCGCCGGTCCTCGGCGCGCGCGTGCCGACCACGGGGCGGCTGGCGGTTGCCTGTGGTGCGGGGGACGCGCGAGGGTGGGATAGGTGCTGGAGAACATGCTCAAGTTCATCACCGCCAATGCAGGGGCGGATGCACTGGGCTAAATGTGGAGGCAGCAGATCCTCACGCCCGAACTCAGCTCCTCTGAAATCTGAAGCCGCCCCCTACTGTTTCCATCCGCGTCGCGGGGTTCGACGGAGTCCGGACTCCCGAGTTCCGGCTCTGTCTCTCCGAGCAGGGGCAGCAGGGCGCAGGGCTGCAAGCGACTTGGCGTTGGCGAGCTCCGACCCCGGTGAGGTGGTGACCCCTGCAGACTGCAGGCATTTGTTGCATCGCTGGCTGAGGTAAAAACGTGCACTGTCAACCCATCATCTTGCTTGCTGGCATCAAACCCGACAGCTAGAAGCCTTTTACTTGTATGTTGTAACGTGGGCGCTGGTTGGCTTGCTTGCACTGCGGGCAGCGAGATGATCATGTTGGTAGGTGTTTACAATGAGGATCGCATTGGAAGGTGCTTACAATGTGCTCGATGAAATGACTGAGCGCCTGATTACATATAGGAGGTATGTGCATCTCTATATCTATCATGAAACTGCATTGCCAGGCTTTTCATTGCTATATAGCTACTATGATTTTTAGGCTAATATTATTTATGCCCCAACCCCCGTGGTCTGGATCCGCCACCGCGCGGGACCGCAATGCTGCCTCACTGTGTGTTCGTGTTCTTGATCCTCTACAGATCCATAGTTCTAACGCTAATTTTAGTGCCTTTGTTTGTTCAGTTTGCGATTGATTAGGGAAGGGTGTAAAAGGTGCACAGAATTAAGGATCTTGAGGAGCGTCATGTACGGAGGTCAGCTTCGTCTTCCCACACCCCTGTTTTCCTGTGTGCCATTCCCCTTTCTGCTAAGAACCCCATAAATCCCATAAAGAATAACCACGTAACGATTTCAGCATTTCGTTTCAGTTCTAAAAGTGAGAATCAAAAGCATACGATTCCTGGTGTATCCATACAAAATTAAGTCAGGCCGCATCCAACCATTGACAATGATGGATGATGGGAGAACGTTTCACTACATCTGTTAGATCACTGAAAAATGGACATAAGGTATTCAATTGTCATTCTATTAATGAACATAGTGATTTAGAAAATAAAAAAAACTGAGGAACATCAAAGATTAACTTGCTTCCTCTAACTCTGATGTTGTATTGCAGATTATGAGGCATTAAAAACCTGGTAAAAGGAAACAATACATTAACAGGTGATCCATGTTTGCGTTCTGCATTTTATCTATCATTTTTCTGTGCATTGCTCCTACACAAAAAGAATGTTTATGCATGAATCAATTTAAACCCTGAAAGCAGCCTCATCTAATTTCTTATTTCACTTTGGACACTATCCTGAGAAGCCTTTTAGCTGAATCATAATTATCTTCTTCTCCAGAGTTATTGGCATATATAAGATCACTCTTATGGGTAACTCTATCATGAATGTTTCAGTGGTGAATATTAGGTTAAAATAAATCTCTTATTTGCCAAGATCATGGGTTTCAATTTTTATGGAAAGTCTCTGTATTTTGTTCTCTGATTCAACTTTGCGGTGGTCTGGGAGTCTTTGTTGTCTCTAGCTAATTGTTAATGCCACTATCCATTTTTTAGGTAGTGTTTTGATGAAAGTTGAATATTAAGGAGCGAAGGTGGAGGTGTACAGCGTTCGCATGCTCTGGTGGTGGTTGTGCACGTGACCTGTAGATATGGCTGTCTGATGGACCAACTCCCTGTCCACCTTCATCACCTTCAGACTTGTTTTCCTTTCCCTCTAGAAGACCTCAGGTAGCTACACATACATTCAGGTCCTCAAATGCATGTGGGTGATATTCTTTAGTCAGCGGTGCATCACTGATGTTGATTTGCCCGCTGTTTTTTTTTTTTGTCTCGATTTGTCTGCTGCTTGGGATGGTACAGACTCCATACAATTTTATTCTTGCACAAGATATGAAAATTAGTTACTTGGACTAATAAAGGGGTACATTGCTCAGTTACGTATATGTTGTGTTTCATTTTTTATGTGTAACATCATCATGGCGGCAACAAAATATATCATGGTAACATCGTCATGGCGGCACCTGTCTTCAAGCCAGCGTCGTCGCCGGAATGTATAAATACTCAAATACAATCGTGTACAAGTTGAACTATGGAAAAAATAATTATTTTTTTATATGCATCCCTAAGATAAAGCCGTGGCGTTAGCACGGCCATTATACTAGTGACTTTATAAAATGCTTTGGGTGTTTCAGTGCTAGGGAGTACTATACTACTTAGTTTCTAAAGCCATGATTTTATCAAAAACTGTATTTTTATGTAGTTTGAAGAATTTCACACATGACCTTTTTCGAAGCCTCGATTGGGTATCTCTTTGGTTTATAAAACCACAGTTTTATGATATTGTAATTTTTTTAGTATAACCACATATTCATAAGAGTAAATTGTATGGGAGGTACCCGAACTATCGGGCACTTTTCATGTAGGTATCTCAACTTTCAAAGTGACCATTCAGGTATCCGAACTTTCACCGCGACGCACTATTGGTTCAAAAGCAGCCACGTCAGCCTAATTTTTTTTTTACAAAAACACTCCTTACTTCCTCTATTTCTCACACCCAAGTCCATCCAGGTGTGGGGGAGGCACACCGCCGGCTCCCCTGCTTGTTCCCCTGCCATGGACCACCTCTGCTCTCCCTCCCCCATTCCCTGCGAGATGCCAGCGGCAGGGGCGCTACGCGTGCGCGCAGCCAGCAGAGGTGCGGCAACGACGGGGGCGCCATGCGTGCGCGCAGCCAGCAGAGGTGCGGCAGCCACGGGGGCGCGACCGCCGGAGGCGCGGCAGCGGCGGGGCAGCGAGCGAGCACGAGCTCGCGGACGCCGTGACTGCAGTCGCCTCGGCGGCGGCGCGTCCGCACACGTGCCCGAGCGTGGCAACGGCGGGGTCGCCCTGGGGGCAGCGGCCTTCGGGTTTCCCCTGCCTGCGCCCCTCCTCCGTCGCGGAGCTTGCTGCGCGGTAGCGGCGCACACCGGCGGAGCTTGCGGCGTGGTGGCAGCGCGCACGGCAGAGCTCGCGGGCGGGAGTCAGTGCGGCGGAGCTCGCGGAAGGCGCGCAGCGGCGCGCACGGGAGGAGGAACAGCGCGGCGGCGGCGCGCACGGGCGGAGATCGCGGGCGTGGCTGTGCGGGCAGCCGGGCGATGTCGTGCCGTTCTTGCGGCTCTGATGCTCGAATGACCCGCGTGACGCCGCGGCAGAGCCCGACGGCAGAAGCTTTGCGGGACCCGATGGCGGGGACAAGGCGGACGCAATAAACAGAGGAGGACGAACGCCGTCGTGCTCGTCGGAGGCGACAAACTGGACCTCGACACCCGTTGTGACGTGGCGGCAACCCGGACGAGTAGACGCCACCGCGGCCACTGTCGCCGTCGGCGTGGCTCCCCCGCGCGCCCGCGAGGCCGCGGCGGCGGCGCTCCCCCACGCGCCTGCGAGACCGCGGCGGCGGAGCGGCTCGCCCGCGCGCGCCCATGGTGAGGCGGAGCAGCGGCGTGGCTAGGCGGAGTATGGGCGCGCCGGCGAGGCGGAGCAGGGGCGCGCCGCGAGGGCGGAGTAGGGGCGCGGCCATGGCGAGGCGGAGCAGGGGCGCGCCGGCGTGGCAGAGCACGAGCGCGGCCATGGCGAGGCGGAGCAGGGGCGCGCCGGCGAGGTGGAGTAGGGCGGCGCCGGCGAGGTGGAGCAGGGGCGCGACCATGGCGTTGCAAGAAAGAGGATGGAGTCAGTTGCAAGAAAGAGAAAAGAGATAAGGTTTTTTTTTTGAGAAATTAGCCCTGACGTGGCTGCTTTTGGACCGATAGAGTGTCGCGTGAAAGTTCGGGTACCTGGATAGTCACTTTGAAAGTTCGGGTACCTACATGGAAAGTGCTCCATAGTTCAGGTACCTCCCATGTAATTTACTCTATTCGTAAATTTTAATATATATATATATATTTTTTGTAAATGTGATCAAACTCAAAATGATTTCGTTGTGTGCTAGGCAGAATTGCATTATTTTTCAGACGGGGTACTACGTCTCGGTGGGTTGCAAGCCTCGTCATGACTTAGTGTGTGCCGGTGTCAAAAACCAACATGATGGCTCAATTATCATGTCTAAAGTGAGATGGCATGAACAATATTGCCAAATGGACATGCAATTATGCAAAGAATATCCGTGGCGAGCTAGCAGAGGAGAGAGAAAGAAGCATCGCGCATATGCATGCTTCAGTCGGCCTGGGCCGGCTGTGACGATTGACGTGAACGCTAGCTGCACGGCGGACCCCTGCATGCATGCACGCACGCGCGTGCTTTGTGTTTCTTGGATCCATCCACGATCGGTGTTTCTTGGATCCATCCACGATCGGGGAAGCATCTCCTGGTGTGCAGCCATATGCATGCCTTGGACTTTGAGCTAGCTAGTTCATCTTTGCCACTACCTCCATCCAAAGGTGGAAGATGTTTTCGACCGATCTTATTTAAAAAATTATATAAAATATAAAATAAATAAAATAACTAATTTATATAAACTTTTAAGTAATACAAACAGTCAAATATAATCAATGAAAGTTAAAAATATTCTTCTTTTTAGGACATAGGGAGTATGAATGAATCATAGGCGTGGCACAATTTTGCGCGATGCATGTCTGACGTATTCTCTCTCTGCATGCATGATGCATATGGCGCAAACAGATTTGACTAAATGTACTGGTATATATCCATCTTAATTCATATAGATGAAGTAGAATGAAGTTAGTTAATTTTCCATCATGGTGTCTACTAGGTACGTGAATCAAAATGAATATGAGCGCATAAAAAAAAAACTTACTTTCCATTTCACCCCGTACATATGTAGGGACATGTCGCGGATGCACGCCTGCACGTGGCTGCTAGCTTGCTCTAATATAAGTAGGGCTTTCCCTCTATCTTGTGTCACTGATGATATAATTGCTTAGCATGCATGTTTTGTCTTCTGAGATCTAAATGACACCTGACATGATATAGCTAGTCATACAGTGAATCATTAGGAGAATTACTGTTAAGTGATCATTGGTGTTCAAAGAGCCAGAGGGAGAAATGTTCCCCTAGCTTCTAAATTATAGTTCAGTTTCGCTTTTAACCTAAGTCAAACTTATGTAACAAACTCTGACCAAATGTATATAAAAATACATAAACATCTACAACATCAAATAAATTAGTTTCATTAAATTAGAAAATTTTGACTTATTATAGTATAAAACAGAAGTGAGAGGACTAGTTTTTTTTTAAAAAAAAAGAACTAGCTTTATATAACTCTTACAATATAGAGATGTGAAAATAATTTGTATAGGTGACACTAGATCTGTGCATGGACGCTATGATGTGCATATACATGTATAGTCAGTCAACTTAGCAGTCCTGCAACAGACTAATGGAGACCAATATGTATAATGCATATCGATCTTGTCTCATCTATTTGTCCATGCAGTAGTCCATCAACAACCGAGGCATGCATGCACACGTTATGCAAATGTTATTACTATTACTACTGTGTTTTTACTGTACCAAGCGTGCATATATGAATATGATGGTCCCTGGATATATGCATGTTAGTTTGGGGTAGCAGGAAAGGTCCATTTTGTTCCTTGATCCCTGTAACGAGAATAATGTTTTCGTCTTCATTTCGTTCCATCCTTCGGTTGCTAGCTGTAGCATGCATGACACAGGCAGGCCCTACGACCACAGCAGGTCGATCTGCACACAAGCAGGGAGTAGTAGTAGTAGTAGAACACTGCTGCCACTGCGGTTTTTGGCATACAGAAAGCTAGCTAGCGAGGAACTGGACAACCTGTCTGGAAGACCGATGCAGCTATCTTTGTGCTCCTGGTCCTGCTGCCGGCCTGTTGCTGTGGACCATGCGTGCCAGAGAAAAGAGTTCAAACAAGGCATCATGATGCATACCACTACGGCATAATGTTGATTTTATTGCTGCCTCCAGTGCTTTGTCGGTCTTTCATAACTTGGCTGTACCATTTCAGATTATAATATCATAAACTCTTTAAATCAAATTTTATAGACCTAATACTTTTTGTGAAACAGAAGGAGAGGGGGGTTGCCCCCTACTAATGGAGATTTATTAAATTAAAAGACGCACAACAAGTACTATGGGTCAGGAAACACTGAGAGGGTCTCTAGCCTAGTAGTTAGAGCATCTGAGTAGCATCCAATAAACCTGGGTTCGACTCCCTGTGGGAGCGAATTTAAACGGACTTGCATTATTAAAAAATTTAAAAAATAGGCTAAGGTTTCCCTTACTGACTTTGGTCAACAAAAAAAAAAGTCACGAAACAAACAAAGAAGATTAAAAAGATTACACATAGGCTTGACTACTTGAGGGTTGATATTCTTCTTCTTTGATCTCAGCGTAACAACGTGAGAAACTTCTGTCATGTGAAGATGTTCCTGCATCGATCGAGACATTGTTGGTTGAATATCTCTAAAAGTCTTTTTTCCTTCCTGACGGAGCAAATTGACCAACACATGGTAACCCAAAAATTCCACGCGTCACTATGGAGATGAGGTGTAAGACCGGCCTAGAGTGTTCCAGCAGTCTACAGCGAAAGGGCGCATCAAAAGAAGAGATGTGCCAAACTTTCTTAGGTAGGCGAATTACAAAGCACACATTTGTAATCATCAAGAGTAATAGTTTTTCACATCAAGAGCTCTCTAGCTAGCTAGTGCTTTAGTCGACCTTTGAGAAATAGCCACAAGAAGAACTTTCTTTTAGGCTGGCATGATGATCTCCATAACCATTAGTAGGCTTGATGCACTTGACAAGAATCTAATATATTTTGTTCAGCTTCATTTGAATATAGATGCTAGAGATGACCTTCATTAATTTGACTTGGTGGAAATCGGCTAAGAAAACTACTACACAATGCAACATGGAGAACATTTCATACTACGTTCTTATCAACACATTCACTTCCACTTGCATTAAGAGCAAAAATACAAAGGCAAAACATGGCATTTGTTTAACTTAGAACACATATTTGGGACACTAAACAACTTCAAATTAAAAAACTTTTCAACTATAATTTTTGGATCGTATTGAGAGCTGTAACTTTCATATACCCCATGTCAACATCTAGGATTGTTGGACGATATTGAACTTCAAATTCAAAATCTTCGCATTTACAACAATATTTTGTGACTCTAAACAGTTTCAATTCAAAAACTCTTCAACTACAAAGTTGTAAATCCTATCAAGGGATACAATTTTGATACAAATTGTGTCTTCATCTGATACAACACATGAATTGTTTTTTGATACAAAATTATAGATCATGTCACAAGATACATTAGCAGAAAAATAGAAATAAACAGAAATATAACCAACTAACATGTGGGCCCCACATGTAGGAGCCACGGCAACTGTAACACCTCTGGTGTTATATTAACTAAAACATGCCATGTCATCATATGCACTGCAAAGCATTCATGTTTAAGTCAACCTTAACGTGCATTAACTAAAACAAGTTTATATTATATAGGTTGATTGAGTTTCTGTAATGTTTGTCACATGAAATAATAAAAACCCTATTTTTGAATGTCATTGCAAATACTTAGTTTATACTCTATGTACTTGAGGTGTAAACTGTGTTTACACTAGTATCAAGCATAGTGTATAAGTCTAAGTCTAACCCTAAAAATGATTTCCATATTTGAAATTAAATTTGGATTTCCAAACTTATTTCTAAACCTGGCTATCCAAGTTTAAATTCAAATAGGAAATACTATAAAAGGTTTTTTACAAGTCAATTTAGTCAACCAAGGGTGTCGTTGGGTCAATAACCTAAAAATGTCCTTGGATGATGTTTGTGATCATTAATAACCAACCAATTAAATTAGAAACCAAATTGAGTTTAAATTCTATTTCAAAAACCCTTTATTTCCAACCCTAGTTTTATCCTCTTTTCTCTAATTCAAATTCTATAAGGAATTTGGAGATACTCTAAAAAGACAGTTTGTAGATCTTGACAGGAGCTACAAAGTTGGTATACAAAGTTTTTCAAGTTTCCAAAAGGAATTTCAAATTAATTTGAAAATACAGTTTCTAGCATTTATCTCCTTTTGAATTTAAAACCATAATTTAAAAATTATGCATAATTGAGGAAACTTTGTACATGAAAAATGTTTGGTTTGACAAACTCAACATTTCATAGTTTTAAAGATTTTCAAGTTTTATTTAAAAATCAAAAGTAATTTCAAAAGTTTATTTCTAGGGTTAATCCCCTTTTCAAATCTGAATTCAAATTTTAAAATCTAAACAGAATTTGAAGATGCCCATTAAAGGAAAAGTGTAGCTCTTGAAAAGTTATGCAAATGATATTTTTGGAGATTTTCAAGTTCTTATACAAATTTTGGAGTAATTTGTATTTTAAACCCAGTGGCAATTCTGTAAATAACTTGAACAGCACCTAACCCTATCGGCGAACGCCATGGCCGGCTTCTCATCGTGCGCCGCCGTCCACCGCCGCACCTTCTAGGCCGCCCGCGCGCTCACAGACGCGCGAAGGTTCACCGTCGTCGTGTTACCTGCTCCTTCATCGGCCCCGAGCTATAAATACCGATCGGACGACGCCGTTCTTTTCCTTTCTTCCTCCCACCACCGTCGCCGACGATCTCCCTCCGCCGCCGAAATTCGCCGTCGACGCTCAACCTCTGTCCAATTACTCTCGCCCAAAGTTCCGCAACTTCCTCACGGTCCTTTTTGGGCCAGTCCGTGTTTTCTTTCATCACCCGAGCTGCCTGCACGCAGTCTTCTTCCTCGCGGCCAGTCAGTCGCGCCGCCGCCGCCATCTCCGCCATTTGCTGTCGCCGGAGGTAAAAATATTTTACTTTCGACCCCTTAATCGTGCTCTCCGTGTTATCCTGCGTCTGATGTGCGCCTTGGTTCGAGCAGCCCATTACCGGAGGTCACCGTGCCGTTGTGCCATCGGAGCGCCGCCGCCGCCATCACCGCCATCGACCGCAGCTCAACCCAGCCACTCCGGACCTCTACTAACGTGCGCATCAGCGCCGTGGTGAGCTCCTGCGTCTATTCGTATTATCAATTTCATCCATCTCGCATCGGGAGTTGTTGTAGTGCAGTTCGAAGTCGTCGGAGTCCTGCTCGAGGGCTCGACCGACGAAGTCGAGGGGGTGACGGTCGAGGTGCGGGCTCGAATCGAGGGATCGAGTCGAGGGATCAAGTCGAGGGCTTGAGTCGAGGGGTGCACTGTTCTCGAGGGTGTCGAGTCGAGGGGTGCGCTGTTCTCGAGGAGTAGTCGAGGGTTGCACTGTTCTCGAAGGGTTCGAGTCGAGGGGTGCACTGGTCTCGAGGGGAGGCTCGTTCGTCGGGCGGAGTTCCGTCCTCGAGGGGAGGCTCGTTCGCTGGGGGAAGTCTCGTCTTCGAGGCTGGTCCATTCGCTCGAGCGAAGTTCAGTCTTCGAGAGGATGCCCGAATTGTAACCTCGAGTGTACAGTACCTAACCGATCGATAGACCCTCGAGCAGGCCTTGGCTTCGAGCTGTCATAGCCGTCCGTGAGTTAGCCCGGCATGCTTTAGCCTGCGAACCCTCGAGCGTCGTTAGCGAGCTCGTTGGACTCCACGTGTTGTGCTGAGACTGATGGACCAGACCATGTCGCCGGAAACCTCACCGACGGCGAGAAATCGGCGGTCAACCGCCGCGCGGCCGTCGGTCAGCGCGGGGTTACTGTGCCGATTTTCTTTTTCTATTTTCAGAAAATGATTTAAATGCTATTTTCTTTGAAAATTCATAGTAAATCATATATAGCTCCAAAAATTCTGAAAATTTTTGTGAATATTCCTCATGATGTCATCTACATAGGAAAAATATGAAATACCAAAATTGAGTACTTTTTGCATATGTTAAAATTAGCCCCTTTAATTGAAAAATAGACCTTCAATGATTTTTAATAATTAAAATAATTGGCTTTTAATTCTGAAAATTGTTTTGCCATCTAATTAGGCTAAGAGCTTTCTAAAATAAAATTTTAAGATTAATTTGATAACTTTAATTTTTATGCCTTTATTTAATGCTTTTAAATAATTTATCAACCCCTTAACCTAATCATACACTCATCGAGCATCATGCTTACTATTCCATCATGTAAAGCATATTAATTATCGAATAGTTTCCGTTAACGGAGAGTTAACGTATCACTCAGATTCGAAGGACGAGCAAATTCAAGAATCGGGAGTTGATCCAGAGTTCGAGACCATCTACCCCGAACATCAAGGCAAGCCCCGGATACATTTAAACCCTATTCTATTTATAAAAGTTTTACCGCTTCAGCTCTGATATGATGCATTAAGTGATAGGAGTTGAGTGAAAACCCACAAATTTGCATTACCTGTCTTATTTCCTTAATCCTTGTTACCTACTTGAAAGATGAGTAGTAACGCTTAGCCCTGCTTATTTATTTAATTGTTCAGAGGAAAAGAATGAAAAAGATGAGATTGGCTTTATTGTTGTAATCTTGATAATAGTAATAAATCGAGTCCGGACGGCGAACTTGCACTGGGAATGAAGTCCCTCTGTAGTGTTCTCGTCTGTTGATGCCCTAGGTCCCGTCCGATGGTGACCTGTCGATAATCGAGAAATTTAGAAATCCACATGCATGAAGTGGTATACGGATGGTTGGAGCC